>JAANYP010003798.1:0-14519 GCA_020465985.1 Centrapalus pauciflorus | reverse complement strand
CGTAGCATATGTTTCCAATTCAGGGCCTGTTGCACCCCTCCTTGTTTATTTTAAACTTACACTGAGCCTTTTCTGATTAGGGAAGCTTTGACAATTGCTTCCTTGGAAGCCTTCTTTCAGCAACATCTTGATAATTTTTTACTTTGCAGGTTGTCAAAATGTATTGAACTCTTGCATGAGGCACTGTAGGGCTTGGTCACAGCGGACAGATGTACCTTTTTCTTTCTCGATTCTTCTTCTCCATGATCGGATCCCTTAGAGTTCCAATTTTTTTTCTTTTGCAGCCAAGTGTTAGACATTTTTGATTTTTCTTTGCTCTTGAAATGCAAAAGATTTGGCCTTTGGCAGATTCTTCTTCTTTTCTAGCTCTGTCAGGGCTTGAAGTGTTCTTCTCTAAATCAAAATACTTGTGCCGATAGGACGACCCATGTTCTTTTAGCCCGGCTGTTGTGATGATTCTGCTTGTTTCTGCTGTATGTCATGGGATCATCTTCAGCTATCCTTTTCTTTAGCTGCTGTAGTGTAGCCTTCCAGGACTTTATTCTTCTTCTTCCTCTTCTTTTCTCTCTTCCTCGGATCCGAGCCTTCTTCTGCTGGCTTTGGCCCTGCCCTCAGGAAGATCCTCCCTAGACTGACCAGGGAATGGGATTTCCACACTGAGTCGTACTGAGCAGCTGAGAAGCACCCTGCTACTGTTTCCTGTCAGGATGACCAGATTTGGCTTGCAGACACTGGTTTCCATCGTAGATTGGAATGTTTTCTCCCCTCGAGCCTTGTCTTCGAAGGAAGACGACTGCTCCCCTTGAAGGAGCTGGTACCCAGCCCCTCAACACCCGGTCCTTGCTGAAGCCAAAGTCATCAGGCTTTCCAGCAGTTTTGGCAGCAGGCCTGGGTCCAACAGGTCAGTCACTAAGAAAGCCAATGGTCTCTACCTCTGCAACTGGAAAAGACAGTTTGAGAGAGCAGGATTAGTATCGCAAGGTGAATCGCTTAACAATGTTGTTCTTATCAGACGCATTGTGAACAGCAAACTTTGGAAGCTTTGCAAGAGGTATTCAAGAGAATCTTGCATCATCACCAGGTGAAGAATTGAAGAACACGTATTAGTAGGGAGCCAATTCAATGTGGTCAAGCTGGACGAGAGTGGCAGGAAGGGTAGACTTTGACTACACTGACGTAGCACAGATGGGGTACAGAGAATGGATTGAATTGGCAGTTGCCCTGAGTGAGTCAAAGTCAGAAACGGCTAAGACAATCAGGGCATATGTCAAGAAACTGATGGAGAGAGTAAAGAACCTTGGCCTGATTTCCAAAGAAGCAAGTGAAGGTGTCTTGGTGACACATCCAAAAATTAAGGCCAGGAGGACAAGGAAAGACACTGAAATGGAAATACTCCTTACACTTATTGAACAAGGCGATTATGCCATTGAAATGAAAGGAGTTGATCACAGCCTGCCTAGTGGAATAGAGTTTGAAGATGGCAAGATCATTGAAGAGCCTGAGCTGGGGGCATTTTTTGTAGATCCTTTAACTCAGAAGAAATGCTTTCAAAGAGCTTCAGATCTATACAAAGTTGATCTAAGACAACTTGTGGCCTTCAGACTTGCAGTTTCATTCAGGCAGTCTAGTAAGTGGAGAGCAGCCATCTGGGATCAGCTCAGAGGCTTCTTTGAGAGAGGAGAACTTGAGGATCCCAAGTTCATGTTTATAAGAAGTGAAATTCAAGAGCTTGAGGATACCAGAGAGCAACTTGAAAAGATGTTTGAAGGTGCCCCTCCAGTGTGATGAAGTCCATCTGCCATCTGGGCAGGTGAAGAATGGAAGTTGTCCATCAGTTGGACAGTCTTACCATTTTCTGCTCCCAACAAAATCAGTCCAATGTACATTAGTTGTACTCTATTTTACATATGTTGTAATTTCCTTTACATTAGTTGTAATATACATTAGTACATTAGTTGTACTTTTGTAAGAACATGTGTTGTTCTAATGTAATAAAAAATCAGTATATATATAAACTGATCTTTTACTTTATGTTGATGTTGTAATTATGTTTCAACAAATGTACTGTAAAAATATATAGTGACTTTTGATAAGGCCAGCTTAAACTGGTTATTGCAAATAGTGGGAGTTGTTAGGCACAAAAAGGCCTCAGTCAAACCTGTTCTACATCTGAGGGGGAGATTACTAATCAAACCTGTTGATGCATTTGAAGGTTGAATTTAAGGCCTGTTATATGCCTTATTTAAACCTGAAAATGATTTGCAACATCAGTCCAAAGTTGTTCTATGTGTTGCATGTGTTGCAACTAAGACAGTTTGTCCAAGCTGCTCTGTCTGCTGAACAGGCTGGACATAAACTGTCTTCGCTGCTCTACACTGGCGAGCAGCTTGGGCATTTTACATGTGTTCTGTTCTTTGTGAACAGAACCTGTTCTTTGTGAACAGGCTAAACACTTTATGGAATGTGTTTCCAAGTCCTCATGTATTGTCTTTGGCTACAAGATCAGTTTACAAAGTCGAAGACAAAGTGGAAAACAGAAATGCTCAGCCTGCCCACGCTATTCTGTAACATGAAGACAAAAGGTTATTTGAAAAAGGGTGACAGATCTTTTTCTTTTATCAAAATAGGCCTTTACAAGGAAGAAAGACGCAAAGTTGACATTCCTTATTTGGTTAAAGGCAATGCAACAGTAGACAAAGTGAAAAGACAAAAATTCTGCACGTGTGAAGACAAGTCTGCTTTTCAGAAAAGTGCAGAAAAGTTATGTGGTCTTTTCAAACAAGACTTCCCCTTTTTCATTCCGTCCAATGAAGAAGTTTCTCTTAGATCCTCTGAGTGAGTATAAAAGGAAGCTTCTAAGGTCAGAAAGAACAAGCCAAAAAGCTAAGTGCTGAAGCCAAGAGTGAACGTGCAAGTGTGTTTTTCATGCATGCAAACCTGCTTGTGCAATACAGTTTCTTTGTGTCTAAGCTGTTCTACATAAACTGTTCCTCTAAGTCTTGTAAACACAGTGAATGCTTATTAGTGAGTGTATTCATTGTAATCTAGTTTGAGTCTGTCTTAGACTAGTGAACATACTGTTGTATCTGTCATCTCAGCTTGAACCTTTCCGCATTCAAGCTTGTTTGTAATTAACAATTTGTTGATAATACATACAAACATTGAGAAAATAGTGTGTAGTTTTTAAATAGCTGTATTCACCCCCCCTCTACAGCTTAAAGCTATATACTTTGGGAACCTCTCGGGACCTACAACTGGTATCAGAGCAGTTTAGAGTGTGTGTCATTCTAGATCTCTCATTCTCCCAAGTTTCCATGGACAACAGTGCTGCAAATTCTTCATACTATGACAATGGCTCAATGGGCAAACCTCCAAAGTTCAATCATCAGAACTTTTCTGGTTGGAAGTGCAGAATGATGCTCTACCTAGAGAATCTGGATGTACAACTACCAGAAATTGTAATGGAGTGTCCTTATATGCCAACCTCTGTTACAACAATAACTCCTGCTGTTGAAGGAGCAGCTCCTGAGATCAGAACATTTGAGAAAGCAAAAGCTCACTGGTCTGATGAAGACAAAAGATTGGTGGCTCTTGATGCAAAGGCCAGAAACAATCTGGTCATCTCCTTGCCTGATGATGTGTTCAAACAGGTTGAGAAGATGAAGACTGCCAAGGAGATGTGGGATACTTTGTGTACCGTCTATGATGGACCCACGATCACACTGGATAACAGGATTAACAATCTTGTTAGACAGTATGAACTCTTCTTTGCAAAACTAAAGGAGACTCTCACAGAAACCTACATCAGGTTTACTGCTCTTGTGAATGATCTCAAAGCTGTTGGGATCACTAAGGACAGCCTTACTCTGGTGAACAAGTTTTTGGACATCCTCCCTGAAGAATGGAATTACTTTTCAACAATTTTAAGAAATTCAGGAACAATCAGAAGTATGGATCTTGTCAACTTGTATGGATCTTTACTAAATGATGAACAGTCAAGGCAACAGAAGAGAAATGCCTTGGAGATGTCTAAAACAGGTGCAGCCTTTGTGGCTAATGTGAGACAGTCTGTGAGTCAGGTGAGTGATGTGTTCACTCAACCTGATCAACAGGATGATGACAAGGAGGAGGTGTCAGATGAGGAAGATAATGCAGATCTTGCTGAACAAGATGATGAGCAAATGATAGCTATGCTTGTCAAAAGGTTCAACAAGAAAAGGTTTGGAAGAAACATGCTGCAAGGAAGTTCAGGTGCTGGCAAAAAGAAGGCATTTGATAAAACCAAGGCTGAGTGTTTCAAATGTGGCAAAACTGGGCATATAGCTGCTGACTGTGTGTCAAAAGCTGTTGGTCAGTCATCCAAACCATACAAGACAAACAAGGATGATGGTTATAGGGTTAAGTACCTTATGGCCATGGCTAAGCTGAGGAAGTTGGAAAACTCAGTGGGTTCCAACCGCCAAAAGGGACTCATGGCAGAGACTTGTGATTGGGAGGAATCTGATTCATCATCTGATGAAGAAGACAATAAATGTTTGATGGCCAACACTGATGTCCCATCAACAAGCAGTTTCAAACAGGATATGGCTGAAGCTGAAGCTTTCAGCAGCTTAGAGAACTGGAATCCTACAATGATGTATAAGGTACACAATTTTATGGCTTACAGTTCTGAAGAAAAGATTAAGATGTTTGAATATATGCTAGTTGATTTGAAAGCTGCTGTTGAGAAGCATGATGCTTTATCATCTGAAATCTCCAAGCTTAAAACTGATCTTAAAACAAAATCCAGTAAACTGGACAGTTTCCATAAGTTGGAAATTGAGCTTGATGAATTAAAACACATCAACTCTATTTTACTGGAAGAAAAGAGAGAAACAGATATAAAACATGCTAAGCTTCAAAAGATAGTTGACTCTTGGTGCCAATCTGCACAAAAAGTCAGCCATTGTATAAGTCAACAGATCCCTGCACAAATTCAAGCCTATCTTGGAGGGGATCTTGATACAGCAGCTTCCATTGTTGAAATTAATAATCTGAAAGAAGATTTATCCACTCTTGGTGAGCTTCCAAACACTTTTGTTCAAAAAGTAAATGGTAAACTAATTTCAACAAACAGGTTTGTCAGGCCTCAAAATACTGACAGCTCGTGTGAACCTAGCTCAAAAGCTGGTGTTGGAATGTGTTCTCCACCAATCCAGCCTGCTAAGTGCTCTGCTGATTCACACAAGCAAAAGAAAGGAAAAACATGTCCAAACTAAAGCTGTGGATACTAAACCTGTTGACAAAACAGGTTCTGTGTCCAAAGCTGATGGTAAAAGACATAATAATCCTTTTGATGCTAAACATTTTGAAAACAAGTTTTCAAAAGTTAAGCAGTCTGTTTTCAACAAGGGCAAGTCCCATGTTGAAAGCAAACCTGCTGTGATTTCTAATAAGTTTACTAATCATAGTGGTAAACTGGTTCTACATGAAAATAAGTTTTTCAAAACCAGAAACAATGATTATGTTGATAGGCAGCATAAATCACGTCTCAGTAGTGACAAAGGCAAAGCCATTGCTCAACCTGAGAAACATGGGAATAAGTTCCCCAAACCTGTGGAAGTTCAAAAGCCAATTAAGCTTCCTGTCTTTGACATTTGTCCTCCTAAAAGGAGGAAAGAAGAGACAAACAAAGCTGTGACTTTTGAACCCTTCACTCAAGCTGTTGATTCATCAAATAATAATAAAGCTGCTAAACTTGCTAAAAGAATCAACAAAAATAACTCAGAATGTGTTTCTGAAAGTTCTTCTTTCAAAAATCCTAAAAAGAGAAAATGTTATAAATGTGGGAAGAAGACACATCTGGCCAAAGACTGTCCTGAATCTGAGGACATGAGGCCTGTTGACTCTGATAGTTCTCTCACAGCTGTTACAAGCAGTGTTGGAAACATCTCAGTCAATAAAAATGGTATCCAAGCTGACACCATTCAAATTGGGAATATTAGTGTGGATATTATAAGTCCATCAACAAATGTTGATGAAGTAGGAGAACTCATCTCGGTGATGAGTTCCCCTAAAAATGACTAATATTTCTCTTATCACTCTGCAGGAAAAACAACCTTCCCAGGTTTGGTACTTGGACAGTGGCTGCTCAGGGCACATGACAGGTTGTAAAGAATTGCTGAGTGATCTCAGGTCTGAAAAAGGGCCAAAAGTCACATTTGGTGACGATGTACAGGGATCCACTGAGGGATATGGAACTCTTAAAGCTGGTGATGCAGTATTCAAAAGAGTAGCCTATGTGGTTGGACTAAAACATAACCTTGTTAGCATAAGCCAACTGTGTGATGCTGGCTACAAGGTTAACTTTGATGAGCACCTGGGTTACATATTGGATCCCCAAGGCAATGTTGTGCTATGTGCTCAACGAAAGAAAGGTGTATATGTTGTGGACATGCAATCTGCTGATTCCACAACTGAAACCTGCTTTCTCACAAGAACAAATGCAGACTTAAACTGGTTATGGCACAAAAGGCTGTCAAATCTGAACTTCAAGAACATCAATAAACTCCGTAAGAAAGAGTTGGTGACAGGTTTGCCCTCTATAACCTTTGTTAAAGATAAACTCTGCACAGCTTGTGAAAAAGGCAAGCAGAGGAAAACAATTTTTAAATCCAAACATAATTTCTCTATTGATACTCCACTCTTCTTAATCCACATGGACTTGTTTGGACCTGTAAATGTCCCAAGTCTAGGAGGAAGAAGGTACACTCTAGTAATGGTTGATGAGTTCTCCAGGGACACATGGGTGATCTTTCTGAAGAGCAAAGGAGAGGCTGCTAAAGAAATTATTGGATTTGTGAAAAAGATGGAGATGCTGAACTCTGCTCAAGTGAAGCAGCTTAGAAGTGATCATGGTACTGAATTCAGAAACAGTACTCTTGAAGACTTCTGTGAAGAGAAAGGAATCACTCAAAACTTTTCAGCTGTAAGAACTCCACAACAAAATGGAGTTGCTGAAAGGAGAAATAGAACTCTTATTGAAGCTGCTAGAACCATGCTGTGTGCATCAGGTTTACCTTCATCATTCTGGGCTGAAGCTGTCAACACTGCCTGCTTCACTCAAAACAGATCCTTAGTGGTAAAAAGGTTGAACAAGACTCCGTATGAGCTGCTCAAAGGGAGGAAGCCAAATGTCAGTTACTTCCATGTGTTTGGGTGTCCCTGCTTCATTCTGAATCAGAGGGACCAACTGACAAAGTTTGAACCTAAAGCTGATGAATGTGTGTTTGTTGGCTACTCTGCTATCTCTAAACCCTTCAGAGTATTCAACAACAAAAGAAAGGTGATAGATGAATCTATCAATGTCACCTTTGAAGAGTCCAAGAATGCTTCCACCAAAGCTGTTCCTGAATCAGTTTCAGGAGAACTTAACTTTGATGATCTGATGCATTCAAACAATGAAGAGGACTCAAAAGTTTCCACTACACCCAGTGTGGAACCTGTTAATCATGATGGACATGATGATGATTATGTCAATACATCCTGTGTGAATAAATGTACTGACTTAATTACAACTGCATGTACAGAACCTATCAATGCTGGTTTCCCAGTTCCTCTGCTGATATGTTCAACAGTGGTCAGACATGTTCAACAAGTGAACAGGCTCAAGATAACAGTGTGTCTGAAAATCTTGAGAACTGTTCAACAGGACCTGCTGAAAATGTTAACAACTCAGGTGAATCATCAATGAAAAATGATCCTAAGTGGATCAGGTGTCACCCCAATGATCAAATAATTGGTGACATCAACAAAGGAATACAAACACGGTGGGATAGCTTAGGGAACTTTTGTATGTTCTCTAGCTTTGTTTCACTAATGGAGCCAAAGAAGGTTGATGAAGCACTAAAAGATGCCAATTGGATCACTGCCATGCAAGAAGACCTCAATCAGTTTGAAAGAAACAATGTATGGAAGCTGGTCCCTGCTCCTAAAGGTAAAACTATAATTGGCACTAAATGGGTTTTCAGGAATAAGATGGATGAGCAAGGTCATGTCATTAGAAATAAGGCAATACTGGTTGCTCAGGGCTACAGACAGGAGGAAGGAATTGATTATGATGAAACATTTGCTCCTGTGGCCAGGCTAGAAGCAATTCGTTTGTATCTAGCCTACGCTGCTCATAAGAGCATCAAGGTATTTCAAATGGATGTGAAGAGTGCATTTTTGAATGGGAAGCTGCAGGAAGAAGTTTATGTCAAGCTCTCTATGGTCAAGCTCTAGGTTTTGAAAATGAACAACATCCAGGTTTTGTCTATAAGTTGGACAAAGCTCTCTATGGTCTCAAACAAGCCCCTAGAGCCTGGTATACACTCTTACTGAGTTCCTTATGAGCAATGGGTATTCCAGAGGTAGAGTGGATACTACACTGTTCATAAAGAAAGTGAAATCTGACATTATGCTTGTTCAAATTTATGTGGATGATATAATATTTGGTTCTACTAATGTGCAGTTGTGCAAGAATTTTTCATTACTCATGAACTCCAAGTATGAAATGAGTATGATGGGAGAACTTACTTTCTTTTTAGGATTACAGGTTAAACAAACCTCAACTGGAATTTTTATAAATCAACGAAAGTGCACTTTAGATCCATTGAAAAAGTTCAAATTTGATCAAAGTTCTCCTATTAAAACCCCAATGGCAACTAATGTAAAATTGGATGCTGATGCCAGTGGCAAAGCTGTTTCATTAACAGGTTACAGAGGCATGATTGGGAGCTTGCTATACTTAACTGCTAGTAGACCTGATATTATGTTTGCCACCTGTCTGTGTGCTAGGTTCCAAGCAGATCCAAAGGAATCTCATCTAGCTGCTGTTAAAAGAATCTTCAGATACCTGAAGGGTACACCAGGTTTGGGTCTTTGGTATCCCAAAGACTCCAGCCTTGAACTAACAGGTTATTCAGATTCTGATTTTACAGGCTGCAGGCTAGACAGGAAAAGCACAACAGGTGGATGTCAACTTCTTGGTGGTAAGTTGATAAGTTGGTGTAGCAAGAAGCAGAACTCTGTGTCTACTTCTACTGCTGAAGCTGAGTACATTGCTGCTGGAAGCTGTTGTGGACAGATTCTGTGGATGCAGCATCAGCTTGAAGATTATGGTCTTGTGTATAGGAAAATTCCTATTCTGTGTGATAACACAAGTGCCATAGCCATTTCCAACAATCCAATATTTCATTCTAGAACAAAGCATATTGAAGTCAGACATCACTTCATCAGGGATCACATTCAGAACGGTAATGTGGAGGTAAGTTTTATTTCCACAAATGAACAGCTTGCAGACATTTTCACCAAACCTCTGGATGAAACAAGGTTTAATTACCTTGTCAGCAAGCTGGGCATGTTAAACAAGAGTGACTAAGTGTTTCTCAAAAGTCTAAGAATTTGTGTGCTTCACACAGCTCAAGTTTCTCAGAACAGCTTAGACAGAAGTTATACATGTTCTGTACTTAGTCATTTGTCTAAAAAACTTGAACAGCTTGAGCATACAACAGGCTGAACAAAAACAGTTTATTCGTCCAGCCTGCTCTGATGGTCCAATCTTCAACTTGTCCACTTCTTCACACTGTCTTACAAGCCATTGTCTTGTAACCTGTTCAACTATTGAACACAACCTGCTCTTACAAAAGAGAGCAGGCTTGAGGCACAGTTTGAAAAATGAACACCTTGAAGATTGAACAGCTTGTGATGACCTTGCTCATCACAGGGTTGACCAACAGCTTAGACCAAAAACTTTAATTACCTTTCTTCAAACTTAAGTTACTTAATTAATATTTTATTTAACTTAATTACTGCGGATAATGTGGATTACGTGTGTTAGTGATTAAAAAGGACTCAAGTGGTCTGACAAACGGTCTGACATGGACAACCGTTCCGTTTTCCATTAACGACTTTTTCAAATCAAACCGCCCAAAACCTTCTCTCTCATACACACTCACATTCAAATCCTATAAATACCTAACTACTTTTTCATCTTCCTCATCATTTCCAGAAATCCTCAAGAACCCTAAAAATCGACTAAGTGTCTTTTGCTTCTCCAAAACCTCAAAACTCTCCAAATGGCTCACAGACCTAATCCCTTTCTTCCAGTGTTCGTTGGTGATGATGTTGTCAAACACTCATCAGTCACCACAATGCTGACCATCAAACCCACAAACTACATTGCAAACCTTACTATCCCCAAAAACTATGTGGGGAAAGGTTACGATCAAATGGTGGAGTTTCTGCAAGTTCATCCGTTGAACTATGCTATGACTGCAACTCCTGGTGTCCTGTACCAGGAGATGGTGTATGAGTTCTGGTACACCTGTTCCTACAACTCCAACATCAAAGTCATCAAAGGGACTATTCTCAATGGGACTCAGACCATTGAGATAACTGCTGATCTTCTGAGGGAGGTTCTTCATCTGCCTGTTGCTGAGTCATATGATATGCCCCAGCCTGAAAAAACGAGCAAATGGGAAATCTGCTACGCTTCTGTGGTGTAGCAGAACCCAAAATTGGAGCAACATTGTACAGGAAGGATTTGTCTCCTACCTACAGTTTTCTGTTTGCTTCTGTGATGATGAGCTTCAGCAGCAAAGTTGGTTCATTTAACCAACTGAGCAGAGATGAAGTTCCAATAGTCCTACAGCTAGTGGATGGGACTACCCTTGATATGGCTAAGTGGATCTTTATGAACTTGAGTAACCTGGTGCAGCAAGAGCCAAGACCAGCTGCTGTCCGTTATCCCAGGTTTCTGAGCCTTATTTTCAGACATGTTTGTGGTGAGCATATATACAACTCTCATCCTTTACTTAAGTCTGCTGCATTCCCTGTCATAGGGAATAGAGTTTTCTATACTCCTGTACTCCAAAATGAGCCTCCTCTATCCACACCAATGAGGAGGTTGTTAGGTTTGGTGGAAGGACCCTCTGCTGTGAGGGTGGATCCAGAAGCTGCTGCTCCCGCAAGAAAATCCAAAGCCAGGTCCAAACTTGTTAAGAGGACCCTGGCAACTACTGAAGCTGGGCCTGTGAAAAAGAAGGCCAAAACAACTCAGACTGAGTCTGCACCTTTAGCCTCTGTGGCTGAGGGGGAGAAGACTCCTCACCCTGGTTCATTTGTTGAACCTCAAGCCTCTGTGGCTGGTGCCTTCGTGGCACCTGAGACTATGGAACAGGCCAACCCACCTGTTTCTGACCCAGTCTAAAAACCTGTCCAGCCTGAACCTCTCATTTCCTCTCCCCAATCACCCACGTTATCCATCCTCTATCACAGAAAATCCATCTCCAAAAAGAAAACAGCTAAAACAACCACCTCCTTTGTTCCCTCTCAACAGGGTTCAGTTGTAAAAGAAGCAACCCCTGCTGCCTCTCCTATTTTGGGAGAAGGTTCAGCCACATTGGAGCATGCTTCACTCCAATCTGAGTCTACCCAGAGTCAGCCTAGACCCTCTGGTTCCTGTTTACAAACGGAGATACCCACATCAACTATCCCAGCCTCCCAACAGGCTGAGGATATTGAAAGACAGGAGTCCTCTCCACTCCATACTGCGTCCACACTGTCCCCCACAAAAATCTCCTCACACCTTGAGTCTGCACGAGGTGCCCACGCTGCTGGTATAGACCAATCAGCAGCTCAGCCTCAAACTTCTGCTCCCCATGATACAGCTGTTCTACACCAAACAGCTGCTGAGGGACCAACAACCCAAGCTGATGAACCTCAGGGATCACACCATCCCTCTGGTGAGGCTGCTCCCTCCATGCAAACTCCATCAGCAGGTTTCACCACTGCTGATGTTGAAATGCATATCCATCTCCCAATGATGAGGTGCTTTTAAACCAAGGCACTGCAGAGGGAACAACCACTGGTCTTCATGAGGATGTTGCAGCACAAGCAGCATCTGAAAGGCCCTCAACACCAACCCCTTCTCCTGGTGATGCAGCTACAGCCGCTGCTGAAGGACCCTTTGACCCCTCCAAGCTGGGCCATATTACTTTTGCCCAGGCTATGGAGCTTCTTTCAAAAGTTTCTCTTCCCTCTTCATCACATCCCCCTACACCAGCCGCCTCATAATCTTCTCCATCTACCCAATCTAAACAGTCAACCCATACACCTCCATCTCCCAAAGACCTGCCTTTGAAGGATCAGCTTTCCTTGCTGACCAACAAGGTTGGTTCTTTGGAAACTACCATGAACTCTCTACCCTCTCTTATTTCAGACTCTGTGTCTGAACAGCTTAAGGGGTTCTTTGATTCGTTCAAAGACTCCTTCCCTGCTACTCCACAAACAGATACTTCTCCACAGCTGATAGCACTCACTGCACAGCTGCAAACAGTGTCCAACTCCCTCTCCTCCATTCTGTCACTACAACAGGACTCTATGTCCTCAATAACAGCCATTTCCCAACAGCTGTCATCTCTCCTCACCTCTTGTAATTCTACCCTTCCTGCCACTCTCGCCAGCTTGACCACATTAATTGGCTCCCTATCTAATACTGTGTCTTCAAACCTTGGTGATGTGCAAGATTCTCTTGAATTACATCTTGCACAGCTTCAAAGTTTGCTGTTCACAGCGTCTGATAAGGAAAACATTGTTAAGCTGACTTCCCTTGCTGATACTCAATCCTCTTCTCTTCAAACATGTCTTTTCCAGCTTGCAGAGGTTAAGGACAATTTGGCTTTCTTAGTGACTAGCCTTGTTGGCCCCAGGCCTACTGCCAAAACTGTTGGCAAGCCTGATGACTTTGTGTCTTCAGGCAGACCGGGTGTTGAAGGTGCTGGTACATCTCCTTCAGAGGGGGAGAAGTCGTCTGCCTCTAAGACCAAGTCTAAGGGGGAGAAAACTTCCAATCCTAAGGAGAAACCAGTGTCTGCAGCACAAACTGGTCATCCTGCAGGAACAGTAGAAGGTGCTTCTCATGCTGCTCAGTCTACTCAGGTTGAATCTCCAATCCCTGCTCAGTCTAAGGGGGAGGAATCCATTCCTGAGGGCAGGCCAAGCAGTAGAAGAAGGCATCTGATCCTAGAGGAAGAAGAAGAAGAAGAAGAAGAAAGTCCTGAAGCTGCTACCACTACAGCAGCTAAAGGAAAAGGAATAGCTGAAGATGATCCCATACAGCAGAAACAAGCAGAAATTCAATTTCACAAAGCCAGGGCTAAAGAAATGGGTCTTCCTATGCACAAGTATTTTGATTTTAGAGAAGAACAGCTTCAAGCCCTGAAAGTGCTTAGAAAAGAAGAAGAATCTGCCAAAGCTGCCAAATATTTTGCATTTCAAGAAGCAAAGAAAATCAAAATGTCTACTCTGGAAGTGCAAAAGAAAAAATTGGAAGCTGCTAAGGGATCAGCAGGGGAGAAGGAAGCAGAGAAAGAAAAAGGTACTCTGGTCTCTGTGACCAAGCCTACAGTGCCTCATGCAAGAGTTCAATACCATTTTGACAACCTGGCAAAGAAAAAATTTCAAGATGTTGCTGAAAGAAGGCTTGCCAAGGAAGCAATTGTCAAAGCTGTCCTTATATCAAGAAAAGGCAGTCAGTGGAAGTTGAAAATAACAAGGATGGGTGCAACAGGCCCTGAATTGGAAACATATGACTACTCTGACGTAGCACAGATGGGGTACAAAGAATGGATTGAATTGGCAGTTTCCCTGAGTGAGTCAAAGTCAGAAACGGCTAAGACAATCAGGGCATATGTCAAGAAACTGATGGAGAGAGTGAAGAACCTTGGCCTGATTTCCAAAGAAGCAAGTGAAGGTGTCTTGGTGACACATCCAAAAATTAAGGCCAGGAGGACAAGGAAAGACACTGAAATGGAACTACTCCTTACACTGATTGAACAAGGTGATTATGCCATTGAAGTGAAAGGAATTTATTACAGCCTGCCAAGTGGAATAGAGTTTGAAGATGGCAAGATTATTGAAGAGCCTGAGCTAGGGGCATTCTTTGTGGATCCCTTAACTGAAATGCTTTCAGAGAGCATCAGATCTGTACAAAGTGGATCTGAGACAACTTGTGGCCTTCAGACTTGCAATTTCATTCAGGCAGTCTAGTAAGTGGATAGCAGCCATCTGGGATCAGCTCAGAGGATTCTTTGAAAGAGGAGAACTTGAGGATCCCAAGTTCATGTTTATACGAAGTGAAATTCAAGAGCTTGAGGATACGAGAGAGCAACTTGAAAAGATGTTTGAAGGTGCCCCTCCAGTGTGATGAAGTCCATCTGCCATCTGGGCAGGTGAAGAATGGAAGCTGTCCATCAGTTGGACAGGCTTACCATTTTCTGCTCCCAACAAAAACAGTCCAATGTACATTAGTTGTACTCTATTTTACATATGTTGTAATTTTCTTTACATTAGTTGTAATATACATTAGTACATTAGTTGTACTTTTGTAAGAACATGTGTTGTTCTAATATAATCAAAAATCAGTATATATATATAAACTGATCTTTTACTTTATGTTGATGTTGTAATTATGTTTCAACAAATGTACTGTAAAAATA
>JAANYP010003796.1:51262-187202 GCA_020465985.1 Centrapalus pauciflorus | reverse complement strand
AAATCGGAAATTTTGTTAAAAATGGTGTTCTTGACAAAAATGATGAATTTTGGATAATCACGATCAAATAATGATGTTATTAGTAGGGAAATTAGTATAAAAACACTCAAATAGTGATATTACATCAATATATTTCATTGCATGTTGATAAAAATGAAAGTTTGATAATTATTAATAAAATCCGTATGAAGAACACCAAGAACACCAAGAACACCAAGAACAGTTTCTGGAAAAATAACAAGTGTGGGATCCGAAATCGGATGACCCGAATTCGGATGATGTCCCATTTCGGATCATGAAATTCGGATGAAATCCATTTCGGTCCCATACTTCGGATAACAAATAAATATTTTGTTAAGTGTTGATCCGAACTCGGATGATCCAAGTTCGGATGGTATCAATTTCGGATGGTATCAATTTCGGATAATGAACCGAATCCGGATGTGTGCTTGGTCCGAATTGGGATGCCCATTTCGGATGAATCTGAATCCGGATGATTAATTGGTCCGAATTAGAATGGCTATTTCAGATTGGTCCGAATCCGGATGGTTCGAATCCGGATGATCCGAAATTGGATATCCTATTTTGATATTTTTACAAAATTAAAGAAAAATGAATCAAATGATTAACAGAGTTATCAGTTATCAGAATCAGATAAAATAAAGATTATGAAAAAGACATGAAATTGATATGATTTGACAATGATAATTCTGGACAGGTTCAGTTGATATCTGAACATTGACACAAAGAATTTAAAGACTAAAATGATGATGATAAAGATGATGAAATTGACATGATATTATCATGAATGAATTTGAACAGGTTCAATATATTCTGAACAAAGATTTAAAGACTTAAAGACTTGAAAGCGGGTCTCTGATTTGAAAAGAATTGACAGATTACAGATTGACAAAATCCTGAGATAACTCAGGTGGCAGATTCATATATCTGTTTGACCAAGACCCAGACCTGTGAGTTATAGATATTCAGATTGAACATGCATAGATCCGGTTGAGATATATTGTTGCTGATAGATTTATTGATATTCACTTTATCAGCTGGAATGAGACCTGTGCACACCATGGATGGGTGTTGCCAAGTGGATCATGATAGCTATTTGATTATCTTTTCATATTGCATTTAATATTGCTTCAGACTTTGCTTTATGATTCATTGCTATCATGACTTCTAAGACATATGCTTACATCATTAATCAGACATTTGATAGATTGATTCAGCTTGACTAGCCTTATGGTCTATTGTTCTAGACCCGGCTATTTCACCAGTTCTTATGAACTTGGTAATGACCTCCGATGTTCCGCCATATTGACTTACTGGTAGCTAGCCCAGTATGTGGCTGATCCCCACGATTTAAGCGTGAGTGTGGCCTGAACATCATCCGATCTTAAGATACTATATCTCAATCATGAGGGCTGTAGCGGCAGCCAAAACATATCACGCTAAGACTAATGACTCCGCTTGACACGCATGTTGATATTGAAAATCTATAAACTCACTAAGCTTTGCTTACAGATGTTGCATTAATATTTTACAGGAAAAGCCAAAGGAAAATCACCTGCAGGACCTAGTACTTAGGTCATTCAAGATCCAAGTTTTGAAGCTTTCTTAGACCACTACTCAACAAACTTTCTGGTACTGATTGGAAGACAACAATTGTGGTGGTTCTGGGTAGATTTGATGTAATGTATGATATTATGATTAGATTAGATGTTACCCTTTTATAACTTTAATTTGAAATATGTAATCTGTATCCTAATATGTAATGTACATGTAATTTTTAATTCCGCAATTAAATTCCCTATCTTAGTATGGTTGATATCGTATTGCATGATGTGGGACCTAGACTAGTGAGCACTGCCCCGTAAGGGGTGGTCTTCACAGGATGGTATCAGAGCACTAGTTTGAGTGAATCAAGTATTACGTGAGTATACTTGATCTCAAACTGAAGCAATACATATGTATCAATCATTTAGGTGGTTTGAACTGAGATAGGATGTACAGACTGTTAGGATGGGAAAAAGGGTACATAGATCTAAGTCTATAAACTGATAGTTAATTGATTTTAATTTTCAGTAGAAGATGTCAGGATCAGGATCAGGTGATATTCCCAGCAACATGAATCCACAACAAATGTTTGAAATGATGCAACAACTCTTAGCCCAACACTCAGAACAACAGAACAAAATAATGCAAGAACAGTTTCAGGCCAGAGATGAGGCCGAAGCTAAAAGACGTGAAGAAAAGAAAAATAAGAGAAAAGAAAAGCAAGTCCAGACTAATGAATCTGATTCTGATAACTCTACCCCAGAAACGCAAACTGCTCAGCCAAAAGGCTGCAAGTTTAAAGATTTCAAAGCGAGCGGTGCCTTGAACTTTGAGGGAACAGTTAATCCGATTCAGGTGATGGATTGGATTAGTCATACCGAAGAGATCTTTAGAATCTCTGACTGTCTAGACTCGAAGAAAGTGAGTTATGCGTCTGCACTATTTGTGGGAGCTGCCCGTGCATGGTGGAAAACTCAGCGAAGTATCTATGGTGAGGAGGTGATTCAGACTTTAGAATGGGAGCAGTTTCTTGATATGTTCAATGCGAAGTACTGTCCGATCGACCAACAAGATAAAATGGAAGTACAACTGATGCAGCTGACTCAGGGAACGAAGACAGTCGACTAATACGAGCACGAGTTTTTGCGATTATGCGGTTATTCCTCATACCAAGTTGCTACCGAAGAAAGAAAGATGAATAGATTCCGTGTAGGACTCAATCCAAGATACAGACATCCGATGAGCGCTATCAAATATAAGAGTTATCTGGAAATGGTAGAAGCAGCGAGACAGATCGAGCGAGGATACTTAGAGTACGGTGATCAGCTTTATGCTCCGTCTACTAACCCGATGAATCCGTCTCCTCCAAAGAAACAGCAGTTTGGCAGATTCTTTAAGCCAAATAAGTCTCAGTCACAATCTCAGCAATCCCATCAGCATAGTTCACAACAAAAAGCACAAGCTTATTCCCTAACGAATGAACCACGATTCTGCAAGAGATGCAGAAGATCACACATGGGACTATGTAATCCGGATGATGTTACTTGCTTTGCGTGCAACAGGATCGGTCACAGTAGTGAAGAATGTCCACAGCAGGGACGTGGATGTGCAAAGTGCGGGAAAAGAGGACATTTTATGTACCAGTGTCGTAGTGGATCGCGTTATCAGCCACAGTCATCAGCTGGGGGATCTACAGTTAAGAGTTCTGCTGCTACGCCGACTCCAAAGACTCGAGCTTTTCAAATAACAGCCGAGGAAGCAAAAGAAACACCTGATGTAGTTACGGGTATGTTTTTACTTAACTCTTTTCCTGCCCGAGTACTATTTGATTCCGGCGCGAGTCGTTCTTTCATATCAACATCTTTTGCACAAAGATTACATAAGTCTCCATCAAAGCTATCTGTGATACTAGACATTGAGACAGCCAGTAACAATTTTGTTATGGCTGATTCCGTTTATCGTAATTGCACACTACTTGTTGATAATATCGTATTCAATCTCGACCTCATCCCGATTCCGTTAAAAGAATTTGACGTCATCATCGGCATGGATTGGCTAATGAACAACGAGGCTACAATTATCTGCAACCGACGAGTCATCAGAATCAAGTCTTCAGACGGCCGAGTACTTGAGATCAAGGGCGAGAAGCGAAAAGGTGATCACTGCTTCATTTCTGTTGATAAAGCTTATAAGTATCTATCCAAGGGTCACGAAACCTATCTGTGCTACGTTTTATCTGAATCCAACTCTGAAAAGAAGTCTTTATCTGATATTCCTATCGTCTGTGAGTTCCCAGACGTATTCCCTGACGATATTTCCGGAGTGCCACCGGAACGTCAAGTCGAGTTCAGTATAGACTTGGTTCCTGGTGCGGCTCCTATCGCAAAAGCTCCATACAGACTTGCACCTGCAGAAATGCAAGAAATGTCTAAGCAACTGCAAGAGCTGTTAGAGAAGGGGTTTATCCGACCGAGTTCTTCTCCGTGGGGTGCACCAGTTCTATTTGTTAAAAAGAAAGACGGAACCTTCCGTATGTGCATCGACTACCGCGAGTTGAACAAAGTCACCATAAAGAATAAATATCCTTTGCCCAGGATTGATGATCTGTTTGATCAACTGCAAGGAGCTAGTTATTTCTCAAAGATAGATCTCCGTTCTGGGTATCATCAACTGAAAGTAAGAAATGAGGATATTCCGAAGACAGCCTTCCGTACAAGATACGGTCATTACGAATTTCTCGTGATGCCGTTCGGCTTAACAAATGCACCAGCGGCATTCATGGATCTCATGAATCGCGTGTGCAGACCAATGTTGGATAAATCCGTTATCGTGTTCATAGACGATATTCTGATTTACTCCAAAACGGAGGCTGATCATTCCGTTCATCTGCGACAGTTGCTAGAGTTGTTAAGAAAAGAAAGACTCTACGCAAAATTTTCTAAATGTGAATTTTGGCTCAGACAGGTATAATCTCTATTATATATGTCTTGAGCTGTTTTCCTTAACTATTCTATGATTCACATCAGAATTTGAATTTCTATTTTGACTCTTATAGATCCAGTTCCTTGGCCATGTTGTTTCTGGCGAAGGGATTTCCGTTGATCCTTCGAAAGTCGAGGCCGTTCAGAAATGGCAAACGCCTCGTAATGCCTCTGAAATCCGAAGTTTCCTTGGATTGGCCGGTTATTATCGGCGATTCATAAAGGACTTCTCAAAGATTGCTGTGCCGCTTACAATGCTAACACGAAAGAATACTCCTTTCGTTTGGTCCAATAAACAGCAAGAGGCATTTGATATTCTGAAGCAAAAGTTGATTCAAGCGCCGATCCTAGCCTTGCCAGAAGGTAATGATGATTTCGTTGTTTATAGCGACGCATCTGGTACTGGCTTAGGATGTGTTCTGATGCAAAGGGGAAAAGTAATTGCCTATGCTTCAAGGCAATTAAAAGACTATGAGAAAAGTGCACCAACTCATGATCTTGAGTTGGCTGCTGTTACCTTTGCGCTGAAGATCTGGCGTCACTATCTATATGGGACTCGGTGCCAGCTCTACACCGATCATAAGAGTCTCAAATACCTTTTCACTCAAAAAGATCTGAACATGAAACAGCGTCGATCCTTGGAGCTTATCAAGGATTATGATTGCGAGATCTTATATCATCCCGGCAAAGCAAATGTTGTCGCGGATGCGTTGAGTAGAAAAGTATATCCAGAAAAGTGCTGTTATGCCCTAACTCCAGTTATATTCTCTTCTGATCTTATTGAAAACATCAAAGTTGCTCAAGCCGAGGCACTGAAAGAAGAGAATATTGATTCTGAAAATCTTAAAGGGCAGTTACAATTTCTGACTCTGAACCATTTGGGACTTCACTGTCTCAAGGGAAACCGAATCTGGGTTCCTAAGTATGGTTCAATCCGTAGCACTCTTCTATCCGAAGCTCATCAGTCCAAGTTATCTATTCATCCTGGCAGCTCAAAGATGTATTTTGATCTGAAAGCTGATTACTGGTGGCCAGGAATGAAGAAAGACATCGGAAAATGTGTTGAAAGCTGCAAAGTATGTCAGATGGTTAAGGCAGAACACCAGAAACCCTTCGGGGATATGCAACCACTGCCAGTTCCTGAATGGAAGTGGGAGCATATAACAATGGACTTCATTACGAAGCTGCCAAAGACCAAAAGACAACACGACTCTATCTGGGTAGTCGTAGATCGTTTAACGAAATCAGCACATTTCATTCCAATGAAAGAAACTTATTCTCTGGATAGATTGGCACAGTTATACATCACAGAAATTATTTCTCGTCACGGTGTGCCAAAGTCTATTGTATCTGATCGTGATAGTCGCTTCACATCCAGATTCTGGCAAGCACTACAAGAAGGGATGGGTACTCGGATTTCTATGAGTACTGCTTATCATCCAAATGCAGATGGCCAGAGTGAGCGTACTATTCTAACTCTCGAAGATATGCTTCGTGCCTGCATTCTTGATTTAGGTGGTAACTGGGATGACCACTTGCCGTTGATCGAATTCTCTTACAACAACAGTTATCATTCTACAATCAAGATGGCTCCTTTTGAAGCTTTGTACGGAAGAAAATGCAGAACTCCTACCTGTTGTCGCGAAACAGGTGAATCGCCAATAGCAGGACCTGCCCTTCTACAGTTGACTCATGAAAAGATTCAACTAGTTAGAAGGAATATTCTTGAAGCTCAAAGCAGGCAGAAGTCATATTATGATAATCGGCATAGATCAATCAGTTTTGCAGTTAACGATTGGGTGATGCTGAAAGTATCCCCAATGAAGAATGTGGTACGGTTCATTAAAAGAAACAAGTTAGCTCCGAGATTTATTGGTCCGTTCAAGATTGTTGAAAAGATTGGGAATCAGTCTTATCGTCTTGATCTACCAGCGGACTTAGCTGGAATACATCCTGTATTCCATGTTAGTCACTTGAGAAAGAGTTTAGCAGACGAAAGAGAAGTACAGATACCACACGTTAACTTGCAAATTGATGAGAAGCTTCGCGTGGTTGAAGAGCCAGAACGTATTCTGGACTCGAAGACCAAAAAGCTTCGGAATAAAGAAATACAGATGGTGCTCGTCCAGTGGAAACACCACAAAGGTTCGCATCAGTCTTGGGAATCCAGAGATGTCATGAAAGCAACATATCCCAGTCTGTTCGAACGATAGCTAACTTCGGGGACGAAGTTTGTGCGTGGTGGAGCCCATTCTGTAACAACCTAACTTTTGACCAGTCATAATTTCAGTATTTTGATCAAGTAATGTAATTTTATTACATTAACTATATTGTAATTTAATTATGAATGAAATAAAGTACGTAAAATTTTATTGAGTTATTAAATATTAAAAATGATCAAATTATAAAAGATATGTAAAATACAAAAGTTTAGTGGGTTAAATACACAAAAGAATAAATGAGGTATATAAGCTTAATAAATGACCATTTTAAATCACAATTAAGTGATTTACTCTCTCTCTCTCTAATCTCTCTCTACCCATACGGTTAGTCTCACAAATTGCCAAAGAAATTCAAGAATTGATGAATTAATTGAAGAATCAAGACAAAGGAGTTACAACAAATCATCAAACATCATCAATTAGCAACAATTCAAGGTAATTATTGATTAAATTCCTTAGTTTTCAAGAGTTTGGTTCGGTTTTATTAAAAAACCGAAACCAAGAATTAAAATTTTGAATTCTTATGTTGCATGTATAAAATTCTAGTAGATTATGATGAAATTAAGTAAATAGAACTTATTGAAACTAAAATCAGAGGATGAATCATCCAAATATTAGTACAAATCGGATTTTTTTATCAAAAATGGTGTTCTTGACAAAAATGATGAATTTTGGATGATCTTGATCAAATAATGATGTTAATAATAGGGAAATTAGTATAAAAACACTCAAATAGTGATATTACATCAATATATTTCATTGCATGTTAATAAAAATGAAAGTTTGATAATTATTAATAAAATCCGTATGAAGAACACTAAGAACACCAAGAACAATTTCTGGAAAAATAACAAGTGTGGGATCCGAATTCGGATGATGTCCCATTTCGGATCATGAAATTCGGATGAAATCCATTTCGGTCCCATACTTCGGATAACAAATAAATATTTTGTTAAGTGTTGGTCCGAACTCGGATGATCCAAGTTCGGATGGTATCAATTTCGGATAATGAACCGAATCCGGAAGTGTGCTTGGTCCGAATTAGGATGCCCATTTCGGATGAATCTGAATCCGGATGATTAATTGGTCCGAATTAGAATGGCTATTTCAGATTGGTCCGAATCCGGGTGCCAGATCCGGATTGGTCCGAATCCGGATGGTCCGAATCCGGATGATCCGAAATAGGATATCCTATTTTGATATTTTTACAAAATTAAAGAAAAATGAATCAAATGATTAACAGAGTTATCAGTTATCAGAATCAGATAAAATAAAGATTATGAAAAAGACATGAAATTGATATGATTTGACAATGATATTCAGATTGAACATGCATAGATCCGGTTGAGATATATTGTTGCTGATAGATTTATTGACATTCACTTTATCAGCTGGAATGAGACCTGTGCACACCATGGATGGGTGTTGCCCATTGGATCATGATAGCTATTTGATTATCTTTTCATATTGCATTTAATATTGCTTCAGACTTTGCTTTATGATTCATTGCTATCATGACTTCTAAGACATATGCTTACATCATTAATCAGACATTTGATAGATTGATTCAGCTTGACTAGCCCTTATGGTCTATTGTTCAAGACCCGGCTATTTCACCAGTTCTTATGAATTGGTAATGACCTCCGATGTTCCGCCATATTGACTTACTGGTAGCTAGCCCAGTATGCGGCTGATCCCCACGATTTAAGCGTGAGTGTGGCTTGAACATCATCCGATCTTATGATATTATATCTCAATCATGAGGGCTGTAGCGGCAGCCAAGACATATCACGCTAAGACTAATGACTCCGCTTGACACGCATGTTGATATTGAAAATCTATATACTCACTAAGCTTTGCTTACAGATGTTGCATTAATATTTTACAGGAAAAGCCAAAGGAAAATCACCTGCAGGACCTAGTACTTAGGTCATTCAAGATCCAAGTTTCGAAGACTTTCTAGACCACTACTCAATAAATCTTTCTGGTACTGATTGGAAGGCAACAATTGTGGTGGTTCTGGGTAGATTTGATGTAATGTATGATATTATGATTAGATTAGATGTTACCCTTTTATAACTTTAATTTGAAATATGTAATCTGTATCCTAATATGTAATGTACATGTAATTTTTAATTCCGCAATTAAATTCCCTATCGTAGTATGGTTGATATCGTATTGCATGATGTGGGACCTAGACTAGTGAGCACTGCCCCATAAGGGGTGGTCTTCACACAGATCATGTCATTCCCACCAACCGTGCGTGGAAGTTTAACGATGAAATCCATCGTGATGTGGTACCACTGCCACTCTGGGATCTCTAGTGGCTGTAGCCGACCGTACAGCTTCTGGCGCTCACTCTTGACTCTCAAACAAGTCATACACTACTCGACATACCGACCCATGTCTCTCTTTATACCTGGCCACCAATAGAATTCTCTAAGATCTCTGTACATCTTGGTGCTCCCAGGATGAATAGACAGTCTCGATTTGTGTGACTCATCGAGAATCAACAGCCGCAAATTCTCAACTCTGAGAACCCAGACTCTGTCTCTCAACACGTATAAGACCCGGTCACCTCAGTCTGGCCCACCAATCTCTCTTTCTCTCTTCAAATTTTGCTCCCGCAGACCCTCCTGATGAGCCAATCTTAGTAGATGCCAGCCTGTAAGGCGTCTTAGCAATCGGCACCGCTCCATGGATTACATCGATCCAGAACTTTACTTGGCGATCTGGAGGTAACCCAGGTAACTCATCTGGGAATACCTCAGGGTAGTCTCTCACTACAGGTACATCCCCTACCTTCTTTTTCTCTTTATGGGCATCAATCACATAAGCCAGAAAGGTTTCACAACGTTTAAACACATATCTCTGAGCTCTGATCATCGAGATAATCTCTATCTTGCCCTTTCGTCTCTCCCCGTACACTGTCACACTCTCAGTGTCTGAAATCGATATCCTGGTCATCTTCTTGGCATACAAAATATCTGCCTGTATTTTATGATTGTTTTAAAATTTTTTATGTTTAATTGACCTAAATTTATATTTTTGTTTATATATCATACAATATTTATATATTTTATTACAAATTAATATTAATATATTAATATATATATATATATATATATATATATATATATATATATATATATATATATATATATATATATATATATATATATATATCTATTTACAAAATTGTATTTATTTTTATACTTATAAATTGAAAAAATAATAGAGTATATATATCTTTTAAAAGTAATAACTGTATTTATATGCTTTTATAATAATGATAAATTCTATTTATCTTTTCTGATGAATTGATATAACATGAAATTTTACTTTATATACAATATAGTCTATCTCTATATATAATAATGAATAACAAAAATTGTCACATGGCATCACCATATTTCACTTATAAACATATTATTACTTTTATAATAATATAAATTACAAGAGTCATACAATTCATTATTTTAATATCTATAAATATTAATAAATAATAAACACTATCCACTGTTTGACATTATAAGAATTAATATTTATATGGTTTACTTTTATGTTTTACATAAATTTATATGACCAATTATTTTTTAAAAAATATCCATGTAATACTGATAAGTAATGATCTAGGTGAATCATAGACATTAGAAACTAAAACCTTGCTTTGATTGAATATTTTCCTTTAATTTCACACACTTTAATTGCAAGACTTAATAGAATTTTCCATTGAAAATTCTATTTATACCTATATGCCAATCTTACATCTAATTACATGATGAGTTCTTGAACTTCTATTCTTAGTTGTTTTCACCTCTATAATTAATATCTAACAATCTTTCCCTTAGAGGTGAAAAACAATTATACATACACAATATAAAAACAAGGACTTTACAATTATGAGAATAACAAGAATTAAAAAAACTTGACATCTAAAAATTTTCAGTCTTCAAAAATTGTCTTCAGAAATTTGATCTTCATTAAGATTGAATCTTTCTTCTCTATGAGCTTTGAATCTTCAAACAATTTCTTTTAAAATATCCTTTGGATCTTCATATCTTGTCTTCTCTTCTCAGTTAAGAATACTCCCCCTTGAATCACTAAATTTCATTTATTCTCACCCTTAAACTCTCAAATATGCAATTCATTCTCAGAATCTCTCTCAGCACAGATATAAAAATCTTCAAGTTGTCTTTGAATGAGATCTTCAAAATATTCAAGATGTGTCTTTGAAATTCAACTTTTCTTACCATCATGATGATCAGAAGAAGTATGAATATCATGCACAATAATTCAAAGATACAGTTACCCCCCCTTTCTAAACATGAATACAACTCAGAAATTACAAACAATACACAGCAAAAAAAAAATATCACTTTCCCTAAAAAAATATACCCCCTAAAAATAACTCTCCCCCTGCAACAAACAACATACAAATATCTCTCCCCCTACCAAAGACAATACATCCTTGCCAAAAAAAATGAAACATCAAATGAGTAACCACCAGGTTTTATAGAATCCTGTTTGCATGATAGATTAGAAAATCTATGTGACCAATTTTCAGTGCTGTTTGATGTTGACACTGATAGGTTTTCCAAATAATCACTGTGAAATACTTATTAGTAAATATCACTCATATTTGTTCTAGTTGTGTCACTTTCAACATGTTTTTTTATAGTCTATGGACTGTCGACTCAATGTGTCCTATTATGACATTTGGGCTCTAGATACAATGTGCATTGAATAAATTCGAAGACCGAAGCGGTTGTTTTCCTTGTTTCAATATCAATACTATCCAAATGATATATCGATAGAAATGTGTGTTATCAATCAAACCTGCTCAATATCATAAAGGGAGATTTGTAATCAAACCTCGTTGATACACCTAGGGGGAGATTTTAAGGCTTTTTAATGCCTCACTCAAACCTGATTGGTGATTTGAAAAAATAGCCCAAGTTTGTGTTACACTGTTACATTAGTTGTAACTCGGCAGTGTGTCAAAACTATCCATATCTGTTTGTCACACCCCGTTACCCCGGTTGGCAACGAAGCGTGACGTCGTGGAAGCGTAACCATAATCACAACGAACGACCATTATATGGACGTTTTTCAAAAATGCATTGATTTAACTTCAAATATAAATATTGTTTCACATAACCAAAATACAGCGTAAGTAGTTCTTAAAATACTAAAATTTAAATACACAATTTAGTTTATCCGAAAAGATGCAAATAAATCTCCGAATTTGAAAACGATGCGACTCCAAAATGAACGGAAGCCTTGGAATACTTCCGATAAATGTGCATGTCTCAAACACCTGAAAATACATGCTAAAATACGTCAACAAATTGTTGGTGAGCTCATAGGTTTACGCGAAAAGACCAGTTGTATGGACATTATCAGATGAGTTGAATTTATAAAATCATAAATTCCGTGTATGTATTACATAAACCATCATGCAACCGAATCTTAATTAAAATGAGTTTGCCCTGTGCAGTGTTCCCATACGTAATACCGTGTGTTGAATATATATGCACTCGCTGTTAGCGGACCCGAACTAAACCAAATGGGGGACATGACTCCCAATAGATCTATCCACAATATATTCGCGTTTGCAAATAAATGCAATTAACGGTTCATGATTTGAGGGCTGATGGATCCAAACATGTAATACATATAAGAAATAAACAGTTTGGATGTCCATATGAAAACAGTGCATGTATTTGCACCCCAAAAGATGGTGAAAATAGGGGCTATGAAGACTCACCGAGCGTGTGATGGCAAAAACGAGTGAAAAATGCCTTTTTTTCGTAAGTTGATGGATGGTGCACCGAGCGAGATTAATCGAGCCCTAAATGTTAATAGGGACTTAATTTCTCTAATATATGATAATATATATATTTGACCAAGATCCAAAACGTTTTAGGCTTTGGTTTTCTAGGATATTAAACTACTATATACAAAGGATTTTTAGAATCAAGAACGGCCATTTTTCGAGATGTTTAGGTTGGTGAAAAAGCTTGTTAAAAACCCTATGTTGGCCATTTTTGAGCTGTCAAACTTTCGGTTTCCCAAATAATTTCTGGAGGTCTTGAACTCCAAAATAAATTATGAAAACTTCCAGATCTATAGTTAAGACATAGATCTAACTTTTGAGACAAGAATCAGCTCATTTCGATAAGTTATGAATTAGTTATGATTTTTCAAAGTCGATATAAACTTTCTGCCGAAAAACCGCAGTTTATAAACTTGAAATAACTTATGATTCTTGTTGTTTATTCAAAGACTACTTGTATAAAAGTTATAAAAGTTATAAAACACATATATATCACATGTTTTCATAATATTAACATTTTTATAATGTGTTCATATATTCATAAACACATTTAAAGAAACAACTTAAAAACAAAAACTAGAAATTTATAAACTTGAGTTTTTATGAAACTTGTTGTTGTTGGTGATTATATATATTATGCAAGACTTATATAAGATGAAATAAGTTAGTATTTACTTACTTTGAAGTGTTTAGAGTATGATTTTGAGTAGAAGTTGAAATCCTTGCAAGATATGCACCAAAACACTTGAATTTCTTGAAGAACACTTGAAGAAACTTGAGTGAAAAGGTTTTTGATGTGTGTGTGTATAGATCCGGTTTTTAGAGAGAAAAAAGAGGGATTTTGGTGTGAAAATAATGAAAGGGAAGCTCTCTATTTATAGGAAAAGTCTTGGTCTTTCAAATGGAGGTTGAGTGCACACTTGGTTGAATTGAAAGAGAATGGTGAAATGAAAGGGAATGGAGAAAGGAGATTTGATGTAGATGGTGCATGGTCTTCTTAATATAAAATTTAAAATCAAGTGTGTGTGTGTGTTTGTGTACTATGAGGGCTGGCCATGTGAAGGTATTTTCCATGTATTTTATATTTTTTTTTTTGTATAAAAGTATTTAGAAATGTATTCTTGTATTTCCCTTTTCTTGTAATTTCATAAATACTTTTAGATGTATTGTTTTAATGAATTGTTTTAGTCTTGCATAATTAATATTAAGTAATTGTATTAGTGTATGATTAGTGTCACTAATCATAATTTAATTATGTACTTAGTTGAATTATTCCCTCATATCGTAAATTGATCGGATTAATTGATTTCCCGATTCATCGCACCGATGAATTTGATTCTAATTGAGTTGAATTTTCTAATAAACCTTGTTAATCACTTGATTAATTTCTAATGACCACTGATTAGGTTATAATTGGCTATTAAATACAGATTAGGTCATTGTTGCTAACCTGGTTTAGTGCCGGATGTTACAGTCTCCCCCTGTTAAGGGAATTTCGTCCCGAAAATTTATCTTGTTTCCTCAAGGGTATTGTTATTTAAGAGTATATGAGAGTATCTTTGCTTTAACTGGCCTTTGCATGCCCTAGAGAATTCGTGTTCATGCCTAGAATTCCATCTGACCTTGAGGATGGGTATACAACTGTGCTTCCATCCTTTGACCTTACGGTCCATGATTTCAACCGGCTCTTTGATGAAGCGAAGTTTATCAGTTAGTTCGATCTCTCCCAAGTGGTAACAAGTGTCTCCTCTAACAACCACTTCTTCTTATTCGATACATGGAAGGTATTGTGCATGTTGCTAAGCTCTGGTGGTAACTCTAAACGATAAGCTACTAGTCCAATCCCCTTTAAGACTTTGTATTGCCAATGTATCGAGGGTTTAATTATCCTTGTTTCCCAAATCGTAGCACGCCCTTCCATGGAAAGACTTTCATCAGTACTTGTTCTCCTAATTAGAACTCAAGGGATTTTCTATTTTCATCTGCATAACTTTCTTACCATCGCAGGCAACTTTTTGTCAATTCTGTATCTGTACTATCCTTTTGGGTAGTTTTGTGAATGGTCTTAGGGCCAGTGATTTGGCTATTTCCTACTTCTAGCCGACAAATCGGCGATCGACACTTTCGCCCGTAGAGGGCGTCAAACGGAGCAGCTTTAATACTCGAGTGATAGCTATTGTAGTTAATAATTCCACTAAGGCAATTGAGTATCCATTACACAGGCTCTTAATGTGTGTTCTAGGGTTTGGATCGTTCTATTATTCTGACCATTGGTCTGAGGGTGATAAGTGGTACTCATGTCCAAGTTTGTATCCAAAGCTTGTAGTAATAATTGCCAAAAGTCTAGATGTAAATCTACTATTCGTATCCGGAATGATTTAAATAGGCACTCCGTGTCCGGAGATGACTTCCTTGAGGTACGTTTGGACTAGCTTATTCATTATGTTGTTCTTCTTGATTGGTAGGAATGTGCGGATTTTGTTAGGCGGTCGACTAATACTCAAATGCTTTCTTATGTTTGTCTTAACTTTGGAGCATGTTAGGAATTTGTTGACATATGTGGCAATGTCACCCTTCATGTTAGGCCACCCGTACAGCTTCTTAAGGTCATGATACATTTTATCGAATCCGAGGTGAACGACATATCTTAATATATGTCCTTCATCCATGGCCAGCTTTCTTATTCCACCAAACAGAGTAATCAGATTTTATTCATGAAATATTGATTTTATTAGCTGTTATCCTAAACTATTTATCCACTTGTACTCTTAACGGCTTGGCTCATTAGTTTTCCTCAGGTGATAACGAATTTTCACGGTTGCAATTACTTATTAGTTCCATCCAACGGTACTACTTCGTATTCGACTCTTTCTGGTTCAAGATGTGTTAGAGGCTCTTATGGTCTGTGAATACAAAACACTTTATACCGTACAACTAATGTCTCCAAGGATAAAGACTACTGCTTCAAGATCCAGATCATGCGTTGTGTAAATCACCTAGTGAACCTTAAGTTTTCATTAAGCATAAGCTATGACCCTATCTTTCTATATCAACCCATTGTGTGAAACGTCACAGTAATCTACAAATTTCTTGCTTCTCTTGGATAAAATAAGCGCACTGCGCAGTTTGTGCTTTAATAACTGATACGATGTTTCCTGATTCTCGCCCCAATCATACTTAATGTCCTTTCGGGTCAGTTCTGTTAGAGCTCCGGTGATCTTTGAGAAATTTTTGATAATTGCCTATAATAAGTGGCAAGTCTTAAGGACTGTCGTATCTCTATGGGGGTTCTAAGAGTTGACCAATTACTGATAGCCTCGATCTTTGCGGGGGCGACTTGGATTCCTTTACTATTGATCACGTGACGGAGAAATCTTACCTATCTTAGCCAAAAGTCAAACTTAGAAAGCTTGGCATGTGGTTGTCCTTTCTTTAACAACTCTATGATCAGCCTTAAATGTTTGCTCGTGCTCCTCCTTGCTTTGCGAGTAGATTAAGATGAATACAATCACGAATAAGGTTTTCACACCCGATTTATGAGGTCCATCAATACCGTCGCGACACTGGTTAATCCAAACGGTATTAATAGGAATTTATGATGACCGAAACAGAATCTGAAGGCTGTCTTTGGAATATCTTTCTTGCGAACTCTAACCTGATGATAACCAGACCTTAGGTCGATCTTCGAATAGAAGCTTAATTCTTTGGTCAAACAAGTCATTGATCCTTCTGAGCGGGGTATCGGTTCCTTTAGTTTATTTAGCTCTTGGTAATTGATGCACATTCTGATGGTTCTATCCTTCTTCTTTATGAACAAAACTGGAGCTCATCCAAAGCGAGGAACTCAGTTTGATAAACCCTTTATCTAAGAACTCCTACAGTTGGTTGGACGATTGTTACACTATTTATGGGGCTAATCGACATGGTGCTCAAGCCACTGGTACCGCACCTGATACTAGGCTGATTTTTGAATTTGACTTGTCTCGATGTTGGGTGTTCAGGTAAGTGTTCTGGAAAAACTTTGGGGGTAACCATAAATAATAAGAATATTTTCGAGTCGCTTTTCCTTTGGCTCCCTCTCTATCAACACTTCAGGGTCCTAATGCTAGAGATGATGCTTACTTTGGTATTTCTTGCTTTGCGTTGGACAGTAAGGACCTTCTTATTGGCTAAAGGTATATGAACCGTCTTCTTGTTTTACACTATTTCTGCACGATTCTTCGAAAGTCAATCCATGCCTATGACCACGTCAAAACATCCCAGTTTGACGGGCATCAAGTCTATTTCAAAGAGTTGGCCTACTAATTCTAAGGAGCATCCTCGACTTATATTATTCGTCTTAAGCGTCTTACTGTCATCAACTTCAATAGCATAACTGGCACTTAATGGTGTAAGAATGGAATTTATCTGCTTACTGAACTTAGTAGATATAAAGCTCCTATCAGCACCGTTATCAAATAGTAGAAATGCATAAGTGGTATTTAATGGGGTAAGAGGATAAGTCTATGGGTTTGAAATTTCTTAGGCAGATTGTCGTATTACATATCCTCATGCTGGATACCTAATCTTTGTACATGATATGGTCGGAATTTTCCGATAAATTCTTAAGCCTTACACACCCTAAGATGTATCAGATAGTAAATCCTAGAGAAATACTATAAAAGGGTACTAAGTATGAGATGCCTCCGGGGTTTCCTCGTACTCCAAAGCGTTAAGTCGTTGGGTTAGTTCTGCACTGCGGGCTTTAGGCGCTGTCACAATTCCTTGATTTCGTCTTGTTGAATCGCCTGAGTATTCTGGTTGGCCCAAGGTTTATTGGTGGTTTGTATTGCCTCCTACTTAATCCTTGCAAAGATCTCACCGACCTCTTGGTGGATTTTGTTGAAAATTGGAGGTCGTTTCTGGCGGCCCTTGCCACTAACAGGGGCATCGTTTGTTACATAGGTTTCTGGGTAAGTGTCGGCACTTGAGAGGAAGATGGTGTTCCGTCTTCAAACTGGTTTTGGATCCCTTCCTCGTTTCTCCGCTTTAGGAGAGTGTGAGGCATCCATACCCACTGTCTTACGTTCACTTATCGTTACAGTTACGGGCTTGGCTGATGAGTAGGTACTGGGATAGACTCCCGTTGTGCTAGTCACACACTTTACCTAGGGCTGAACTTCCTTACTGGTCCATTGGGATGACTTCTGAATAGGGTGTAGGGTGGCATATGTGGTGGTGATGGTGGAGCAATTTGTGTTGCAGGGCCACAATTTCCCTCCTTGTGCTTTGACGAGTCCATTACATCGTCATTGATTTAGTCTGGGTGGGTTCCCGATCCAAAGTACACCTCAGTGTCACCTTGGCTTCCTTGTCCCATGGGTGAGAATTCATCCTCTGAATCAAAGAGGATAATAACCGTATTGTTCGACATGTTATTGTCATCAGGGTCCATATATGTGTTCACAATTCTTGAAAAACTTTAGTTTTTGTAACAGTTATAGTCTAGGTACTAATGCAACCTAGTTCACTATAACTATGACTCTGATACCAATTTGTCACACCCCGTTACCCCGGTTGGCAACGAAGCGTGACGTCGCGGAAGCGTAACCATAATCACAACGAACGACCACTATATGGACGTTTTTCAAAAATGCATTGATTTAACTTCAAATATAAATATTGTTTTACATAACCAAAATACAGCGTAAGTAGTTCTTAAAATACTAGAATTTAAATACACAATTTAGTTTATCCGAAAAAATGCAAATAAATCTCCGAATTTGAACGGAAGCCTTGGAATACTTCCGATAAATGTGCATGTCTCAAACACCTGAAAATACATGCTAAAATACGTCAACAAATTGTTGGTGAGCTCATAGGTTTACGCGAAAAGACCAGTTGTACGGACATTATCAGATGAGTTGAATTTATAAAATCATAAATTCCGTGTATGTATTACATAAACCATCATGCAACCGAAGCTTAATTAAAATGAGTTTGCCCTGTGCAGTATTCCATACGTAATACCGTGTGTTGAATATATATGCACTCGCTGTTAGTCGACCCGAACTAACCCGAATGGGGGACATGACTCCCAATAGATCTATCCACAATATATTCGCGTTTGCAAATAAATGCAATTAACGGTTCATGATTTGAGGGCTGATGGATCCAAACATGTAATACATATAAGAAATAAATAGTTTTGATGTCCATATGAAAACAGTGCATGTATTTGCACCCCAAAAGATAGTGAAAATAGGGGCTATGAAGACTCACCGAACGTGTGATGGCAAAAACGAGCGAAAAATGCCTTTTTTTTCGTAAGTTGATGGATGATGCACCGAGCGAGATTAATCGAGCCCTAAATGATAATAGGGACTTAATATCTCTAATATATGATAATATAAATATTTATAGATTTTTATGTCTTAATTCACCCAACATTACAAGTATATAATTAAAACCCACTTAAAACGTCAAGTTTATATATATATATATATATATATATATATATATATATATATATATATATATATATATATATATATATATATATATATATATATATATATATATATATATTATATATATATATATATATATATATATATATATATATATATATAATTTTGCAGCTTTTTCGGAGGTTTTTCGGCCTACTTTGAGGCTGTTTTGGACCAAGCTCCAAAACGTTTTAGGCTTTGGTTTTCTAGGACATTAAACTACTATATGCAAAGGATTTTTAGAATCAAGAACGACCATTTTTCGAGATGTTTAGGTTTGTGAAAAAGCTTGTTAAAAACCCTATGTTGGCCATTTTTGAGGTGTCAAACTTTCGGTTTCCCAAATAATTTCTGGAGGTCTTAAACTCCAAAATAAATTATGAAAACTTCCAGATCTATAGTTAAGACATAGATCTAACTTTTGAGACAAGAATCAACTCATTTCGATAAGTTATGAATTAGTTATGATTTTTCAAAGTCGATATAAACTTTCTGCCGAAAATCCGCAGTTTATAAACTTGAAATAACTTATGATTCTTGTTGTTTATTCAAAGACTACTTGTATAAAAGTTATAAAAGTTATAAAACACATATATATCACATGTTTTCATAATATTAACATTTTTATAATGTGTTCATATATTCATAAACACATTTAAAGAAACAACTTAAAAACAAAAACTAGAAATTTATAAACTTGAGTTTTTATGAAACTTGTTGTTGTTGGTGATTATATATATTATGCAAGACTTATATAAACATAAATGTAAGATGAAATAAGTTAGTATTTACTTACTTTGAAGTTTTTAGAGTATGGTTTTGAGTAGAAGTTGAAATCCTTGCATGATATGGACCAAAACACTTGAATTTCTTGAAGAACACTTGAAGAACACTTGAGTGAAAAGGTTTTTGATGTGTGTGTGTATAGATCCGGTTTTTAGAGAGAAAAAAGAGGGATTTTGGTGTGAAAATAATGAAAGGGAAGCTCTCTATTTATAGGAAAACTTGGTCTTTCAAATGGAGGTTGAGTGCACACTTGGTTGAATTGAAAGAGAATGGTGAAATGAAAGGGAATGGAGAAAGGAGATTTGATGTAGATGGTGCACGGTCTTCTTAAAATAAAATTTAAAATCAAGTGTGTGTGTGTGTGTGTACTATGAGGGCTGGCCATGTGAAGCTATTTTCCATGTATTTTATATTTTTTTTGTATAAAAGTATTTAGAAATATATTCTTGTATTTCCCTTTTCTTGTAATTTCATAAATACTTTTAGATGCATTGTTTTAATGAATTGTTTTAGTCTTGCATAATTAATGTTAAGTAATTGTATTAGTGTATGATTAGTGTCACTAATCATAATTTAATTATGTACTTAGTTGAATTATTCCCTCATATCGTAAATTGATCGGATTAATTGATTTCCCGATTCATCGCACCGATGAATTTGATTCTAATTTAGTTGAATTTTCAAATAAACCTTGTTAATCACTTGATTAATTTCTAATGACCACTGATTAGGTTATAATTGGCTATTAAATACAGATTAGGTCATTGTTGCTAACCTGGTTTAGTGCCGGATGTTACACTGTTGGACTGGGTTGACAGTTTATGTCTAAACTGTCCATATCCGTTGGACAGTTTAAGACAGTTAAGCACTTTGTTCTTTGTGAACATAACTCGTTCTTTGTGAACAAGCATAAACTTCATGGAATATGTTTCCATATCTTCATACCAAGTTTTGAATGTTGGGATCAGCCTACAAATTCATGTTAATGTGGAAAATCAGAACTGTTGAAAATCTGCCAAAACTGTCCTAAAGTATGAAGACAAAAAAGATATCTGGAATGGGTGACAAACCATTTCTTATACCTAAATAGCTTTACAAGGAATAATAAAGGTTACTAGTTGACATTCTTCTTTGGGGTAAAGCTGTGGACAACAGAGACAAAAAGGAAAAGAGAAAGCATCTACAATATGAGGACAAAACTACTTTTGTCAGAATTATCCTAGTGTAGAAAAGCGAACTTGTCTTATTACAAAGACATTCCTACTTTCTCCACAACCAATGAAGAAACTTTACTAAGATTCTCTGTGTGACTATAAAAGAGAAGCTTCCAAGGAAAGAGAAAATAGAGAGAGAAGCACAAACAAAGAACATTGAGTGGAAAAGAATGTGTGTTTTTCATGCATGCACGGTCAGTTCAACTTGAGTGAAAAAGCTAAGTGTGTCTAAGCTGGTCAATCTGTGTCTTGTAAACACTGAGTGTGTAAACAGTGAATGAATCTTAGTGAGACATATCATTGTAACTAGTTTGAGTGTGTCCTAGACTAGTTAGAATCTGTTGTTCATATCTTTCATATCTGTTTGGATATTTTCACAATCCAAATCTGTTTGTAATTTTAACAATTGTTAATATATACATACAAACTTTAAGAAAAATCTGTGTGATAAAGAATAAACTGTATTCACCCCCCCCCCTTTACAGTTTATCTAAAGACAATTGGGAAACTTTTTGGGACCTACAACTGGTATCAGATCCATTAGAGTGTGTGTCAACTCTAAATCACTCACATTGCTCCTCACTTTCCCATTATGGACAACTCTGCTTTTAACTCTTCATCCTACTATGAGAATGGTTCAATGGCCAAACCTCCAAAGTTCAACCATCATAACTTCTCTGGCTGGAAATGCAGGATGATGCTCTACTTGGAGAATCTGGATGTACAACTTCCAGAAATAGTGATGGAAGCTTACGTGCCTACCTCTGTCACTACCATCACTCCCTTTGCAGAAGGTGTTGTTCCTGAGGTCAGGACCATTGAGAAGGCTAAAGCTCAATAGACCAATGAAGATAATAGACTAGTTGCTCTTGATGCAAAAGCCAAGAACAACCTTGTGATATCTCTCCCTGATGATGTGTTCAAGAAAGTTGAGAAACTAAAGACAGCTAAAGAAATGTGGGACAGTCTATGCACTGTCTATGATGGTCCCACTATCACCTTCGATAACAGGATCAATAATCTTGTTAGACAATATGAGTTATTCTTTTCCAAGCCGAAGGAAAGTCTTACTGAAACTTATACCAGGTTCACTACTCTAATAAATGATCTCAAAGCTGTTGAGATCACTAAGACAGTCTAACTCTGGTAAACAAGTTCTTAGACATTCTGCCTGAAGAGTGGAACTATTCTCAACTATACTCAGAAACTCCAGGATCAATATGCAAACCCAATATTATCAATATAATTAATGTTCCAAGCATAAAACATGTCGTATTTACATCATCACTAAAGAAATAAAATGTATATATATCTACAGGGACAATATCTGTCTATTACAACACAATTTATTTATTACATCATCAAATTCAGTACCCAATCCCAAAGCTACATTATCCTTGTATTAACCAAAAACTTCTAAGATCCCTTGATAGACTTGATGTATAGCCTAAGTAGAAGGCCCAACAATATCTTTTCCTTTGCCTGAAAACATTTAAATATCAACGGTGCTTTTGCTTAGTGAGTTAACAGATTGCTCATTCAACAAATATTTCATGCAAACCAAATGTGAATATGGGCAATGCTTGCCCCTTCGTGCGGAGGGCATGGATGACAATATTTCAACATACGAGGAAGCATGGATTCCGAGACGTACATCTCCATGGCAGTTCAAATATCGATCGGGTATGTACAACCTGGCCGGAATGAGCATATGGGATGATCAGTCCTCGACAGTGGCCTGCTGTCAACCTCAGCCTAGGCCACACGAGATTATGAGTCTATCATCATGCCGGAGCATGTACTAAATGATGCACTTTCAAATGAACGCATACTTCACGTTTATAACATGTCAAGTACGAGGGTGCATCAATAACAATAAATCATATTAAAATGCAAATGATATATTCATGAGCAACAGGAACATGTCATTATGAGTACGAATGCAATGACAATAAATGCTTGAATAGTAATTTATCACTCACAGTGGTTTTACTTAGAACAGATGCCCTGGAAGGTTACCACAGGGTCTTATAGAATCAGTCTTTGGCCTTCTTTTCCAAATCGGACTATCACCGCTTAATTTATTTCAATGTGTGCACAAATACACCACAAAAGTCCTGTTTTATCAATGTATACATGTGTATCAGTATTTGTACTTTTCATAATGATTCATAAAACTTAACTTTTCATTTTATTTCAAAAGACCCGAAGTTCGAACCACACCCGAAGTTCGACGAACTTCGGATGGTCCGAACTTCGCTTGGACCCGAACTTCACTTGTGAGGTACCCTTGATCAGTTCTTCAGAGATCGGGCCCAGGTATTTACTTTCTCCATCAGCTTCTTGACATATGCCCTGATAGTTTTAGCAGTCTCAGATTTGGATCTGCTCAGGGCAACAGCCAGTTCAACCCATTCTCTGTATCCCATGCATGTAACATCAGTGGATTCATAGGCTTCCAATTCAGGACCATCAGCACCGAGCCGTGTGATTTGAAGTATCCACTGTTTACCTTCTCTTGAGAAGGGGACAACTTTGACAATTGTTTCTTTGGCTGATGAGGATACAGGCTGTGTCTTGGTCACTAAGACCTGTGAGCTCTGCTTTTTTTCATCCTCTTTAACAATCACTGACTCATTCGCAGCTTCCATCAGTTTCCTTTGAACATCCAATGAGGGCATTTTGACTTTCTTGCCTCCTTGGCAGCAAAGGCTTTAGCTTGGCAGAGGCTACTTCCTTCTTTTTTCTTTCAAAAATCTCAAGCTACTCTTACTGATAATAAGTATCCAGTGCAAGACCCATGTCTTTGGCTTGAGCTTTTTCATATTTCAGTTTAAGGGCCTTCTGAGAGTTAGTGTCCACAGTGGCTTTCCCTTTCCCCTTTGCTGCTCTGGTCAGAGCTGTTTTAGTTTCCTATACTTCTTCTTCTTCTTCAGTTTCTTCTAGAATTAAGTGTCTCCTTCTGCTTGGCCTGTCCCCACGAATAGATTCATCCCCCTTAGATGGTGCGGGGCTAGGAGATCTAGCCTGAGTAGGCTGAGCAGCTATTTCAGAGACAGTAGAAGTACCTGCAGCATAACCAGTTTGTAAGTGGCCTGCTGCTTGGCCAACTGAAGCTGATTTCTCCTTAGAGGGAGATGAAGATTTCTCCCCCTTAGACTTTGTCTTCGAGGCAGATTTCTCTCTCTTTGAAGGAGATGGCACAGAGCCTTCAACATCAGGTCTGCCTGAAGGAACGGATCCAACAGGCTGGGCTGCAGCAGGTTTGGTAACAAGTCTTGAACCAACCAGGCTATGCACTAAGAAAGCCAGACTGTCCTTAACCTCTGCTAACTGGGTAACACAAGTTTTAAGAGAATAGGAATGGGAAGTGGCAAGGGTTGAGAGCTGGGAATTAGGAGCCCTGTCAGTGTCAGTGAACACCAGACTTTGAAGGTGTGCAAGAGTTATTTCAAGAGACTCATGCATATCATCAAAGCCTGCTACCATTAAGTTTGACAGGGATACCACTAAGGTATTTAGAGAGGCCAGTGTGGAGGGCAGTGTGGTAAGGCAGGTTTCAATAATACCTGACAGTTGTTGTGAAACAGCTGTTAGGCTGGACAAAGAGTCTCGTTGGTGAGCTAGAATTGATGAAAGGGAGGATGAGAGTTGTTGCAGCTGTGCAGTGAGTGCAAGCAGTTGTGAGGAATGATCAGGCTTGGGAGTAGGGGTTGGAAAGGAAGTCTTGAACGAATCAAGAAAACCTTTAAGTTGTGCAGACACGGAGTCTGCAATAGTAGAAGGAAGGGAAGTCATAGATGTTTCCAAAGAACATACTTTGTTGGATAGCACAGACAGCTGGTCCTAAAAAAAAGGTCTTTGGGTGATGGTGGAGTATGAGTGGATTGTTTTGATTGTGTGGATGGAGATGAGTGTGAGGGAGTGGATTGAGGAGTGTGGGGGTCACTTTAGGATGGCAAAGGAACATTAGAAAGGAGTTCCATTGCCTGGGCAAAAGTCATGTGACCCAGCTTGGAAGGGTCAAGAATACCTTCAACAGTGGCTATAACTGCTTCATGAGGTGAGGCTGTAGGGGAAGGTGGCCTTTCAGATGTCACTGGCATGATAACATCTTCATCAAGACCAGGGGTGGTTCCCTCAGTAGTCCCTTGGTTTATAGGCACCTCTTCATGGGGAGAGGAGATGTGCATTTCAACATCATCAGTGGTGAAAGCTGATGATGGAATATGCACTTGGGGAGCAACTTCACCAAAGGGTTGTTCTATACCCTGAGGCTCATCAGCTTGGGTTGTTGGTCCTTCAGCAGTTGTTTGGGATTGAACAGCTGCATCATAAGGAGCAGACTGAGAAGGCTGATCCGCTGGTTGGCTTGTACCAGCAGCTTTGACACCTTGTGCAGAATCAGTAGGTGTAGAAGAAATATTAGGGGGAACTGTGTGGACTCAGTGTGGAGTGGAGAGTGCTCCTGTCTTTCAATGTCTTCAGCCTATTGAGAGGCTTGGATAGTTGATGTGGCTGGCTCCTTTGAGGAACCAGAGGGCTCAGGGTGACCTAGGGTTGACTCAGTGTGAAGTGAGGCAGGCTTCACAATGGCTGCTCCTTCTCCCAAAATAGGAGAAGGAGATGCAGCAGGTGTTGCCTCTTTTTCAACTGACTCCTGTTGAGAGGGGTCCGAGGGGCTTGTTTGAGTGGTGGAGGTTTTCTTTTTGGCTAAAGATTTCTTTCTTAGCCTAGAGTACATTGAGAGAGAGGACGGAGAAGATGGATGTTGTGGAGAGGTGATATGGTGTTCTGTTTGACTAGTGGGGAGACTGGGCTAGAAACAGGAGGTTGAAGCTATTCCATTGTCTTAGGTGGCACAGAGGCACTAGCCACAAAGGCTTCAGGTTCAACATATGAACCAGGGGGACCAGCCTGATCCCCCTCAGCTACTGAGGCTGAGGGTGAAGACTTTGCTGTTTTAGCCTGGTGACAGGCCCAGCTTCACTGCTCTTCAAGACACGTTTTTCCTTTTTAGACCGTGATTTGGATTTTGCAGCGAGAGCAATGATTGGATCCACCTCCTGAGTAGAAGGTCCTTCCACCAAACCAAGCAACCTCCTCATTGGTGTTGCTAAAGGAGGTTTATCATCAAGAACTGGAGTGTAAAATACCCTATTCGCTATGACAGGATACACCATAGTAGTCAGGTAAGGCTGAGACTTGTAGAGTTGCTCATCACAAACATGCTTGAAGATGAGGCTCAGAAATTTGGGATATCTAACAGTGGCTGGACGCTGTTCTTGCTCCACCAAGTTCCTCAGATTTAGGAACATCCATTTGGCCATGTTAAGAGTAGTCCCGTCCACAAACTGTAGGGCTATTGGAATTTCATCCCTGCTAGGCTGGTCGAAGGAACCAACTTTGCAACTTAAGCTCATCACCACTGAGGCGAAAAAAGCTCTAAGTTGGGGAGAGGTCCCTCCTAAACAAGGTTGCACCCACCTTTGGTTCTGCTACACCACAGCAGCGTAGCAGGTTGCCCATCTGTTCATTCTCTGGCTGTGGCTTGTCATACTTTTCAGCAACTGGAAGGTGGAGTACTTCCAAAGAAGAGCAGTCGTAATCTCAACAGTTTTAGTGGTGTTGAGAATGGTTCCCCTAATTGTTATGGGAGCAAGATCATAGGAGCATGTATACCAAAACTCATACACCATCTCCTGGAGCATGACACCAAGAGAGGCAGTCATAGCATAGTGAAAGGGATGAGCTTTCAAAAAATCCACCATTTCTTCATAACCTTTCCCAATGTAGCTTTTGGGAATGGTTAAGTTGGCAATGTAGTTGGTGGGTTTGATTGTTAGCATGATGTTAACAGAGGGGTGCTTTTCAACGTCATCAACAAGAAATACTGGAACAAAGGGGTTATTTTGGGAGCCATTTGTGAAAGTGATCCATGATTTCTGGACACTTAGTCTTTTAGGGTTTTTTTTTTCAGATGGTTATGGAAGCCAAAGGAAGAAGAAGATGAAACAGTGATTCGGGTATTTATAGGATTTGAATATGAGTGAGTAGGAGAGTGAAAGGTTTGGGCGGTTAATTTGAAATGTTACTAAAGGAAAACGGAACGGTTTACCACGTCAGCACGTTTGTTAGACTAACTTGACCTTTTTAACCACTAACACACGTAACGCACATTATCCACAGGTAATTAAGATAAAAAAATACATAGTTTAAGTAACTTAAATGTGAAGTAATGTTAATTTTAAACTGATGTGCTTTGCTGTTGTTCAAACCTGTGATGTAAGAGTTTCATCAAACACTGATCATTCTGCAAGCTGTTTATGAAACCTGTGCAGCTATATGAGAACAGGTTTCATTGTGAAACCTTTTTAATAGCTGAACAGGTTACAAGGCTTTGCCTTGTTTGACAGATAACAGAGTGAGCAGGTTGTAGATTTGAATTACAGGACAGGTTTGAGAAATCTGATTTTGTCAAACCTGTTACATGTCAAAGCTGTTCAAATTTTCAGAAACTGGCTAAGTACAGAGCAGATAAAACCTGTTCTGTCTAAGCTGTTCTGTAAAATTTTAACAGATTTGATCAAGTGACTTTTGAACATCACTGACACTTAGTCAATTTTATTTAACATACCCAACTTGCTTACAAGGAAATTAAACCTGTTTCCATCAAGAGGTTTGGTGAAAATGTCTGCAAGCTGTTCTTCTGTGGGAACAAAAGTTCCCTCCACATTACCTTTTTGGATGTGATCTCTTATGAAGTGATGTCTGACCTCAATATGCTTTGTTCGAGAGTGGAAGACTGGATTGTTGGAGATAGCTATGGCACTTGTATTGTCACACAGAATAGGAATTTTCCTATATACAAGGCCATAATCCTCAAGCTAATGCTGCATCCATAGAATCTGCCCACAGCAGCTTCCAGCAGCAATGTACTACTCAGTTTCAGTAGTAGAAGTAGAAATAGAATTCTGCTTCTTGCTGCACCAACTGATCAACTTTCCACCAAGAAGTTGACATCCACCTGTTGTGCTCTTTCTGTCTAGCCAGCAACCTGCAAAATCAGAATCTGAATAGCCTATTAGTTCAAGGCTGGAGTCCGTGGGATACCAAAGACCCAAACCTGGTGTACCCTTTAGGTATCTAAAGATCCTTTTTAGAGCAGCTAGATGTGATTCCTTTGGATCAGCTTGAAACCTAGCACATAAACAGGTAGCAAACATAGTATCTGGTCTACTAGCAGTTAGTATATAGCAAGCTCCCAATCATGCCTATGTAAGATGCTACTGAAACAGCTTTGCCGCATGCATCAACATCCAATTTTATATTGGCTGCCATTGGGGTTTGGATGGGAGAACATTGATCAAATTTAAAATTTTTCAGAAGATCAAATGTATACTTTCTTTGATTTACGAAAATTCAATTTGTGATTTGTTTAAACTGTAATCCTAGAAAGAAAGTAAGTTCACCCATCATACTCATTTCATATTTAAATTTCAGGAGCAGTGAAAAATTCTTTCATAACTGTTCATTAGTAGAACCAAATATTATGTCATCCACATTAATTTGAACAAGCATAATATCAGTTTTCACTTTCTTTATGAACAAGGTAGTATCCACTTTACCTGTGCAATAGTTATTGCTCAAAATAAAATCAGTAAGAGTATCATACCAGGCTCTAGGGGCTTGTCTCAGACCATAGAGAGCTTTTTCCAACTTATAGACAAAACATGGATGTTGTTGTTAGGCACAAAAAGGCCTCAGTCAAACCTGTTCTGCATTTGAGGGGGAGATTCTTTATCAAACCTGTTGATGGATTTGAAGGTTGAATTTAAGGCCTGTTATATGCCTTATTGAAACCTGAAAATGATTTGCAATATCAGCCCAAAGCTGTTCTATATGTTGCATGTGTTGCAACATAGACAGTTTGTCCAAGCGGTTCATTCTGCTGAACAGGCTGGACATAAACTATCTACGCTGCTCTACACTGGTGAGCAGCTTGGGCAGTTTACAAGTGTTCTGTACTTTGTAAACAGAACCTGTTCTTTGTGAACAGGCTAAACACTTTATGGAATATGTTTCCAAGTCCTCATGTATTGTTTTTGACTACAAAGATCAGTTTACAAAGTCGAAGACAAAGTGGAAAACAGATCTGCTCAGTCTGGCCACGTTGTTCTGTTACATGATGACAAAAGGATATTTGAAAAAGGGTGATAGACCTTTTTCTTAAATCAAAATAGGCCTTAACAAAGGAAGAAAGACGCAAAGTTGACATTCCTTATTTAGTTAAAGCTAATGCAACAGTAGACAAAAAGAAAAGACAAAAGTTCTGCCCACATGAAGACAAGTCTGCTTTTCAGAATGTGCAGAAAAGTTTATGTTGTCTTTTCAACAAGACTTTCCACTTTTCCTTTCGTCCAATAAAGAAGCTTCTCTTAGATCCTCTGAGTGAGTATAAAAGGAAACTTCCAAGGATTGAAAAAACAAGCCAAAAAGCTAAGTGCTGAAGCCAAGAGTGAACGTGCATTCAAGTGTGTCTTTCATGCATGCAAGTCTGCTTGAATAAAACAGTGCTTGGTGTCTAAGCTGTTCTTATTCAAGCTGTTTCTCTGAGTCTTGTAAACACAGTGAGTAATTCTTAGTGAGTGTATTCATTGTAACTAGTTTAAGGCTGTCTTAGATTAGTTAACATACTGTTGTATCTGTCATCTCAGCTTGAACCTTTCTGCATTCAAGCTTGTTTGTAATTAACTTTTGTTGATAATACATACAAACATTGAGAAAAGAGTGTGTAGTTTTTAAATTGCTGTATTCACCCCCCTCTACAAGTTAAGGCTATATACTTGGGAAACCTTTCGGGACCACCAACTGGTATCAAAGCTGTTCAGAGTGTGTGTCATTCTAGATCTCTCATTCTCCCAAAGTTTCCATGGACAACAGTGCTGCAAGTTCATCATACTATGACAATGACTCAATGGACAAACCTCCAAAGTTCAATCATCAGAACTTCTCTGGTTGGAAGTGCAGAATGATGCTCTACATAGAGAATCTGGATGTGCAACTACCAGAGATTGTAATGGAGGCTCCCTATGTGCCAACCTCTGTTACAACTATAACTCCTGCTGTTGAAGGAGCTGCTCTTGAAATCAGAACATTTGAGAAAGCAAAAGCTCAATGGTCTGATGAAGACAAAAGACTGGTGGCTCTTGATGCAAAAGCCAGAAATAACCTGGTTATCTCTCTGCCTGATGATGTGTTCAAACAGGTTGAGAAGATGAAGACTGCAAAGGAGATGTGGGATACTCTGTGTACCGTCTATGATGGACCCACAATCACACTGGATAACAGGATTAATAATCTTGTTAGACAGTATGAACTCTTCTTTGAAAAACCAAAGGAGACTCTCACAGAAACCTACACCAGGTTTACAGCTCTTGTTAATGATCTCAAAGTTGTTGGGATCACCAAGGACAGCCTGACTCTGGTGAACAAATTCTTAGACATCCTGCCTGAAGAATGGAATTATTTTTCTACAATCTTAAGAAATTCAGGTACCATCAGAAGTATGGATCTTGTCAACCTGTATGGATCATTACTGAATGATGAGCAGTCAAGGCAACAGAAGAGAAATGCCTTGGAAATGTCTAAGAGAGGTGCAGCCTTTGTGGCCAGTGTGAGACAACTTGTAAGTCGGATGGGTGATGTGTTCACTCAACCTGATCAACAGGCTGATGATAAGGAGGAAGTGTTTGATGAGGAAGACAATGCAGATCTTGCTGAACTGGATGATGAGCAAATGATAGCCATGCTTGTCAAAAGATTCAACAAGAAACGGTTTGGAAGAAACATGCTGCAGGGAAGCTCAAGTGCTGTTAAAAAGAAGGCATTTGATAAGACAAAAGTTGAGTGCTTCAAATGTGGCAATCCTGGCCATATAGCTCCTGACTGTGTGTCAAAAGTTGTTGGTCAGTCATCCAAACCACACAAGACAAACAGGGATGATGGCTATAGGGTTAAGTACCTTATGGCTATGGCTAAGCTGAGGAAGTTGGAAAACTCAGTGGTTTCCAACCGGCAAAAGGGACTCATGGCAGAGACTTGTGACTGGGAGGAGTCTGATTCATCATCTGATGAAGAAGAAAATCACTGTCTGATGGCCAACACTGATGTCCCATCAACAAGCAACTTCAAACAGGATCTGGCTGAAGCTGAAGCTTTTAGCAGCTTGGAGAACTGGAACCCTACAATGATGTATAAGGTACAAAATTTTATGGATTACAGTTCTGAAGAAAAAGTTAAAATGTTTGAATATATGCTTGTTGATCTGAAAGCTGCTGTTGAGAAGCATACTGTTTTATTATCTGAAATCTCTAAGCTTAAAACTGATCTTGAGACAAAATCCAGTAATCTGTACAGTTTCCATAAGTTGGAAACTGAGCTTGATGAATTAAAACACATCAACTCTATTTTACTGGAAGAAAAGAGAGAAACAATTATAAAACATGCTAAGCTTCAAAAGATTTCTCTTGGTGCCAATCTGCACAAAAAGTCAGCCACTGCATAAGTCAGCAAATCCCTGCACAAATCCAAGCCTATCTTGGAGGGGATCTTGACACAGCAGCTTCCATTGTTGAGGTTAATAATCTGAAAGAAGACTTGTCCACTCTTGGTGAGCTTCCAAAAACTTTTATTCAAAAAGTGAATGGTAAACTAATCTCAACAAACAGGTTTGTCAGGCCTCAAAACACTGACAGCTCGTGTGAACCTAGCTCAAAAGCTGCTGATGAAATGAGTTCTCCATCAAATCAGCTTGCTAAGTGCTCTGCTGATTCACACAAGCAAAAGAAAGGAAAGCATGTCCAAACTGCAGCTGTGGACACCAAGCCTGTTGACAAAACAGGCTTTGGATCTAAAGCTGATGGTAAAAGGCATACTAATCCTTTTAATGCTGAACATTTTGAAAATAAGTTTTCAAAAGGTAAGCAGTCTGCTTTTAACAAGGGTAAGTCTCATGTTGAAGGCAAACCTGCTGTGATTTCAAATAAGTTTTCTAATCATAGTGGTAAACTGGTTTTAAATGAGAATAAGTTTTTCAAAACCAGAAATAATGAGTATGTTGATAGGCAGCATCAATCACATCTTAGAAAGGACAAAGGCAAAGCCACTGCTCAGCCTGAGAGATTTGGGAATAAATTTCCTAAACCTGTGGAAGTTCAAAAGGCAATTAAGCTTCCTATCTTTGACATCTGTCCTCCTAAAAAGAGGAAAGAAGAGACAGGCAAAGCTGTTGCTATTGAACCCTCCACTCAAGCTGTTGATTCATCAAATAGTAATAAGTTTGCTAAACCTGCTGATTGAATCAAAAGAAATAATTCAGAATGTGTTTCTGAAAAGTTTTATTCCAAAAATGCTAAGAGGAGAAAATGCTATAAATGTGGAATGAAGACACATCTGGCCAAAGACTGTCCTGAAACTGAGGACATGAGGCCTGCTGACTCTGATGGTTCCCTCACAGCTAACATAAACAGTGTTGGAAACATCTTAGTCAATAAGAGTGGTATCCAAACTGATACCATTCAAATAGGGAATATTAGTGTTGATATCACAAGTCCATCAACAAATGTTGATGAAGTAGGAGAACTCATCTCTGTGATGAGTTCCCCTAAAAATGACTAATATTCTTCTTGTCACTCTGCAGGAAAAACAACCATCCCAGGTTTGGTACTTGGACAGTGGCTGCTCAGGGCACATGACAGGTTGTAAGGACCTGCTGAGTGATCTCAGGCCTGAAAAAAGGTCAAAAGTCACATTTGGTGACAATGTACAGGGATCCACTGAGGGATATGGAACTCTTAAAGCTGGTGCTGCAGTGTTCAAAAGAGTAGCCTATGTAGTTGGGCTGAAACATGACCTTGTTAGAATAAGTCAACTGTGTGATGCTGGCTACAAGGTTAACTTTGATGAGCACCTGGGTTACATATTTGATCCCCAAGACAAAGTTGTGCTGTGTGCTCAACAAAAGAAAGGTGTATATGTTGTGGACATGTAATCTGCTGATCCTACAACTGAAACCTGTTTTCTCACAAGGACAAATGCAGATCTAAATTGGCTATGGCACAGAAGGCTGTCACATTTGAACTTCAAGAACATCAACAAACTCTGTAAGAAAGAGTTAGTGACAGGTTTGCCTTCTATGACTTTTGCTAAGGATAGACAATGCACAGCTTGTGAGAAAGGCAAGTAGAGGAAATCATCTTTTAAATCCAAACATAACTTTTCTATTGATACTCCTCTCTTCTTAATCCACATGGACTTGTTTGGACCTGTCAATGCCCCAAGTCTAGGAGGAAGAAGATACACTCTAGTAATGGTTGATGAGTTCTCCAGGTACACATGGGTTATCTTCCTGAAGAGCAAAGAAGAAGCTGCTAGAGAAATTATTGGATTTATGAAAAAGATGGAAATGCTGAACTCTGCCCAAGTGAAGCAGCTTAGAAGTGATCATGGTACTGAATTCAGAAACAGTACTCTTGAAGACTTCTGTGAAGAGAAAGGAATCACTCAAAACTTTTCAGCTGTAAGAACTCCACAACAAAATGGAGTTGCTGAAATGAGAAACCGAACTCTCATTGAAGCTGCTAGAACCATGCTGTGTGCATCTGGTTTACCTTCATCATTCTGGGCTGAAGCTGTTAACACTGCCTGCTTCACTCAAAACAGATCCATAGTGGTGAAAAGGTTCAACAAGACTCTCTATGAGCTGCTCAAATGGAGGAAGCCAAATGTCAGTTACTTCCATGTGTTTGGGTGTCCCTGCTTCATTCTGAATCAAAGGGACCAACTGGCAAAGTTTGAACCAAAAGCTGATGAAGGTGTGTTTGTAGGCTACTCTGCTATCTCCAAAGCCTACAGAGTGTACAACAACAAAAGAAAGGTGATAGATGAATATATAAATGTCACCTTTGAAGAGTCCAAGAATGCTTCCACCAAAGCTGTTCCTGAATCAGTTTCAGGAGAATTAAACTTTGATGATCTCATGCATTCAAACACTGAAGAGGACTCAAAAGCTTCCACTACATCCAGTGTGAAACCTGTTAATCATGATGGGCATGATGATGATTATGTCAATACACCCTGTGTGAATAAGTTTACTGACTTAATTACAACTGCATGTCCTGAACCTATCAATGCTGATTTTCCTGGTTCCTCTGCTGATATGTTCAATAGTGGTCAGTCATGTTCAACAAGTGAACAAGCTCAAGACAACAGTGTGTCTGAAAATCTTGAGAGCTGTTCAACAGGATCTGCTGAAGATGCTGATAACTCAGGAGAATCCTCATTGAAGAATGATCCTAAGTGGATTAGATGTCACCCCAATGATCAAATAATTGGTGACGTCAACAAAGGGGTACAAACAAGGTGGGACAGCTTAGGGAACTTCTGCATGTTCTCCAGTTTTGTTTCACTAATGGAGCCAAAGAAGGTGGATGAAGCACTAAAAGATGCCAACTGGATCACTGTCATGCAAGAAGAACTCAACCAGTTTGAGAGAAACAAGGTATGGAAGCTGGTCCTGCTCCTAAAGGTAAAACTATAATTGGCACTAAATGAGTTTTCAGGAATAAGATGGATGAGCAAGGTCATGTCATTAGAAATAAGGCAAGACTGGTTGCTCAAGGTTATAGACAGGAGGAAGAAATTGACTATGATGAGACATTTTCTCCTGTGGCCAGGCTAGAAGCAATTCGTTTGTATCTAGCCTACGCTGCTCATAAGAGCATTAAGGTATTTCAAATGGATGTGAAGAGTGCATTTTTGAATGGGAAGCTGCAAGAAGAAGTTTATGTCAAGCAGCCTCCAGGTTTTGAAAATGAACAACATCCAGGTTTTGTCTATAAGTTGGACAAAGCTCTCTATGGTCTCAAACAAGCCCCTAGAGCCTGGTATGACACTCTTACTGAATTTCTTATGAGCAATGGGTATTCTAGAGGTAAAGTGGATACCACACTGTTCATAAAGAAGGTGAAGTCTGATATTATGCTTGTTCAAATCTATGTGGATGACATAATATTTGGTTCTACCAATGAGCAGTTATGCAAGAATTTTTCATTACTCATGAAATCCAAATATGAAATGAGTATGATGGGAGAACTTACTTTCTTTTTAGGATTACAGGTTAAACAAACCTCAACTGGAATTTTTATAAATCAAAGAAAGTATACCTTAGATCTCTTGAAAAAGTTTAAATTTAATCAAAGTTCTCCTATTAAAACCCCAATGGCAACCAGTGTAAAATTGGATGCTGATGCAAGTGGCAAAGCTGTTTCAGTAACAGCTTACAGAGGTATGATTGGGAGCTTGCTATATTTAACTGCTAGTAGACCTGATATTATGTTTGCCACCTGTTTGTGTGCTAGGTTCCAAGCTGATCCAAAGGAATCTCATCTAGCTGTTGTTACAAGAATCTTCAGATACCTGAAGGGCACATCAGGTTTGGGTCCTTGGTATCCCAAAGACTCAAACCTAGAACTAACAGGTTATTCAGATTCTGATTTTGTAGGCTGCAGGCTAGATAGGAAAAGCACAACAGGTGGATGTCAACTCCTTGGTGGTAAGTTGATAAGTTGGTGTAGCAAGAAGCAGAACTCAGTGTCTACTTCTACTGCTGAAGCTGAGTACATTGCTGCTAGAAGCTGCTGTGGGCAGATTCTGTGGATGCAGCATCAGCTTGAAGACTATGGGCTTGTGTATAGGAAAACTCCTATTCTGTGTGTGTGAAGACCACCCCTTACGGGGCAGTGCTCACGAGTCTAGGTCCCACATCATGCAATACGATATCAACCATAACTAAGATAGAGTAATTTAGTGCGGAATATTAAATTACAGTACAAAATATTAGAATTAAGTTTAATACAGTTTACTTTTCAAATTAAACTTATAAAGGGTACCATCTAATCTAATACATTACATCCTACAATCATATCAAGTCCACCCAAAACCACCACAATTGTCATCTTCCAATCAGTACCGAAAAGTTTTGTTGTGTAGTGGTCTATAGAAACTTCTGACTTGATCTTTAATAGACTTAAGAGCTAGGTCCGGCAGGTGACTTTCCTTTATCTTTTCCTGTAAAAATGTCAAGTAGCAACTGTAAGCAATGCTTAGTGAGTAAATAGATTTTCAAATCATCATGCATGTCAAGCGGATCATCAGTCTAGCGTGATATGTCTTGGCTGCCGCTACAGCCCTCATGATTGAGACATAGGAGTCATAGAGTCGGATGATGCTCAGGCCACGCTCACGCTTAAATCGTGGGGATCAGCAACATACTGGGCTAGCTACCAGTAAATCAACGTGGCGGAACATCGGAGGTCATTACCAAGTTCAGTAGAACTGGTGAAATAGCCAGGTCTAGAACAATAGACCAATCTGGGCTAATCAAGCTGAATCAATATGTCAAGTATATGCAATGATGAAGCATACGTAATCAATGTCATGATAGCAATAATCTTAAAGCAATATCTGAATTGAACTGTAAAAGCAATATCATATGAAATGATAAGTCAAATAGCTATCATGATCCACTGGGCAACACCCAACCATGGTGTGCACAGGTCACAATCCAGCTGATAATATGAATGTCAAATTAATCTAGCATCAACAATATGTCTCAACCGGAAATTTAAGCATGTTAAATCTGAATATCTATAACTCATAGATCTGGGGTCTTTATCAAACAGATGTAAAATCTGCCACCTGAGTTATCTCAGGATTTTATCTTTGTCAATCTGTTCTGTCAATTCAAGTCTTTGACCCGCTTTAAATCTTTTAAATCTTTGTCTCTATGTTCAGAATTTCACTGAACCTGTCCAGAATTATAATATCAATGTCATGTCAATTTCATCATCTTTTAGTCTTTAAAATCTTTAATTCTATCTGATTCTGATAACTGATAATCTTATCAATATTTCATTTATTTATATTCTTTGTTTCATTAAATTCTCAAAAGCTTTCTATATATATATATATATATATATATATATATATATATATATATATATATATATATATATATATATATATATATATATATATATATATATAACTATAAGTGAATGTATTTGATCATTTATTTAATTAAAATATCAAAAATCATTATTAGGATTCGGACCATCCGGATTGGCACCCGGATTCGGATCAGTTCGGATTGGTTGTCCGGATTCGGACCAATCCGGATCTGTCATCCGGATTCGGTCCAAAGGACTACCCGAATTAGGACCAACCAAGTATATCATCTGAATTGAGTTATGGGAACCGAATTTAGGATCATCCGAAATGTAGGGTCCGAAATTAGCATAGCATCCGAATCATAAGGTCCGAGACAAGGGATCCGAATTGGTGCCTTCCATCCGAATTCGGACTTAGCCGAATTCGGATCCCACATCTTCATATTTTCCCCAGATTTTGTTCTTGATGTTCTTCATTTATTTCATTCGGATTTTTCATAAAATTCACTAAATCTCATTTTAATCAACATGCAATGTAATATATAGATATATTATCATATTTGGGTTGATTTTATACATTTTTCCCTATCATAAACACACTAATATGATCAAGATCATCCAAAATATGTTATTTTTGCCAAGAACACATATTTTATCAAAACTTCCGATTTCTTCATTATTAGGATGATCCAACCCATAAATTTTGTTTCTATAACTTTTATATTCTTTATTACATGTTTTCTAACAACTTAATCTAACATGCAACCAATAATTTCAAGTTATAATTCATGGGGTTCGGTTTCAAATTCATAAAAATTTCGAATTTAAATCAAGAAATTACCTTGAATTCTTGTTGTTTGATGATGAATGATGATTGTTGTAACTTCTTCTTGAAGTAATTCTTCAATTAATGGAGATTTATGAACAATCTTGATGATTTCTTGGATGAGCCGTATGCTTAGTGAGAGAGTAGAGAGAGAGAGTGGTTTGGGTTTAATGATCTTAATTGATCATTAACTTAGTTTTTATATATCAAATTTATCATTTTTGCTATTTAACCCACTAAACTTTTGTATCTTGTATCTCTTTTATTTTACTCATTTTAATTATATCATAAATATAATTTAAAATCATATTTACTTAATAAATTTTCATTCTTAATTAATATTTGCAACATAAATATAATTTAAATTATATTTAAATTAAATTTTCATTAATCAAATAAATTACAAAATAAATAAAGTATTAAAATTACATTATTGTCTCAAAATCAGATAATTAGGTTCAAGCAAAAAGTTAGGTTGTTACAGTGTGATAACACAAGTGCCATAGCCATTTCCAACAGTCCAGTATTTCATTCAAGAAGAAAGCATATTGAGGTCAGACATCACTTCATCAGGGATCACATTTAGAAAGGAAATGTGGAGGTAAGTTTTATTTCCACTAATGAGCAGCTTGCAGACATTTTCACCAAACCTCTTGATGAAACCAGGTTTAATTACCTTGTCAGCAAGCTGGGCATGTTAAACAAAAGTGACTAATTGTCCTCAAAGGTCTAAGACTTTGTATGTCTCACACTGCTCAAGTTTCTCAGAACAGCTTAGACAGAACAGGTTATGCTTATTCAGTACTTAGCCATTTTTCTGAAATCCTTGAACAGCTTGAACATACAACAGGCTGAACAATAATAGTTTATACGTCCAGCCTGCTCTGATGGTCCATTCTCCACCCTGCTCACTCCTTCACACTGATCTACAAGACATTGTCTTGTAACATGTTCAACTAGTGAACACAACCTGATCTTACATTAGAGCACAGGTTGAAAGCACAGTATGAAGAGTGAACAACTTGAAGAATGAACAGCTTGTAATGATCCTACTCATCACAGGTTTGACCAACAGCATAGACCAACAGTTTTTAACTACCTTTCTTCACAATTAAGCTACTTAATTTTTGTTTTTATTTAACTTAATTACTGCGGATAATGTGGGTTACATGTGTTAGTTATTAAAAAGGGCTCAAGTGGTCTGACAAACGGTCTGACATGGACAACCGTTCCGTTTTCCGTTAACGACTTTTTCAAATCAACCGCCCAAATGTTTCTCTCTCATACCCACTCACATTCAAATCCTATAAATACCCCCTACTGTTTCATCTTCGTCTTCCTCACCATTTCCAGAAATCCTCAAGAACCCTAAATCGACTAAGTGTCTTCTTTTTCTCAAAATCCCAAACCTTCACAAATGGCTCAAAGAAACAACCCCTTTCTTCCAGTGTTCGTTGGTGATGATGTTGTTAAACACTCATCCGTTACCACAATGTTGACCATCAAACCCACCAACTACATTGCTAACCTAACCATTCCCGAAAACTATGTAGGGAAGGGTTATGAACAGATGGTGGAGTTTCTCAAAGTTCATCCGTTGAACTATGCTTTGACTGCCACTCCTGGTGTTCTTTACCAAGAGATGGTGTACGAGTTTTGGTATACTTGTGCCTACAACACGGACACCAAAGTCATTAAGGGCACTATTCTCAATGGGACTCAGACCATTGAGATAACAATTGATCTTCTCAGGGAGGTTCTTCATCTGCCAACTGCTAAATCATATAACAAGCCTCAACCTGAAGATGATCAAATGGGCAATCTGCTACGTGTCTGTGGTGTGGCAGAACCCAAAACGGAGCAACATTGTTTAGGAAGGATCTGTCTCCGACCTACAGTTTTCTATTTGCCTCGGTGGTGATGTGCTTCGGAAGTAAGGTTGGTTCATTTGACCAACTAAGCCGTGATGAAGTCCCCATTGTTCTACAGCTGGTAGATGGGACAACAATCGACATGGCCAAATGGATTTTTCTGAATTTGAGAGGCCTGGTACAACAAGAAGACCGTCCAGCTGTTGTTCGGTATCCAAGGTTTCTGAGCCTCATCTTCAAGCATCATTGTGGTGAGCATCTATATAATTCTCAGCCTTTACTTAAAACTGCTGCATTCCCTGTCAAAGGGAATAGAGTTTTCTATACACCTGTTCTACCCAATGAGCCTCCTCTATCTACTCCGCTGAGGAGGTTACTGGGGTTAGTGGACGGACCTTCTGATGTGAGGGTTGCTCCCAAAGCTGCTCCCAAGGCAAAATCCAAAGCCAAGTCCAAGCTTGTTAAAAGGACTCTGGCAACCACTGAAGCTGGGCCTGTCCACAAGAAGGCCAAAACAGCTCAGTCTGAGTCTGCTACCTTAGCCTCTGTGGCTGAGGAGGAGCAGGCTCCTCACCCTGGTTCATCTGTTGAACCTGAAGCCTTTGTGGCTGGTGCCTCTGTGGCACCTGAGACCACGGAACAGGCCAACCCAGCTGTTCCTGACCCAGTCTCACACCCTGTCCAAACAGAACCCATCACCTCTCCTTAATCACCCACTTCATCCATCAAATCATACCAACGCAAATCACTCGCCAAAAAGAAAACAGCCCAAACCACCAGCTCCTCTGTTCCCTCTCAACAGGGTTCAGTTGTAAGAGAAGCCACCCCTGCTGCCTCTCCTATTTTGGGAGAAGGTTCAGCACAATTGGAGCCTGCTTCACTCCAACCGTGTCTATCCAGAGTCAGCCTAGACCCTCTGGTTCCTCCCAACAGGAGCCAGTTGTACAAATGGAGACAGCCACCTCAACTATTCCAGCCTCCCAACAGGCTGAGAATATTGAAAGACAGGAGTCCTCTCCACTCCATACTGCGTCCACACTGTCCCCACCTCATACTTCTCTACACTCTGAGTCTGCACGAGGTGTCCACACTGCTGGTATAGACCAATCAGCAGCTCAGCCTCAATTTTCTGCTCCCTATGATACAGCTGTTCAACACCAAACAGCTGTTGAGGGACAAACAACTCAAGCTGATGAACCTCAGGGAACATACCATCCCTTGGGTGAGGCTGCCCCTTCTGTGCAAATTCCATCAGCAGAATTTACCACTGCTGATGTTGAAATGCATATCCCATCTCCCCATGATGAGGTGCTTTTACACCAAGGCACTGCAGAGGGAACACCCACTGGCCTTAATGAAGGTGTTGCATCACAAGCACCATCTGAAAGGTCGCCATCATCAACCCCTTCTCCTGATGATGCAACCACTGCCACTGCTGAGGGACCCTTTGACCCCTCCAAGCTGGGCCACATTACTTTTGCCCAGGCTATGGAGCTTCTTTCAAATGTTCCTCTTCCCTCTCCATCACATCCTCATACACCAGCCTCATCCTCTTCATCTCCCTCAACACAATCTAAACAGTCCACCCATACACCTCCATCTCCTAAAGACCTGCCTTTGAAGGATCAGCTTACACTGCTGACCAACATAGTTAGTTCTTTAGAATCTTCCATGTCCTCTTTACCTTCTCTCATTTCAGACTCTGTGTCTGAACACCTTAAGGGATTTTTTGATCTGTTCAAGGATTCCATCCCAGCCACTCCATAACCTGACAACTCTCCACAGCTGCTTGCACTCACTGCACAGCTGCAAAGTGTCTCTACTTCCCTTTCCTCTATTCTCTCACTCCAACAGGACTCTGTGTCCTCAATGGCAGCTATATCTCAACACCTGTCATCTCTCCTCACTTCTTGCAATTCTACCCTTCCTGCCACCTTGGCCAGCTTGAACACTGTCATTGGCTCCCTATCTAATTCTGTGTCATCAGACCTTGCTGATGTGCAAGATTCCCTTGAACTCCATCTTGCACATCTTCAAAGCCTGTTGTTCACAGCTTCTGATAGGGACAACATTGTCAAACTGACCTCTCTTGCTGACACCCAAGCCTCTTCTCTTCAAACCTGTCTTTCCCAGCTTGCAGAGGTGAAGGACAACCTGGCCTTCTTAGTGAATAGCCTTGTTGGCCCCAAGCCTGCTGCCAAAACTGCTGGCAAGCCTGCTGACTTCGTGTCTTCAGGCAGACCAGGTGTTGAAGGTGCTGGTACATCTCCTTCAAAGGGGGAGAAGTCATCTGCCTCGAAGACTAAGTCTAAGGGGGAGAAAACTTCTTCTCCTAAGGAGAAATCAGTGCCTGCAATACCCACTGGTCAACCAGCAGGAGCATCTGATACAGGTACAATGGAAGGTGCTTCCCAGGCTGCTCAGCCTACTCAGGCTGAATCTCCAAACCCTGCTCAGTCTAAGGGGGAGGAATTCATTCCTGAGGACAGGCCAAGCAGCAGAAGGAGGCATTTGATTCTACAAGAAGAAGAAGAAGAAGAGGAGGAAAGTCCTGAAGCTGCTGTCACTACAGCAGCTAAAGGAAAAGAAAAAGCAGCAGTTGATCCCTAACAGCAGAAAGCAGCAGAGATTAAATTTCACAAAGCCAGGGCTAAAGAAATGGGTCTTCCCATGCACAAATACTTTGAGTTCAGAGAAGAACAGCTTCAAGCCCTGGAAGCTCTAAGGAAAAAAGAAGAACAGCTAAGTCTTTTGCACTTCAAGAGGCAAGGAAAGTTAAAATGTCCTCTCTGGAAGTGCAAAAGAAATTAATGGAAGCTGCTAAGGGATCAGCAGGAGAGAAGGAAGCAGAAAAAGAAAAGGGTGCTCAGGTCTCTGTGACCAAAACACAAGTACCCTCTGCAAGAGCCCAGTTCCACTTCGACAACTTGGCAAGAAGATAATTTCAGGATGTTGCTGATAGAAGGCTTGCCAAGGAAGCAATTGTCAAAGTTGTTCCCATATCAAGAAAAGGCAGTCAGTGGAAGCTGAAAATAACCAGAATGGGTGCAACAGGCCTAGAACTAGAAACGTATGACTACACTGATGTGGCACAGATGGGGTACAGGGAATGGATTGAGTTGGCAGTTGCTCTCAGCGAATCTAAGTCAGAAATGGCAAAGACGATCAGGGCATATGTCAAGAAGTTGATGGAGAGAGCGAAGAATCTTGGCCTGATCTCAAAAGAAGTTAGTGAAGGTGTCTATGTGACACAACCCAAAATAAAGGCCAGAAGGACAAGGAAAGACACTGAGCTGGAACAACTCCTCATCTTAATTGAATAGGGTGACTATGCTGTTGAGATGAAGGGAGTTGACTACAGCCTGCCTAGTGGAGTAGAGTTTGAAGAAGGCAAGATTATTGAAGAGCCTGAGCTGGGGGCATTTTTTGTAGATCCCTTAACTCAGAAGAAATTCTTTCAGAGAGCATCAGATCTATACAAGGTGGATCTGAGACAGCTTGCAGCCTTCAGACTTGCAGCTTCTTTTAGGCAGTCAAGCAGGTGGAAAGCAGCCGTCTGGGATCAGCTCAGAGGTTTTTATGAGAGGGGTGAACTTGAAGATCCCAAGTTTATGATCAGCATAAGTGAAATTCAAGAACTTGAGGATACAAGGGAGGAACTTGAAAAGATGTTTGAAGGTCATCCTCCACTATAGTAAAGTCCATCTACCATCTGGGTAGGTGAAGAATGGAAGCTGTCCATCAGCTGGACAGGCTTACCATTATCTGCTCCCAACACAAACAGTCCAAAACCTGCTGTACATTAGTTGTACTTTAATTACATAAGTTGTAATTTTTCTTTTACATCAGTTGTAATATACATCAGTACATCAGTTGTACTTTTGTAAAAATATGTGTTGTTTAATGTAATCAAGAATCAGTGTATGTATAAACTGATCTTTTACTTTACTTTGATGTTGTAATTTTAATTCAGCAAATGTACTGTAAAAATATATAGTGATTTTTGATAAGGCCAGCTTAGACTGTTTATTGCAAATAGGGGGAGATTGTTAGGCACAAAAAGGCCTCAGTCAAACCTGTTCTGCATCTGAGGGGGAGTTTCTTAATCAAACCTGTTGATGCAATTGAAGGTTGAATTTAAGGCCTGTTATATGCCTTATTGAAACCTGAAAATGATTTGCAATATCAGCACAAAGCTGTTTTATATGTTGCATGTGTTGCAACAAAGACAGTTTGTTCAAGCTGTTCATTCTGCTGAACAGGCTGGACATAAACTGTCTACGCTGCTCTACACTGGTGAGCAGCATGGGCAGTTTACAAGTGTTCTGTACTTTGTGAACAGAACCTATTCTTTGTGAACAGGCTAAACACTTTATGGTATATGTTTCCAAGTCCTCATGTATTGTTTTTGACTAAAAAGATCAGTTTACAAAGTCGAAGACAAAGTGGAAAACAGATCTGCTCAGCCTGCCCACGCTGTTCTGTTACATAAAGACAAAAGGATATTTGAAAAAGGGTGATAGACCTTTTTCTTATATCAAAATAGGCCTTAACAAAGGAAGCAAGAAGCAAAGTTGACATTCCTTATTTAGTTAAAGCTAATGCAACAGTAGACAAAAAGAAAAGACAAAAGTTCTGCCCCCATGAAGACAAGTCTGCTTTTCAGAATGTGCAGAAAAGTTTATGTTGTCTTTTCAACAAGACTTTCCACTTTTCCTTTCGTCCAATAAAGAAGCTTCTCTTAGATCCTCTGAGTGAGTATAAAAGGAAACTTCCAAGGATTGAAAAAACAAGCCAAAAAGCTAAGTGCTGAAGCCAAGAGTGAACGTGCATTCAAGTGTGTCTTTCATGCTTGCAAGTCTGCTTGAATAAAACAGTGCTTGGTGTCTAAGCTGTTCTTATTCAAGCTGTTTCTCTGAGTCTTGTAAACACAGTGAGTAATTCTTAGTGAGTGTATTCATTGTAACTAGTTTAAGTCTGTCTTTGAATAGTTAACATACTGTTGTATCTGTCATCCCAGCTTGAACCTTTCCGCATTCAAGCTTGTTTGTAATTAACTTTTGTTGATAATACATACAAACATTGAGAAACGAGTGTGTAGTTTTTAAGTTGTTGTATTCACCCCCCCCTCTACAGCTTAAGGCTATATACTTGGGAAACCTTTCGGGACCTACAGTTGTTCATTTTCAAAACCTGGAGGCTGCTTGACATATACCTCTTCTTGTAACTTTCCATTCAAAAATGCACTCTTTACATCCGTTTGAAATACCTTCATGCTCTTGTGAGCAGCATGGCCAGAACAAACGAATTACTTCTAACCTGGCCACAGGAGCAAATGTTTCATCATAATCTATGCCTTCTTGTTGCGTATATGCTTGAGCAACTAGTCTTGCCTTGTTTCTTATGACATGACCTTGCTCATCCATCTTATTTCTGAAAACTCATTTTGTGCCAATTATGGTTTTACCTTTAGCTACAGGGACCAGCTTCCATACTTTGTTTCTCTCAAACTGATTGAGTTCTTCTTGGATGGCAGTGATCCAGTTGGCATCTTTAAGTGCATCATCTACTTTCTTTGGCTCCATTAGGGATACAAAACTTGAAAACAAACAAAAGTTCCCAAGACTGTCCCATTTTGTTTGCAACCTTTGTTGATGTCACCAATTATTTGATCATTTGGGTGACACCTGATCCACTTAGGATCATGCTTCAATGAAGATTCTTCTGATTCAGCTTCATTCTTACCAGGTCTTACAGAACAACTTTCAAGATTTTCAGACACACTGACTTTTTGAGCATGTCACTTGTTAAGGATGAGCCATTATTGTTGAACACATCAACTGAGGATTCAGGAAAATCAGCGTTGATTGGTTCTGGACATGGTACGTTGACTATATTAGAACACTTATTCACACAGGGTGTACCAATGTAATCATCATCATGTCCATTATGGTTAACAGGTTCCACTCTAGATGATGTGGAAGCTTTTGAGTCATTTTCTTCAGTATTGGAATGCATAAGGTCATCAAAACTGAAATCTCCTGAAATTGATTCAGGAACAACTTTGGTAGCAATATTCTTGGACTCCTCAAAGGTGACATTGATAGATTCATCTATCACCTTTCTTTTGAAGTTGTATACTTTGTAGGCTTTAGAAATAGCTGAGTATCCAACAAACACTCAATCAGCTTTGGGTTCAAACTTGGCCAGCTGATCCCTTTGATTTAGAATGAAGCAAGGACATCTTAACACATGGAAGTAACCATTACTAGAGTGTATCTTCTACCTCCTAGACTTGAGACACTAACAGATCCAAACAAGTCCATATGGATTAAGAAGAGAGGTGTGTCAATAAAAAAGTTATGTTTTGATTTAAAAGATGTTTTTCTTTGCTAACCCTTCTCACAAGTTGTGCAGAGTTTATCCTTATAGAAGGCAAACCTTTTACCAACTCTTTCTTACAGAGTTTGTTGATATTCTTGAAGTTCAGGTGTGATAGCCTTTTGTGCCATAACCAGTTGAGGTCTGCATTGCTTCTTGAGATGAAACAGGTTTCAGTTGTTGGATCAACAGATTTCATATCTACAACATATACACCTTTCTTTCTTTGTGCACACAACACAACTTTGCCTTGGGAATCTAGTATGTACCCCAGGTGCTCATCAAAGTTAACCTTCTAGCCAGCATCACACAGTTGACTGATGCGTACAAGATTATGTTTTAGCCGAGACACACAGCCTACTCTGTTGAAGATTGCAGCACCAGCTTGAAGGGTTCCATACCCTTCTGTGGATCCGTAGACATTGTCACCAAAGGTGACCTTTGGGCCTTTTTCAGGATTGAGATCACTTGTGACACCCTTGCCACAATAACCACCATTCACAAACACCCAGGATTAATCACCAACATACAATTTCATAATGATCTGATAACTTAATTAAAGTGTGGAAGCATAAAGTACATAATAAAATAATACAAATGTTTGTCAAACACCCTACGGTGCTACAAGGTTACATGTCTAAGTCTACATACTCAAAAGTATTACAATCATCCCAAATTTATTACAACAACATTCCATAATTCTGTTACCAAGATAAACAGTAGATAACTTCAAATCACTTCAACTGATGACTTAGCTAGACGGTCCCGCAGCAGATTTCCCTTTTCCTGTAAAAAGTCAACAACTGAGGGGTAAGCGAATGCTTAGTGAATACCAAATGATTTTTACACATTCTGCAAATCCTTATTATGCCACCCAGAGTAACCGCGTTAACACATACTGTATACTCCACACGTACTCAAAGTACGCAAACCCGAGCCGCAGCTCCTTCGAGTTGACACTCGGCATAAGGAAAACCAACCATCTGAGGCAGACATTACATCGGGGATGACTTACTGTCTATCCTGACCACAGAGGTGTCAAACTCTTGGTCATATAGCACAGTAACATCAGAGTACAGATTCGACCACGCAGGTCCATCAATAGGATGCACAACAAATGAACGGACATGCAACAATTATGAATGTGCATCAATACATATACGCAAGTTAGTAGAGTGCCAAACGATAATGAAACAACATGCCTCAGCAGGCAAAGCAAACATAAAGCAGATGCAGACATGTTAAAAATCAAAGGTACTCACAGTGGGTGCGTTATCAAACTTCAGGTTAATTTTATTTCTCCTCGGGATTTCAACCGGATCCACAAAGTACCCCAATGTGGGTTAAACAACAGCACAAGGGACCTGTTAAGTCAGTTGTATCAAATCATTGTGTCAATAACTGTTTTATTTCACAAAAATTAATTTTATAAGTTTTGCAATAATTGATCCTCATTTCGGATCCATGTCCGAATTCGGACCCCCAATTCGGTCCCCATATAAGTTCGGATAATCTCAAATTCGGACCACTTGTCAAATTCGGACCATGACAAATTCGGACCCTATATCAACTTTGGATTTCTTATAAGTTCGAATCCCAGTTCAAGTTCGAATCCCCATTACAAGTTCGAATCTCATGACAATTTCGGACCGTATCCGAATTCGGTCCCCAACTGAATTCGGACCCCATCCGAAGTTCAACACTTAGAATTATTTTGCTATTTTGAATATCCTGAAAATTCGGGCCTCATCCGAATTCGGACAAGGTCCGAGTTCATCTCGCATTCGAATTCGGACCCCACCCCATTCGAACTTGTGCAGTTTTTGTCAAATATCAGATTTAATCCAAGTCATTTTTGGTACTAATTCAATACATGAAATAACTTATACCAACTAAAATACACTTGATTTCAACCATTTTAACACTAATATTAACACTTTTAGATACCAGATTAAATCCTTTTTGACCATTTTTGTTCAATCGTTCGAACACACACACATAAACACACACTAATCTCCAAAAATCATACTTATAGTTCGAATCAGGAGCTGAAATTTAATATTTAGCATCTTATACACTGGATTTAAACTAATCCACCACTAGATCATACATGCATTAACATTTTCAGATTTAAAAATCCAAATTTTGTTTCTTTATTCTTCAAAATAAAATCTCAAAACTCGAAATTATGTTCTTACCTTGATTCAGATCGTTTCCTTGTTAATATCCAACTTGAATTCACGAATTTTGTTCCACAAACTTCAAATTTCAGCAAAGAGTGTAGAGAGAGAGAGATTGAGAGAATTCTTTTGCTTTGAAATGGTGAAGTGAACAAATGAAAGAGACCAAAGGTCTTTTATTCCAAAATTTCGGCTATTGACACTTTTAGCCCCTCAACTTATCCGGTTCCATTAAATACTGATTTTCATCATAATTTATCATTACTAACATTTATGAATCATCATTTACTTTAAACAATCATACTTAATAACTAAAAAGTTGAAATTCTTAAATTTCTTAATAAAGCAACCAACTTTCATAATCCAAATTAAATTACATTCATTTAAAAAAATTCAGCTAATTAATCCTCAATTACAATAAATTTAAATCCGAGGATGTTAGAGCATGGGCTCCACCACACTCAAACTTCGTCCTCGAAGTTACTCGGATCCAAAAAGTTGTGAATATTTCTTTAACATCTCAGACTTAGTCTCCTAGGTATGAGTCGCTCCTTTGTGATGCTTCCAACGTACAAGCACCATCTCTATCTCTTGCTTCTTAATTTCTTCACTTTTGTATCTAACACACACTCTGAGTCTTCAACATACCGGAGTCTTTCATCAATTTGTAACTCGGTGTGATCAGCCCAATCCTCATTTCCGGTAGTGAATGACTTCCTGAGATTTCCTACATGGAACACCGGATGTATGCCTGACATTTCTTCCGGCAACTCCAAACGATACGACTGATTTCCTACCTTCTCTATAATCCAGAATGGTCCGACAAATCTCGGAGCCAACTTTCCTCTCTTCACAAAGCGTGTAACACCTCTCATAGGTGACACTTTCAAATAAACCCAGTCATTCACCTCAAAACTGATTGGTTTGTGCCTCTTGTCATGATAACTTTTCTGGCGATCTTGGGCCGCTTTCATATTCTGTCTCACCAACTGAATCTTCTCATTTGTCTATTGTAGTAATGCCGGCTCAGCAATCGGCGTTTCTCCGGTTTCTCTCCAACACGTAGGAGTCCTACACCTCCTCCCATATAAAGCTTCAAACGGCGGCTTCTTTATAGTTGCATGGTAACTGTTATTATACGAGAATTCTATCAGCGGCAAATGATCGTCCCAATTGCCTCCGAGATCCAATACACATGATCTCATCATATCGTCCAAGGTAAGGATTGTTCGTTCACTTTGGCCATCGGTTTGCGGACGATAGGCCGTACTCATCGCGATCCTCGTTCCTAATCCTTCTTGCAAAGCCGACCAAAAGTTGGGGGTAAATCAGCTATCCCGATCTAAAACAATGGACTTAGGTACTCCATGCCTAGAAACAATCTCGTCCAAGTAAATCTGAGCCAACTTCTCCAATGAATAGCTTTCCCGAATCGATATAAAGTGTGCCGACTTGGTCAACCTATCAACAATCACCCAAATTGCATCGTGTTGACGCCTAGTTTTCGGCAACTTCATAACAAAATCCATGGTGATGTGTTCCCACTTCCATTCTGGAATGGGAAGCAGTTGCAAACTACCATAAGGTTGCTGATGTTCGTCTTTTACTAACCGACAAGTTCTACATTTTTCAACATACTGGCGTATATCCTTCTTCAATCCGGGCCACCAAAAGTATGCTTTCAACTCATTGTACATCTTTGTACTTCCAGGTTGTATAGAAAACTTAGACTGATGTGCTTCTTCTATGATTACCTTTCTCATGCCCCCAAACTTTGGCACCCAGATCCTTCCATAAACTCCTTTCAATCCTGACTCACTTGTTTCCATATTCTTAATTTGTACTCTTATATCCTCAGCACCAACATTTTCGTCTTTCAAGGCTTCCTCTTGAGCGGCCTTAACATCAATCATAATCGTAGATGTTAACATAGTAGATGTCATCATGTAGCAGCAGTCCTTAGCATAAGCTTTGCGACTCAAAGCATCGGCTACCACGTTAGCCTTTCCGGGATGATAAAGGATTTCACAATCATAATCCTTTGTTAGTTCCATCGAACGTCTTTGCCTCATATTAAGTTCTTTCTGACTGAAAATGTACTTCAAACTCTTATGATCCGTGTATAACTGACACTTAGTTCCATAGAGATAGTGTCTCCACAACTTCAATGCAAAAGTGACTGCTGTCAACTCAAAATCGTGAGTCGTATAATCCTTTTCATGTTGCTTTAACTGTCTCGAGGCATACACGATTACCTTTCCACGCTGCATCAGTTAGCGCCCAACCCCAATCTTGATGCATCCGTGTAAACCACAAAATCATCATTGCCCTCCGGTAGAGCAGGTATCGGCGCTTCACTTAGCGTCTTCTTCAAGATATCGAATGCCTCTTGTTGCACGGTTTCCCAAACAAAAGGTGCATTCTTCTTTGTTAATGCAGTCAAAGGAACTGCAATCTTTGAAAAATCCTTGATAAACCTCCTATAATAGCCTGCCAACCTCAGAAAACTTCTGACTTCAGTAGCTGAACGAGGCGGCTCCCAGTTTCTTATGGCTTAAACTTTAGATGGATCTACTGAAATCCCAGCTCTCGAAATAACATGTCCTAGAAACTGTACCTGTTGCAGCCAAAACTCACATTTTGAGAATTTGGCGTACAATCTTTCCTTCCTTAACAATTCTAACAATTCTGTGAGATGAACAGCATGCTCCGCTTCCGTCTTGGAATACACTAAAATGTCGTCAATGAACACAATCGCCGACTTATCTAGCATCAGTCTGCAAACTCTGTTCATTAGATCCATCCATAAAAATAGCCGGGGCATTGGTTAACCCGAAAGGCATGACCAGAAACTCGTAATGCCCATACTGAGTTCTGAATGCTGTTTTAGGCACATCATCTTCTCGTACCTTCAGTTGATGGTATCCCAACCTCAAGTCAATCTTAGAAAACACACTTGCCCCATGTAGCTGATCAAACAAGTCATCTATCCTTGGCAACGGATACTTGTTCTTAATTGTCAACTTATTCAGCTCCCGGTAATCGATGCACATCCTCATCGTGCCATCTTTCTTCTTAACAAATAACACCGGAGCTCCCCACGGCGATGAACTCGGTCGAATAAAGCCCTTATCCAACAACTCCTGGAGTTGTTTCATCATTTCTTGCATCTCAGTAGGAGCAAGACGATATGGAGAACGAGCTACCGGTGCAACTCCAGGGATCAGATCAATTCGAAATTCCACTTGTCTCTCAGGCGGCACGCCAGACAAGTCTTCCGGAAACACATCCGGAAATTGTGATACAACAGGCACATCAGCCAAAGTCTTCTTCTCAGCCTTGGAATCAATTGCATATGCCAGATAGGCGACACACCCCTTTGCAACAAGCTTTCTGGTGTTAGATATTTTATTTCGATCATAGGAGTTGTTTTGTAATAATTATTGTCTTTCTATTTTGTCTTGTATTTATTTCCATGTAGTTTGTTTATTTGTAATAGTCAAGGGGCCAAAGTTGCCATTATGTAAGACTTAATTAAAGGAGCCTAGAAATAGGCTCCTAGGGTTTCTTTAATACACACGGTTGACAATTTGAAAGAAGATTCCAGCCGCCACTTGCATTATTCTCTCTAACATTCATTTTGTCTTTCTTCATCATTACACAATTATTGAGCTAGTTTCTTCTTGTGTGTGATAAGAAATCATCAAGGTGCTGATAATATTAACGGGAATACAGATTACAATTGGTATCAGAGCTCAGAGAGGTGGATTTCAACTGAAAGCTTCGGATTCTGCTGGGTTTTCATAGTGTTCTTCGTGTTCTTCATCTTCATTCGGTTAGATCTTCATTTTCCTCTGTTTTTCTGTGTTTCTTATGTTATAATGGTCATATAATCACCACATTATCATCCTCTACTGATTTTAAGCTCATTTAGTTCCATATCTCTGTTAAAAATCATCAAGAATCGGCCATTTTTTTAAGTTTGAAAATATGGGTTTTTAAGTGGGTTTTTAACTTGTTTATGCTGTTTTTAAGTGTTTTTAGGTTATTTTAAATCACCAAAAGTGTTTAAAATTGTTTATAAATCATTTAGAACTGTTTTTTAGGCTTTAAAAATGAAAAAATCGAATTCTGCTCAGTTCTGCCTTAGAAAACTTAAAAAACCTGCTGTATTTCGGATCCCCTACTGTAGCTTTTCGGACCACTTAGGCACCAATTTCGGACCACCCATCACCCTAATTCGGACCTCACTTCGGTCCAATTCGGACCATATTTAGGTGAATTTCGGACCCCCCCCCCATCAGCCTATTTCGGACCCCAATTCGTCCCATCCGAACTTCGGACCATCCGAAGTTCAGATCAGGCTTTCCATTTTTACATTTGGGACTTGTACTTAAATTTTTCAAATTTCGGACCATACCCATCTCGGACCATCCAAATTCGGTTCCCACCTGGACATACCCTGTCCACTATTCATCCGAATTCGGTCCCATAGTTCCATCCGAAACAAAGTTCATCCGAATTCGGTCCCCACCCGCATCACTGTTTATCCGAAATAGGACTCCATCCGATTTAGGCACCCATCCGAATTAGCACCTCATCCGGCCCATAGACCATCCGAAATACTGTTCACCCGAAGTAGGTTCCCATCCGAATTGCTTCATCCATCCGAAATCATCCCATCCGAATTCGGTTCCTCCATCCGAAATTCATCCAATCCGAATTCGGTCCTGCCATCCGAGACACTGTTCATCCGAACCCATTTCATCCGAATTCATCTACCATCCGAATTCAGATCTATCTGTCTTAAGTCCAGCCCATCCGTGTCCAGTTTCCACCTCTAAGATCTTCATTTTTTAATCAGCACCCATCATCATAATGTCTCGCGAAGCTCTCGTACTCGGATCTGAGAACAGACCACCAGTTCTCTATCCCGATGAGTACGAACAATGGAAATCCCGGTTCCTTAAGTTCGTTGGAATGCAACCGCTCGGGAATTTGATGTTTCAGTCCATATCCGAAGGACCCGTAATCTACTATCAGGAGATAGCAGCCCGACCTGAGGCTGACCCCCCTATCCAAGCTTCTAAGGTTGAAAGAGAACCGGCAAATGACGCCGAGAGAGACCGATAGCACGCTGACAAGAGGCAGAATATCTGATCTATCAGGCCCTCCCCACTGATATTCTGGTTGGTGTAGACATCAAAATGTCTGCAAAAGAAATGTGGGACGAGCTGGAAGTCCAAATGCTGGGGGCAGATCTCGATGATCGTGCCAAAATCGAGGAGGCAAAGGCTAAGTTTACGGAATTCCGCGCCAAAGACGGGGAATATCTGAAAGCCACTTTCACCAGGTTCTGTGCAGTCCTTAACGAGTTGAACAAACTGCACATCAAGAAGGATAGGGATGACATCAACATCCAGTTCTTTGCAGCCTTAGCCCCCGAGTGGCAGCTTGCATGTCGGGCCACGAAAAGAGTCCTGAACATTCCTGAGGTATCAATTAATGTCGTCTTTAAGGAGCTTAAAAAGTATCAAGGGGATGTGGATCAACAGAAGTTGATGGCAAATCAATTGGCCTCTCTACTGCTATCAGCCAACACCGGGTTGAAACCAAATGATTCTCTAGCCTTGATCACTAACACGCAGATTCCGACACCATCCTTTGCTCCAGGTTCCTCGTCATCTCAGTACAGGTACGCTTCTCCTCCGCGTGAGGTCTATGATGAGGAGGAAGCTTCGATACAGGAACAGATAGCCTTGTGGACAAACCGTCTCCAACAGCGACAGTTTTCCAACAAGACTAACAACCAACTCCGTTATGACACCAGTCCTCGGAGGTACTCAGATGACAGAAGGGATGATCGTCGGGATGACCGAAGGGATGATCGCAGATATGACGATAGACGCGACAATCGAGATGATCGCCGTTATGAAAGGCGAGATGATAGGCGTGATGATCGAAGGGACGACAGGCGGGACGATCGAAGGGATGATCGTCTGGATGACCGCAGGGATGAGAGGAGAGAGCCCGAACGAAGGGACAGGAGGCGTGATGACAGCCGAGAGCATCGTCGGGCCGATAAGAGGCCGGCGGAAAGAAGAGAGGAAAGGCCGAGAGAAGATGAGCCGAAGACCGCGGATGAACGTCTCTGCTACAAGTGTGGCAAACCGGGCCACTTTGCTAGGGAATGCAAGAACAATTTCGACAGAGACGTCGCATACTACGAGAGAAAGCTTGAGGCAGCCAAGAAAAGAACGGATGCGTTAGCCCTCGTCGCCCAGGAGGACTACTGGGATGCTGAAGATTCTGAAGACGAGGATGACAAGGGCAAGAATTGTTACATGGTTGATCGTATGGGGTTGGAGAACTGTGCTGATTTCACTGCTGACAATTCAGATCATGCTGCTGAGGGGGAGACACTGAAAAATCCACCAGCATGTTTGATGGCTACAATCAAGGATCCCGAATGCTCCACATCCGGTTCTGAGTCCAATGAGGTATATTCCTGTTACATTCCTGCACATGTAAATAAATTATTTGTAGATAATGAATGTACACTGCACACACATATACTTGATCTACAAGCTAGATTAAATGCTGAAACTGCAAGGTGTGTACAAGCTGAACATCAAGCTCAAACTCTGAAAGAATCATCTGAATTATATCATTCAAAGTGGTTAACTAATCATAATGTTATAAAACAGATGTTAATAGAAAAAGTAGATGTTCACGATAGGAATATATACCTTGAATCTTGCATGGAAACGCTTTCAAAAGAAAAACTCTCTTTAAAAGAAGAAATTTATGTTCTTACAAAACCATTAGATGTGGTAAATATGGAAAATATAGACAGTTTAGAAAAATATAGAATGATTGAGGAAGAAAGGATAAGTTTGTACTCAAGAATAAAGACCCTTGACGATGCGTTTTTGAAAAGGGGTTAAACAGAACAAACTATCCATTTAAATCAGCCCAAAGAAACTAGGTTTTACCATTCTAAACAAGGAATTGGTTTTAGAAATCCTAAATATTTGGAAAAAGCACAAAATGTTTTACCTGTATTTTATGACATGAATTATATAGGAGCCGGTCTTAAATCTTTCTTTTTTGAGTCATCAAAAGAAGTTTTAAACCAAGAAAATGAGAAACGTGTCGCTCGTAAAGATAAAGAAATTTCTTTTCAATATGAAGAACTTAACGAGAGTTATTCTTCTAGAGTACCCACTTTAGAAGAAGATCTCTTGTCAACTTATTCAGAAAATGAATTGAAAACTGAAACCGTAAAATCAACTCCTCAGATCATATAAGGAGAGTCCCAAAAACCACCATGCAGGATTTTACAAGTTTTTTTTGTGAAGAAGGCTTTAATGCCAAATGAATTTGTTACTAGAGATAGGATGTCTGTAATCTCTAAAGACAATATATGTAACAATGTGTGTGACAATGCTTGTAATATTGTACCGAATTCTGTTGTTCCGTTAAAGTACTCTTTCAGTGGTTTATTTAATCTGTGTCCAACTCGATATAGACGACAGGTTCCTGAAATGAATGCTTTCGTGCCATATCCTGTTAAACGTATTCGGAAAAAGAAAACAAAAAATAGTGCATCATCGGCCTCAAACAAAATTGAGATTTGTCCGTTGCCAAGGCCCAAAACCAAAGCAAGGTTTAAAAAGGTCTCAAAAAGACAAAAACCAAAGGCAATTTCAGCGCCTCAGGTTCCAAAACCCAATAAATCCAATCTTCAATGGATTCCAAAGGGTTGTGCATCCGGACCACACACAAATGCTAGTTGGGATTCTAAAACTGCACACGTGCAATATAAATCTGGAAATCCTAACAAAAAGGGACACATATTGAGGTGGGTACCCAAGGTTGTGTGATCTTAATGCAGATGGTTCTTGGTTACTTCTGATCAAGACCCGTGCTTCAAAGAAATGGCTTCTAGTTACCTTAGACTAGGACCCGTTCTTTCGCTTGTCGGTTGTGCTTAAACCGACACGTTTGGCTTCTGTGCACACAGCCCAGGACCCGGTCTTAACTCATCATGTTTTCTGAACATCTCGGTTCAGAACACGGTTTGATTGTGAATTAAAAATGGATATGTTTGAATGCATATAGTTTTTCATTATATGAATTTATGTGTTTTTCAGGCTAAGTCCATTTGGTATATGGATTCGGGTTGCTCCAAGCACATGACTGGAAGAAGAGAATTGCTGTCCAACGTAGTTGAACAGTATTGCGGAACTGTGAAATTCGGGAACAACCATCAGGCTCACATCAAAGGATATGGGGACTTAGTTCTGAATAATCTGGTCATCAAGGATGTCGACTATGTTGAGGGGTTTTCACATAATCTTTTTAGCATAGGACAGCTCTGCGACAAAGGACTAGAGGTAACGTTTAGGGCTAAGAACTACAGTGTTAAGAGTATGGATGGAAAAGAAATTCTAACAGGTTCCCGAAACTCTAACCTCTACACCATTGATGTAGCTAAGCTAATAGTGAAGGATAACATTTGCCTACTATCAAAAGCCTCTTCAAAAGACTCTTGGTTGTGGCATCGAATATTATCCCATTTGAACTTTGATAATATCAACAAGCTTGCTGCGAAACAATTGGTTAAAGGTCTTCCTGAATTGCGCTACGAAAAGGACCATCTGTGTGGAGCTTGTGAGAATGGAAAAATGAAACGATCATCTCACAAACCAAAGCCCGAACCATCAACAAAAAGAGTATTGGAGTTACTTCATATGGATTTATGCGGACCAATGAGGGCTCAAAGCATAAATGGAAAACCATATGTGTTGGTTATCGTTGATGATTATTCTCGATAAACCTGGGTCAGGCTATTGCGTTCCAAGGATGAGACAGCTCAAGAAATCATAGATTTTATCAAGAGTGTCGAGACCCAATAGCAGCTGTCAGTGCAATCAATCAGATCGGATAATGGCACGGAGTTCAAGAACTCGGTAGTTGAGGGCTTCCTTCGATCCAAAGGTATTCAGCATCAATACTCTGCTGCTCGAACACCTCAACAAAATGGGGTCGTGGAAAGGCGTAACCGTACGCTTGTGGAAGCCGCTCGTACAATGCTCACATACTCGAAGCTACCTCCGTTCTTGTGGGCCGAAGCCGTATCAACAGCATGCTACACACAAAATCGCTCCATCATCCATAAGCGCTTTAACAAAACTCCTTACCAACTCCTTTTGAATAAAGTACCATTTATCAAGTACTTACGTGTATTTGGTTGCAGGTGCTATGTGCTGAATGACAAAGACAACCTCGGGAAATTTAACGAAAAGGCGGATGAAGCGATCTTCATTGGATACTCATCCAAGTCGAAGGCATATCGCGCATTCAATACCCGAACCAGAACAGTCAATGAAAGTGTGCACGTCACATTTGATGAGTTGGCTGAACTGGCACCCGAAGTTGATCAATCAGGACCACGCATTACTCAAATGCCTGGAGACTCTTCCACTAACCCCATTTCTTTTTCTTCTTCTGATTTTGTTAATTTATTTGATCATTTTTATGTTGAATTTTTCGGTCCTAACGCTAGTGTTTCTAATGTTGTCAATAATGTAGGTGATCCTTCCAATTCAACTGCGCCTCAAAGTTTCTCCGCTCCATCGTCATCAACATACCCTCATCCATCTACATCATCCACCGACACATCCGCAGTTGAATCTACTCCTATAATACACTCACATATAATACCAACAATTCTTCCTTCACCTGAACTCTCGGGAATCGAACCGGAACCAGTGGTACCATCATTTGAAACCATTGACCATGAATCCTCATCCATCCCCACATTAACCACAGAGGTTCCATCCCGAGCACCCCTTCCACACGAGATTAAATGGACCCGAAGTCACCCAACAGATCAAATCATTGGTGATGTATCAACAGGAGTCCAAACTCATAGGGCATCTGCTAATGAATGCCTCTTCGCATCATTCCTGAGTATGATAGAGCCCGCTCGTGTGGATGAAGCCCTGACAGATCCAGATTGGATAGTTGCAATGCAAGAGGAACTCAACCAGTTTGAACAACTAAGAGTATGGCGGTTAGTTCCGAAACCAAAAGACCGTACAGTCATCGGAACAAAGTGAATATTTAAGAACAAACGAGATGAGAACGGCATTGTGATAAGGAATAAAGCAAGACTTGTTGCCAAAGGCTACCGACAACAAGAAGGGATAGATTATGACGAGACCTTCGATCCAGTTGCACGGACAGATTGGATAGTTGCAATGCAAGAGGAACTCAACCAGTTTGAACAACTAAGAGTATGGCGGTTAGTTCCCAAACCAAAAGACCGTACAGTCATCAGAACAAAGTGGATTTTTAAGAACAAACGAGATGAGAACGACATTGTGATAAGGAATAAAGCAAGACTTGTTGCCAAAGGCTACCGACAACAAGAAGGGATAGATTATGACGAGACCTTCGCTCCAGTTGCACGGATCGAAGCAATCAGAATCTTCTTGGCGTATGCGGCACACAAAGACTTCAAAGTGTACCAAATGGACGTCAAGACTGCCTTTCTAAACGGTGAACTTAACGAGGAGGTGTATGTTGAACAACCACAAGGCTTTGTTGATGCACATAAACCCGACCATGTTTATGTGCTAGATAAAGCCCTCTATGGTTTAAAACAAGCACCTCGAGCATGGTATGATAGTCTTTCGAATTTCCTTATTTCTGCCGGTTTCTATAAAGGTGTGGTGGACACAACTCTGTTCACTAAAAGGGAAGGCCCACAGATAATGCTAGTACAAATTTATGTCGACGATATTATATTTGGATCTACTGACAATAATTTTTGTAAGGATTCTTCAGCCCTAATGGAGTCCCGGTTCGAGATGAGTATGATGGGGGAAATGAACTTTTTCCTCGGATTACAAGTCAAACGACTTGAGGATGAGATTTTTGTGAACCAGTCAAAATATACTCTTGACATTCTCAAGAAGTATAAGTTAGACTCTTGCACGAGTATCGCAACTCCCATGGCCACCAACAGTAAGTTAGACACTGATCCTTCTGGGAAAAGTGTCAATAAAACAACTTACAGAGGGATGATAGGATCCTTACTATATTTGACTGCCAGTAGGCCGGATATAATGTTTTCAACATGTCTGTGTGCTAGATTTCAGGCCGACCCAAAAGAATCACACCTAACTGCGGTAAAACGCATTTTTCGTTATCTTAAGGGTACACCCGAACTTGGTCTATGGTATCCAACGGGAACCGATTTGGATCTTACCGCGTTTTAAGATGCTGATTTTGCAGGTTGTAGAGTTGACAGAAAGAGCACGTCGGGAGGAATACAGTTCTTAGGAGATAGACCGGTGAGTTGGTCTTCCAAAAAAGCAGAATTGTGTGTCCGCATCTACAGCTGAGGTTGAGTATGTAGCAGCTGCAAGCTGCTGCCCTCAAGTGCTGTGGATGAGAACACAATTACGCGATTATGGATTCTCACTCACCAATATCCCAATTTACTGTGATTCTCGAAGTGCAATTGCCATCTCTTGCAATCCTGTTCAGCACTCTCTAACAAAACACATAGATATCAGGTATCATTTTTGTAAAGATCACGTAGAAAAGGGAACCATTGAGTTGTATTTTGTTGGCACGGAATACCAACTTGCAGATATATTTACTAAAGCTTTAGACGAACCTCGTTTTCAGTTTTTAGTATCCCATATCGGCATGTTGAATCCGCCTTCCAATTAAATATCAGATATTGTCTTAAATAATTCTATTTCAATCTATCATGATTGAAATTCCTTTATTTTAGAAATATCTGTTATTTAAATTTAAGGATTATGTCACAAAATTGAAACTCAATATTTCCTTATCTGCGTATATTTTCAATAATTAATGATCCTGACAAATTGCTGTGTGAATTGTTCATCACGGAGTGGGATGCAAACAATATCCAGGTTTGTCTGTGTTCGAAATGCTAAAAAGGGTTGTCAAGTTTAAATCTGAAAAAAAAGGGAAAGGAACCGGTATTTATTTGAGGGGAAGTATAGTTAGGATTTTAAATTTTATAATTCTGTATTTCTCTTTATTTCTTTTGTAGTTAAATTTTAAATTTTAGGTTGGTCATATTTTTTAATTTTAAGTTTAATTTAATAGGTCAGAAAATCACAAAAAGATTTTAACTTTCAAATTTTTCAAAAAGCCAAATATATTTTATTTTGTGTTGTTTCAAATATTTTTTCTGAAAGAAAATACCAAAAATATTTGTTTTGTTTCAAAGAAAAAAAAAATAATACAAAAAGATGTTATAAATTGGGCTAAAATGTTTTTTTAAATTTTTTTTAAGGCCCAATCTTTTATTTTTTGTATGTGTGTGCTTTTGTGAAAAACCGGCGACCCACGTTAATTCTTGGGCGCGGATCTTGCTGACCCGGACCCGACCCATGCGACTATATATGGGCGGGTCAAACGGTCAACCTTTTCACTTTTCTTCATCAACAAGATTTCTCTCTTCTTCTTCCTTTGCTCCCGTCGACTCCCACCGCCCTTAACCTCCATTAAAGCCGATTCAAAGCTTTTGGACCACCATCTTCTTCCGTTTTTCTTGCATCATTCATCTTCGGCACTTCAAGGTAACATCATTTAAACTTTATTTTAGCTTTTAATGTCTTATATTGTGTGTTTGATTCTTCCTTTTTCTTCATTTTGCTTCTCGGTTTTTGCTATTTTTAGGTTGTTTAATGTGTTAGTTTTACTTAGTGGTAGTTAGATAAAATGTTCCTTAGGTTGTTTTAGATTAGGATCTGTAATTTCATGAATTTTTGTTAAGTTTCAACTGTTCGCGTTTATTTTTTGCATGAACTCATTAACTGCTCTCATGCATTTCGGATGACCGACTTCGGACCATCATCGGAATTCGGACGTCCCACTTAGTTTAAAATTTTCAATTTTTCATCCATCCGAAATCCGAATTCGGTCACTGTAGATCCGAATTCGGTCCTCAGTGATCCGAATTCGGTCCTTAAGGAATGTTGAAAATTAAACTTAAGTCTCATTGCATCATCACTGTGCATCCGAACTCGGATTGGATCCGAATGCGGTCCCATCCGAGTTTGGTTCCTTGTCATTTCTGCATATACCAAACTACATCCGCACCACATCCGAATTCGGACCATGTTCTTACATCATCCGAATTCGGACCACCTCACTTACACACCACTACTTGCATTTCGGAACACCCTCCGAATTCGGCCACTTTTGTCACATCATCCGAATTCGGACCCCCTATCACCATTCATGCATCATCCGATTTCGGACTGATCCGAATTCGGTGACACTGTTCATCCGAATTCGGACCATCCGAAATCCAACATTTAGCATTTTTTAATTTTTTTCATTTTTCCATTTTTGCATTTTTATATAACTTAAAAAAAAATTACAAAAATATTTTCATCACGGTGCACCATTGATTAGAGTTAGGATTAGTGTTTGAGTGAAAAGGTCTTATCTAACATCGGTCTCTTAAGGATTGACTTTGGACTTTATTAGTAGAATTTTATTCTACTAATAAAGACCCGATGCTAAACAGATCAGACAGTTTCTGTTTCACACTCATCTAGACTTCACATCAATGCATTATCATCTCAAGTCTTATTATTCTAACTCTGTTGCACTTTGCAGGATGATGGAACCCGCAGTTATTCTCACCGCACCCCATTCCCCCATCCCAAACAACAACGCCCAACTCCCAGAAGAATCCATTCTCCCCAGCGCCGAGTTTGTCGAGTTGATTCCACATAACTGGAAACTCGACGTTTCCATCCTCACCAAAGAACCCCAAACCCTAGCTTTCGACATCCTCACTCGCCATCCCATCTACTACACCTTATCCACCGCCATAGCTGTTCCTCAGATCTATCTCCAACAATTCTGGAACAGGCTGAAATATGTGTCCGACCCCGAACCTCATTTCACAACCACCATTGACTGTGTTCCAGGTCAAAGTCACTATATCTGCCATCCGCCACATCCTTCACCTTCCAGCTGAATTCTGCCTTCCCACCCGCGAATTTTTCGATCCCAACCCATCCGTCACTGAAACCCTAGCTGAGATTCAAACTCCGGGGTATGACGGCCCTCTTTCTAAACCATCCGACTTTCGCACAAAGAACCTTCAATGCCACTGGCGGATACTGTTTGATGTGCTTAACAAATGCTTCACTGCCAAGCATTCCGGACATGACTCAGCGTCGGCTCAGGTACTAGCCATGTTCACAGGCTTTGCCTTTGACCGACATGTGGACTATGCTGCTTTCTTATTCGAAGAATTACGAAGAGTCCATGTCGAGAGGAGCACAAAGAAAGGCAGAAAGTATATTCCTCTACAGCGGTTTCTGCAACTCTTTATACAGTACGCAATGGACCAAGACGATGCTATCCATGAGCGTCCGGAGGCAGATGTCTTCCCCACAGTGGCGATTCAGAAGTTAACTCTGCCAAAGGGGGCCCCGACAGTGCCAGTAATGAAAATTCCTCTGTCTCTACTAATGAGGTCAAGAGGCATGGAGCGGGTAAGGGCGTATATTAAAGAGAGTTATCCGGATGAGTCTCAGTCGGAATCGTCTGAGACTAGCCAATCCGAAGGTAAGGCAAGTGTGAGTGAGCATGAGGGAGTTAGGGTGGATGTTCAGCAACCTCTGGGTATGGGTGAGGGGGAGACTGTGATTGTAAGGGAGGAAGCAGGAGGTGAGACGGCAGAGACGGCGGATTCAGAAACAACCGTCTCTGTCGTGAGAGCGAGGGAGATACAATCTGAGGGTGAACTAAGCCCTATAAGCCGGATACCTCTCTATAAGACCGTCCGTCCAACGGTCGAACTCACCCCCACCACCCACTTGGTTTCCCCTCAAAGGGAAACCACTTCATTCCACGGGGTTCTACCACATACTCCATCGCCCTCTCATTCGGAGAGTGGCGGTGTTGAAAGAGGTCAAACTCCTCCCCAAGTGACCGCCCTTCATTCTATCACGATTCCATCCCCCATAACACAGACACAGCATGATGCCTCCGTGGCATCCCCAAGAGCTGCCTCCGTGGCAGCTCCTCAAACTTCCGGATCTGCGCATCCTATTCAGGAGCCAGAGATGACGGAAGGAAGACCGGAAGTGGCTCCATCAACGTCATCCACTTCCGGCCATCTCCCAATCAATCTGGAGATGCTAACGGCAGCTTTACGTGCTGCCGGCGTGATTACCCGGGCTGACCTGGACGCCCAAAGGGAATCCGCCGAGGAACGTCACACCGCCCTACTCTCACTAATCAAGGGTAAGGGTGTCGCTTCCGAAGCTGGCCCCCCACCAGGTTCCCATTCAGTTCAACATCAGATCTCGGAGCTGTCAGACAAAATAGATGCACTTAACCGCTTAATTCTGCAAGTCCAGGAACAGCTAAATTAAAGAATGGATCGCCTAGAGTCGGCAGTTATAGAACTCCAGTGTCGCACTCAAGCAGAGGCACCAAAGAGAAAACATGACGATCAGGACGACCCTGATCGTCATGAGGGGGAGAAAAGGCGAAAGGTTCAACATGAGGAACTCGTCATGAGACCGCTGAGGGGTCAGAATTCAAGGGGTCAGGGGAACAGTGAAAGGAGGCTCAGGAATATCTCTCAATAGAAGACGAGCCCATGGTCGAGGGTCCAGCTCCACTGGATCCAATGACAGCTATGGTAGAATTTGAGGAACCTCACGAGAAAGTTGAAATCATTTTGGTCTCTGATTCAGATTCCGGTAACGACGACAACGAACCCTTATTGATTCCTAAGCATGAACCTGAATCTCCAACGAAAAAATCTTCATCCTCTTCCTTTGACTTTCTGAACTCACCACCTCGAGCCCATCAAGAAGAAATCCTTTCATCAATCCAAGCACCCCAGTCACAAAAAGAATCCCATATTGTCCTTAGCCGTCCAAGATCCCCAAGCCCTCCTCCAGTCCAACAAACCGAACATCCAGGGCCTTCCCAAACAAAAAGGGTCGACTGCTTTGACGAAACTCCGGAAGGTCCGGGTGTTTATAGAAAAGATGACATCTTTTGGGTGGGCCATTATACAAAAGGAAAGGTTCAAACTCTGCCTCAGGAAGAAAAAGACAAAATGAGACAAGAACGGCGGGGGACTATCATAAAGCTTCTTGAAGCGAAAAGGACGAAATCGAAGAACCCCCCGTTCAAGGCCTTAAAGAATTCCTGCAGAAGTTTCCCCCAGAGCGGTTTCAGAATCCGTACCTAGAAGAAAGATTCAAAATGGTATTCAGAAAGAAGCCTGGATCCTTCAGCCGACGCCTACTCATGGAACTAACAAATGTCTCCAAAGCTGAACAGGCCGAATACTACCAACTGATGCTCCGGGAAAGAAGGTCAAAGGTGTCAAAATCAAAGATTAAGAAGCTCAAATCATTAACCATGTGCAAAAGAGCCAGAGTCTTCTATCCCTCCTACCAAGTAGAAAGAGAAGATGGGACGGGAGATGACATCTTCGAATATGACCTAGACTTCATAAGTGCGGATGACGTTGAGTTCCTTCACAACAATTTGAAAAATCGCATCAGAAAACGTCTAACCCACATGACCGCTGTAGGTGCCCTAGTACGAAGCATGAACCGCCGATCGATCATAATGTGTCTAAGAGACTTCCAGATGGCGATCGAGAGTGCTATGGTTAAGGTGGGCCTACGAGCACCGGAACAGGATAGTTTTCTTCTAGCCCACCACCCGACTTACAGAGTTGTACTTTCTGGAGATCCGGGTGTCATTTTTGTAAACTACAATGGCTACAAAAGGTATATGCGCTTTGAGGATCTTCCTTGTTACTCCGATGGTACACTTCGATTGGTTCGAGCTGCTCTTTCAAAGAAAGTACAAGATTATGATGCTCAACCAGATCCTGAACAAAGATGCTCACCAAAGGAGATACAGGATACACTCAGCGGTATAGACTTCCTGAACGAACGGCTTCATACGAGACAAGTGACCAGACGCTTCGACGTCATCCTTGGACTTCGAGAATCAACGGACCACGCCAGAGTTCCAGGACCTCCTAAATGATCGAAAAGGGGGAGATTGTTAGATATTTTATTTCGATCATAGAAGTTGTTTTGTAATAACTATTGTCTTTCTATTTTGTCTTGTATTTATTTCCATGTAGTTTGTTTATTTGTAATAGTCAAGGGGCCAAAGTTGCCATTATGTAAGACTTAATTAAAGGAGCCTAGAAATAGGCTCCTAGGGTTTCTTTAATACACACGGTTGACAATTTGAAAGAAGATTCCAGCCGCCACTTGCATTATTCTCTCTAACATTCATTTTGTCTTTCTTCATCATTTCACAATTATTGAGCTAGTTTCTTCTTGTGTGTGATAAGAAATAATCAAGGTGCTGATAATATTAACGGGAATACAGATTACATCGGGCTTTTGCAATGGTCAACAAACACAGATCCCCGCTTCTCTTATCCCCGTATATATACAGATCTCACGCCCCTCCGGAGTAGTTATCTTGATCATACGCTTCTTACACACTATATGGGCTTCATTCTCAATCAACCAATCCGTCCCGACAATCACGTCAAACTCACTGAATGCTATCGGAATCAAATCAAGATTGAAGACAACATCTTCAATCACTAACGTGCAGTTACGTTATACGTGATCTACTTTGACTAGAGTGTTACTAACAGTTTCTGTCAAGTATAGTAGATAGCTTAGACAGTGGCATGGCAAGTCGTTGTGCAAAAATAGTAGACACAAAAGAGCGGTTGGCACTAGAATCAAATAATACTCTTGCAGGCAAGGAGTTAACTATGAACGTACCCGTAACCACCTCTGGGTTTTCCCTAGCCTCCTATGCCGTTATCTGGAAAGCACGAGCCGGTGCCCTTTGTGGCTGGTTCCTGCGGTTGACTGAACCACCACTAGATCCTCCAGATGATCGGGTTGAAGATGGAGTAGCAGCTGCTGGAGCGTTCTTTCGACAATTCCTACTATAGTGCCCCCATACTCCACACTTATGGCAAGCATCGGCTCTTCGTGGACACTCACTCTGAAAATGTCCCAACTCCCCACAGCAAAAGCAAGTGCCTCCATCAGTGCACTTGCCGATGTGTTCCAGATGACACTTATTACAATATTGCGGCTCGGTGTTGATAGAGTAGGCACGAGAACGACCAGATGAACTAGACTGTCGACGATAAGATTGTTGCGGTGAATACTGCGATGATCGTGAAGAACCAGAGTAGCCTCCTTCGCGTTGACGTTTCGGTGGTGAAGGTTGAGTTGGGTTAGCTGAAGCAGCAGCAGACCCCATTACATACCCTGACATACTCAGAATCTGCTCCACATTCCTGGCAGCTTCCAGTAGACTAGCAAAAGTGGGGTAGCGTACGTCGCTCATCACCCTTTGGATTTCCAGATCAAGACCAGCCTCAAACCTGGTCACTTTTCTTCCCTCTGTATCCACCTGATGTGGCGCGAACAAACTCAGCCTCGTGAACCTTACCGCGTACTGGGACACAGACTTAGTACCCTGAATCAGTGTCATGAACTTTGCCTCAAGTCTTCGGCGTTCATCAGCCGGACAATATTGCTGAGTAAAAACTTCCGTGAACTCAGCCCATGACATAACAGATACCTTCTCCAAAGTTAAAGCATTCACCATCGAATTCCACCACATTACTGCGTCTTTGGTGAACATAGCAGTAGCGAACCGGACCATGTCCTTCTCAGCACAATCGCTGATTCGGAACGTTCTGTGGCTGTTATCCATTCCAGAGGGGCAATAGCATCGCCCAGTCCATTGAACTCGACCGCTCCATTTCCCTTTAAGTCTTTAAACCGACACCCTCAGGGCTTGTTAGATGACCCAGTGTTGTCATCTTGTTCTTCATTGTTTCCCTCGCTTTCCTTATTCTTCCTTTTGTCTTCTCTTCTCTTAGCTTCGGCCTCATCTCGAGCCCGAAACTGATCTTGAATCATCCGATTTTGCTCAGCCATCATGGCTAGCATCATTTCTCTCGTTTCCTCGGGTGTCATTCCTCCTCCAGACATGTCCCGTAATATAAAACATATAACTTATTTAGTAACATGTCATTAATTTATAGACACCACCCAATTGTCCCATATGATAGTCAATCTCCTATGATTACTAGATCGTAACCTATCTTAGTTCAGATCATTACTTAAAATCACTACATATCATCACTTAATGTTTGAGACCAAGACCTCACGGACACTTGAATCTCAAACTACTGCTCTGATACCATATCATGTGACACCCTTGCCACAATAACCACCATTCACAATACACCCAGGATTAATCACCAACATACAATTTCATAATGATCTGATAACTTAATTAAAGTGCGGAAACATAAAGTACATAATAAAATAATACAAATGTTTGTCAAACACCCTACGGTGCTACAAGGTTACATGTCTAAGTCTATATACTCAAAAGTATTACAATCATCCCAAATTTATTACAACAACATTCCATAATTCTGTTACCAAGATAAACAGTAGATAACTTCAAATCACTTTAACTGATGACTTAGCTAGACGGTCCCGCAGCAGATTTCCCTTTTCCTGTAAAAAGTATACAACTGAGGGGTAAGCGAATGCTTAGTGAATGCCAAATGATTTTTACACATTCTGCAAATCCTTATTATGTTGTTACCTTTATTCAGATCGTTTCCTTGTTAATATCCAACTTGAATTCACGAATTTTGTTCCACAAACTTCAAAATTCAGCAAAGAGTGTTGAGAGAGATTGAGAGAATTCTTTTGCTTTGAAATGGTGAAGTGAACAAATGAAAGACACCAAAGGTCTTTTATTCCAAAATTTCGGCTATTGACACTTTTAGCCCCTCAACTTATCCGGTTCCATTAAATACTGATTTTCATCATAATTTATCATTACTAACATTTATGAATCATCATTTACTTTAAACAACCATACTTAATAACTAAAAAGTTGAAATTCTAAAATTTCTTAATAAAGCAACCAACTTTCATAATCCAACTTAAATTACATTAATTTAAAAAAATTCAGCTAATTAATCCTCGATTACAATAAATTTAAATCCGAGGATGTTACATCACTCAACAAATCTTTGCAACCTGTCATGTGGCAAAAGCAGCCACTGTCCAAGTACCAAACCTAGCATGGTTGTTTAACCTGCAGAGTGACATGGGAAAATATTAGTTTTTAGGGGAACTCATCATATGGATGAGTTCTCCTTTTTCATCAACATTTGTTGATGGACCATTGAGATCAACACTAACATTTCCAATTTGGATTGTAACAACTGAGATACTCTCCTCAGTAACAATGTTACTTCCAACACTTCTAGTTTTTGCAATATTGGAGCTAACAGTGTCAGCAGGCCTTATGTCCTCAGTTTCAGTACAGTCTTTGGTCATATGAGTCTTCTTTCCACATTTGTAACATTTTATCTTTTTAGACTTTTTGGAAGAAGTACTCCCATAGACACATTCTAGTTTATCTCTGTTGGACTTCTCAACAGGTTTAACAAACGTTTCATTTGTTTTAGAAGATCCAACAGATTGTGTGCAATGGACAACAACAACAGCTTTGTCTGCATCCTCTTTCCTTTTTTTGGGAGGACAGAGATCAAAAACAGGTAAGTTAATTATCTTTTGTCCTTCCACAGGTTTGGAAAACTTATTTCCTATTTTTTCAGTTTGAGCAATGGCTTTGCCTTTGCCTTTACTAAGCTGTGATGACTTTTCCCTACTTGTGGTAGTGTGGTCATCATTTCTGGTTTTATCAAAAGATTCTCTTCCATTTATAACCAGTGTAACATCCAAAGAATTTAAATTGTTGTACTTGAGGTTAATTAGTTTGAATTTTTAATTTAATATAATCAAGTTGGATTATGAACAATAATTATGTAATTTAGAAATTAAAAGATTAGTTTCTTTATTACGAAATTAAGAATTTCAATCTATTAAGGAAGCATATTGAATTTAAAAGGGTTAGTAATGATAAAATAAAGATGGAAATCTTTATTTAATAAAACCAGATAGGTGAGGGTGTAATGTGTAATTATGGAAAATTAACAATTAAAAAGGAGAGATGGTCGTTCATTTTTGCCATCTCTCTCTCTAAAACTCTCACCATATCTCTATAAGTATACGGTTCCCTCAAAACACAAATCAAGAACACGAAATCTCTGGAATGAAGTGTTGAAAGTTTGGATTCAAGATCATAGAAATGAGCTATGTTAGGCACAAAAAGGCATCAGTCAAACCTGGTATACATCATAGGGGGAGATTACTAATCTGTTTGATGCACTTGAAGGTATAATTTAAAGCCATGTTAATGCCTAATTGAACCCTGAAAAGTGATTTGCAATCTAAGTCAAAGCTTCTTACCCTGCTGCATTTGTTGCAACTAAGGCGGATTGTCCAAGCTGTTCTATTCTGTTGAAAAGGTTGGACATAAACTATCTACGCTGCCCATATCTGTTGAGCAGCTTGGACAAATTCTAAGTGTTCTGTTCTTTGTGAACAACACCTGTCCTTTGTGAACAGGCTAAACACTTTATGGAATATGTTTGCATGTCCTCATGTATTGTCTTGGACCAAAGATCAGTTTACAAAGTCGAAGACAAAGTGGAAAAACAGAAGCTGCTAACACTTCCCACACTGTTATGTTACATGAAGACAAAGTGGATATTTGAAATGGGTGACAAACCATTTCTTATATCAAAATGGCTATACAAGAAGATGAAAGGTTTAAAGTTGACATTTTATATAGTTAAAGCCTTCTGCAACAAAGACAAAAAGGAAAAGATAAAGATTCTGCAATGTAGAAACAAATGTTGCTTTGTCAAAACATGTAGAAAAGTATTTTTTTCTTATTGGAAAGACACTCCACTATCTCTACATCCAATGAGGAAGCTTCACTGGGATTCTCTGAAGAGTATAAAAGGAAGCTTCTAAGGAATGTGAGATAACCAAGAGTGTGATATTCAGAACGTTCAAAGAAGTGTGTTTTCATGCATGCAAAGTCAGCTTGAATAAAACAGTTGAGTGTGTCCAAGCTGTTCTTGTTTAAGTTGTCTGACTGTCTGTATTGTAAACAATGAATTCATCTTTGTGAGTGTATTCATTGTAACTGGTCTGAGTGTGTCTTAGATTAGTAGTCTCTGTTGTTTCCCTCATCTCAGCTTGAATCATTCCGCAATTCAAGCCTGTTTGTAATTAACACTTGTTGATAATATACATACAAACATTGAGAAAGTGTGTTGAAATTTTTAGTAGCTGTATTCACCCCCCCCCCCCCCCCTCTGCAGCTTAGAGAAATATACTATGAAAACCTTTTGGGACCTACAACTGGCGATTCTGTGGTACGTGAGACCATGGAATAGGCTGAACCTCCGGTTTCTAACCTAGTCTCACCTCCAGTCCAAATACAACTCCCCACCAGTTCTCCTCAATCACCCAATTTATCTCAATACTCCAGGCTAAGAAGAAAATATTAGCCAAAAAGAAAACCTCCTCTCAAATCAGCCCCTCTGACCCCTCCCAATAGGAGTCAGTTGAAAAAGAAGCAACCACTGCTGCTTTTGCTTCTCCTATTCTGGGAGTAAGTGCAACCACTATGGAGCAGGCTTCACTCCATACAGAGTCAACCCAGAGTCAGCCTGAGCCCTTTGGTTCCTCCGAACAGGAACCAGTTGTACAAAAGGAAACAACCACCACAACTGTCCAAGCCTCTCAACAGGCTGAAGACATTGAAAGACAAGAGCCCTCTCCACTCCACACTGAGTCCACATAATCACCCCCTCATGTTTCTTCTCCACATACTGAGTCTGCACAAGGTGCCAAAACTGCTTAAATAAACTAATTAGCAGATCAACCTCTCACTTCTGCTCCTGGTGATGCAGCTATTACACACCCAACAACTATTGAAGGACCATCTTCCCAAGTTTATGAACCTACAGGAATAGAACATCCCTCTGGCGAGGCTGCTCCCCAAGTGCACATTCCATCATCAGCCTTCACCACTGATGATGTTGAAATGCATATCCCCTCTCCTCATGAAGAGGTACCTATAAACCAAGGTACTACTGAGGGAACCACCATTGGTCTTCATGAAGGTGTTACATTACCAGTAGCATCTGAAAGGCCACCAACTCTCACTGCCTCACCTAATGATGCAGCTACAACCTCTGCTGAAGGTCCCCTTGACCCTTCCAAGCTGGGTCATTTAACTTATGCTCAAGCTATGGAACTTCTATCCAAAGTATCCTTACCATCACCTACTCAATCCTCACGATCACCATCACACTCCTCACCATCAACCCAATCAAAACAGGCTACCCATACTCCTCCATCCCCCAAAGATCTTTCTTTGAAGGATCAACTTTCTGTGCTGACCAACAAAGTTAGTTCTAGAAAATTCTATGAACTCCCTTCCTTCTACCATAGAAAACTCTATGTCTACTCAGCATCAGGGGTTTCTTGATTTGTTCAGGTGCTCTATCCCCACCCCTGCTTCCCAAGATGACCATTATTCTCAGATGCTTGCACTCACTGCACAGCTGCAACAACTATCCTCTTCCCTCTCCTCAATTCTTTCTCACCAGCAGGACTGAATGTCCACACTGTCAGCTGTTTCCCAACAGCTGTCAGCCCTTGTTCAAACTTGCTCAACCACTCTCCCATCCACTTTGGCCAGCCTGAATACCTTAGTGATCTCTCTATCCAATTCTGTGTCCTCAAACTTTGATGATATGCAAGATTCCTTTGAACTGACTCTTGCACAGCTTCAAAGTTTGGTGTTCACAACATCTAATAGGGAAGCTATCTCCCAGCTGTCCTCCCTTGCAACCTCTCATTCTTCTTCTCTTCACACCTGCCATACCCAGTTAGCAGAGGTCAAGGACAAATTGGCTTTCTTAGTGCATAGCCTTGTTGGTTCTAAACTTGTTTCAAAAACTGCTGCTACCCAGCCTGTTGGATCCGTTCCTTTAGGCAGACCTGTTGTTGAAGGCTTTGTGCCATCTCCTTCAAAGGGGGAGAAGATATCTGCTTCGAAGACCAAGTCTAAGGGGGAGAAATCTTCTTCTCCGTCTAAGGAGAAATCAGCTGCAGTAGGGCATGCAGCAGGTCTTTCACAAACTGGTCCTATTGAAGGTTCTTCTAAAGTCTCTAAAACTGCTCAGCCTACTCAGATTGGATCTCCAAACCCAGCATCATCTACGGGGGAGGAATCCATTCCTGAGGACAGGCCATGCAGGAGGAGACATCTAATTTTAGAACAAACTGAAGAAGAGGAGGAAGAGGAGACTAAAGCTGTTACAACTAAAATAGCAAAGGGTAAAGAAAAGGCCTCTGTGGACACTGACTATCTCAAAGCTGCTCAGCTCAAATTTGACAAATCTCAAGACAAAGAAATGGGCGTTTCACTGGAGACTTATTATTCATTCAAAGAAGCGCAGCTTGAGATTTTGGAAAGACAAAAGAAGGAAGAAGCCTCTGCCAAAGCTGCCAAGGCCTTTGCTTTCAAGGAGGCAAGAAAAGTTAAAATGCCATCTTTGGATGTTCAAAGGAAATTGTTAGAGGCTGTAAAAGAGTTAGTGACTGAAAAAGAGGGAGAGAAGGAAAAGAGTGCACAGGTCTCAGTGACCAAGTCAAAGCATGTATCCTCCTCAACAAGAGCCCAAGTACATTTTGACAGCATGACAAGGAAGAAATTTTTAATGTGGCCAACAGAAGACTTGCCAAGGAAACCATTGTCAAAGTTGTCCCTATTTCAAAGAAAGGAAAGTAGTTAAAGCTTCAGATAACCAGAGCTAGGTGCTAAGGGTCCAGAACTGGAAGCGTATGAGTATGCTGATATTGCTTGCATGGGGTACAGAGAATGGGTTAAATTGGCAGTTGCCCTGAGTAAATCAAAATCTGAAACTGCTAAGACTATCTGCGCATATCTCAAAACGCTGATTGAGAAAGTCAAAAACCTGGGCCTGATCTCTGAAGAACAAATCAAGGGTACCTCACTAGTGGAACCCAAGATTAAGCCCAGTAGAAAGAGAAAGGATACATAGCTTGAAGAGCTCCTCATGATGATTGATCAAGGCATCCTTGCTGTTGTAATCAAAGGAGTGGATCACAGCCTGCCAAAGGGAGTTGAGCCTAAGGAAGACAAACTCATAGAAGAGCCTGAGCTAGGTGTGTTCTTTGTGGAGCCCTTAACAAAGAAAATGTGTTTCCAAAGACATCTGATCTTCACAAGGTTGGTCTCAAACAGATCATAGCCTTTAGACTCTCTAACACTTTTGTTCAATCTTCAAATTGGAGAGCAACTATTTGGGAACAACTTAAAGGCTTCTATGAAAGAGGAGAACTTCAACACCCTTACTTTATGTTTCTCAGACATGAAGTAGAATAAATTGAGGAAACCATGGAGCATTTTGAACAAATGTTTGAAGGCAGGTCATAGCTTGAAGGTCCATCTACTATTGAGTAGAAGAAGAATGGGAGCTGTCCACAAGTTGGACAGGCTTGCCAGTATTTGCTCCCACCATCAACAGTCAACTTGTTGAAATTCCCCTTGTACATATGTTGTACTTTATTACATTAGTTGTAATCTAGTTTATTACATCAGTTGTAATTTACCTTAGTACATCAGTTATACTTTTGTAAAAACATGTGTTGTTTGTATCAATATCAGTATGTATAAACTGATCATTGACTTTACTTCAATGTCGTACTTTCATTTCAGAAAATGTATTGTAAAAATATATAGTGATGATTGATAGAATCACCTTAGTTTGATTATTGCCTATAGGGGAAGATTGTTACGCACAAAAAAGCCTCAGTCAAACCTGGTATACATCTTAGGGGGGAATTACTAATCAAACCTGTTTGATGAACTTGAAGGTATAATTTAAGGCCATGTTAGGCCTTATTGAAACCTAAAAAGTGATTTGCAATATAAGTCAAAGCTGCTTACCCTGTTGCATTTGTTACAACTAAGGCAGATTGTCCAAGCTGTTCTATTCTGTTGAAAAGGCTAGACAAAAACCGTCTACGCTGCTCATATCTGTTGAGGCTTGGAGCAATTCTAAGTGTTCTGTTCTTCGTGAACAGAACCTGTCCTTTGTGAAGAGGCTAAACACTTTATGGAATATGTTTCCATGTCCTCATGTATTGTATTGGACCAAATGATCAGTTTACAAAGTCGAAGACAAACTGAAAAAACAAAAGCTGCTTGCACTGCCCACGTTGTTCTGTTACATGAAGACAAAGTGGATATTTGAAACGGGCGACAGACCCTTTCTTATATCCAAATGGCTATACAACATAATGAAAGGTTTAAAGTTGACATTCTTCTTTTAGTTAAAGCCTTCTGCAACAGAGACAAAAAGGAAAAGACAAAGATTCTGCAATGTAGAGACAAATGCTACTTTGTCAGAACGTGCCGAAAAGTATTTTTGTATTTTTGGAAAGACACTCCACTATCTCTACATCCAATGAGGAAGTTTCACTGGGATCCCCTGAGAGAGTATAAAAGAAAGGAATATGAGATAACCAAGAGTGTGATATTCAGAACATGCAAAGAAGTGTGTTTTCATGCATGCAAAGTCTGCTTGAATAAAATAGTTGAGTGTGTCCAAGCTGTTCTTGTTTAAGTTGCCTGTCTGTCTTGTAAACAGTGAGTTCTTCTTTGTGAGTGTATTCATTGTAACTGGTCTGAGTGTGTCTTAGATTAGTAGTCTCTATTGTTTCTGTCATCTCAGCTTGAACCATTCCGCTGTTCAAGCCTGTTTGTAATTAACACTTGTTGATAATATACATACAAACATTGAAAAAGTGTGTTGAAATTTTTAGTAACTGTATTCAACCCCCCTCTACAGCTTAGAGCAACATACTAAGGAAACCTTTTGGGACCTACAAGCTATAACCAGATTTATCAACGATTTAAGGTAAATTCTACTCAAACTCTTCGAAATTAAAAGTTTTGGGTTCGGTTTTATGAAAACCAAATCACCGATTCGAGTTATGGATCTTATTGCATGTTGTATATTACTGTGTATTTGTTCAAATCGAGTGTTAGAGAATCTATGTACCAAATTTTAGTCTCCGATTCAAGTTCTAAGTATGATTTTGAGATTCACTATGTGTTCTAGTGTGTGTGTTCGTCGATATGGAAGAAAACAGTCCAAAAAGGGGCTGATTTGGTACACATATTGTTAGGTTTGTGTTAAAAAAATTTTAAAAGGGTACATTTATTCTTATATCAATAGTTTCCAGTCATAAAATAAGCACAAATTGACCAAAAGTGAAATCTGGAAAATAATAAAACTGCACAAGTATGAACTCGGATCTGATGAACACAACTCGGATCCATCCGAAATATAGATCTGATTGAATCTCGGATGGATTTCGGATGGAAAACTTGAATAATTACAAGTCTTGAAACGAATTTTGGAGACAAGGCATCCGAATTGCGGATCACATTATCATCCGAATTTCGAATGAATGGTACAAAATAAATTCTAAGTGTGGAACTTCGGATCATGCGAATTTCGGGTGGGATTCGTATTCGTATGTGATCCGAATTTCGGGTCAACTTTTGTAAAACTTATAAAATTAAGTTTTTATGAAATAAACAGTTATTGACATTGATGTTTTGCTACACTGACTTAATAGGTCCCTTGTGGTGTTGTTTAACCCACAGTGGGAAACTTTGTAATTCCGGTTGAAAGCCGGAGGAGAAATAATGATAACTGAGGTTACATAACGCACCCACTGTGACTACTTAGGATTGTGTATGTCTACTTTTATTTGTTGTTATTTGTTGTTCATTGAGGCATGTTGTATCATTTCATTTGGCATTTTACTAACTCGCGTTTGTGATTGATGCACATTGTTCCTTGTTGCATGTACGTAATCTTTGTTGTGCATCATCTGTTTGGCTTACGAGCCATATTTGGTAAATCGATTCTACCGTGGTTATATGACCTGGAGCTGATCCCTCTGAGGTCCCGATGGGTAGGTGTAGCATCCCTGATGGTAATTTTCGGCTCAACTGAATGTGTGGTTCCGTGCAATGGCACGATGGAGCTGCAGCTCGTTTCCGTACTTGGTGTACGAAGAGAGTATACAACATGTGTCACCGGTGTTACTCTTGTGTGCTACATAAATATCTGTAGAATGTATAATCTCTGTACTCACTAAGCTTTGCGTACCCCGTAGTTGCTCACATTTTACTGAAAAAGGAAAATCTGTTGCCGGACCTTCTAGCTAGGTCAAGTTTACTGAAGCTTTGGAAAATTTTCTACTACTCAATTGGTAACTGAAATCATGGGATCATGTGTTGTAATATTTGAGATGTTGTAATAATGTATTGAGTATGTAGATTTAGAATGGAACATTGTAGCACCGTAGGGTGTATGACTTGAATTTTAATTTTGTACTTTATTGCTTCCACATTGTATTAAGTATTCAGATCATTATTGTTTATTAATGTGATGAGATTTATCCTGTGTGTTATGATGATGGTTATTGTGGCAAGGGTGTCACAACCAGTTTTCCACTGTGATTTAAAAACTTATTTGAAATCATAGCAGAGTTGCTTCCAACATGAGATTTACCCTTGTTGGATGCATGCTGCTTTCCTTTTGAAAACTTGTTATTAAAATGTTCATCATTGAATGGATTAACAGGTTTCTTGCCATCAGCTTTAACCTTTGAACCTGTTTGGCTGACAGGTTTAGTGGCCAAAGCTGTAGTTTTAACTTGTTTTCCATTCTTTTGTTTATGTGAACTGACTAAGCACTTAACAGGCTAGTTTGATGGAGAACACAGTCCATCATCAGCCTTTGTAGCTTTTTCACATAAATGTCAGTGTTTTTTGGCCTGACAAACCTGTTTGTTGAGGCCAACTTTCCATTTACTTTTTGGCTAAAAGTATTTGGAAGCTCACCAAGAGAGGATAAGTCTTTTTCCAGATTATTGATCTCAACAATAGAAGCTATTGTATCAAGATCTCCTCCATGATAGGCTTGGATTTGAGCAGGTTTCTGCTGATTGATACAATGACTGACTCTCTTAGCCGAATGACACCAAAAGCCAACAATCTTTTGAAGTTTGGCATGCTTCGAGTCTGTTTCTCTTTTTTCTTCTCATAAAGTGATGTTGATGTGTTTAACTTCATCAAATTCAGTTTTCAACTCATGAAAACTGTTTAGTTCATTAGTTTTTATTTCAAGATCAGATTTTAGCTTAGAGATTTCAGACTTCAAAGCATCATGCTTCTCAACAGTAGCTTTTAAATCAACAAGTAAATAATCAAACATTTTAACTTTTTCTTCAGAGATGTAATCCTTAAATTTTTTACCTTATACATCATGGTGGGATTCCAGTTCTCTAAAGTGCTGAGAGCTTCAGCTTCAGCTAGGTCCTGCTTGAAGTTACTTGTTGAGGGGGCAGCAGTATTGGACACCAGACAGTTGTTGTCTTCTTCATCAGATGATGAATCAGATTCCTCTCAGTCACAGGTTTCGGCCATAAGTCCCTTATGTTTGTTAGAACCCACAAAGTTTTCTAACTTTTTCAATTTAGCCATGGCCATAAGGTACTTAACCCTGTAGCCATCGTCTTTGTTTGTCTTGTATGGTTTAGAGAAAGAGCCAACAGCTTTAGACACATAGTCAGCAACTATATGGCCAGTTTTGCCACATTTGAAGCACTCAGCCTTGGATTTGTCAAATGCCTTCTTTTTTATGGCACTTGATTTCTTTTGTAGCATTTTTCCTCCAAAGTTTTTCTTATTGAATTTTCTGACAGGAATAACAATCATTTGCTCATCATCAAACTCAGTAAGATCTTCACTGTCCTCCCTTCTTCTGATATTGCGTTCAATTCATCATCAGCCTATTGATTAGCTTGTGTAAACACATCACACACCTGATACAAGTTGTCTCATGCTGGCCACTAAGGCTGCACCTCTCTTGGACATTTCCAAGGCATTTCTCTTCTGTTGCCTTGATTGTTCATCATTAGCAAGGATCCATACAGATTTACAAGATCCGTGCCTCTGATGGTACCTGCGTTTCTGAGGATAGTAGAGAAGTAATTCCATTCCTCAGGTAGTATGTCCAAGAATTTGTTCACCAGAGTTAAATTGTCCTTAGTGATCCCAACAAGTTTGAGGTCATTTATTAAGGCAGTGAACTTGGTGTAGGTTTCAGTGAGAGTCTCGTTTGGCTTTGCAAAGAACAGTTCATATTGTCTAACAAGATTATTGATCCTGTTATCCAATGTGATGGTAGGATATCATAGACGGTACACAAAGGGTCCCAAAAAATTTTTTTGCAGTCTTCATCTTCTCAACCTATTTGAACACATCATCAGGTAGAGAGATTACAAGGTTGTTCTTAGCTTTTGCATCAAGGGAAACCAGAAGTTCGTCTTCATCAGACCATTGAGCTTTTGACTTCTTAATAGTTCTGACTTCAGGTGCAGCTCCTTCAGCAGCAGGAGTTATTGTAGTGACAAAAGTTGGAACATAGGGACATTCCATCACTATTTCTGGTATTTCTACATCCAGATTCTCTAGAGAGAGCATCATTCTGCACTTCCAGCCAAAAAAGTTCTTTTTAGTGCATCCTGTGTGACGATAGCAGTCTAAGTATAGAAGATATTTTGTATTAGTCCAAATGTTCGTAATTGCATATTAATACATGTTTGTTATATGTTTGATATTGATTGTATAAATGTTTGAACTTGGTTGTAATTGATGATTTACAATAAGTTCAAACATAAGTTCAAAGATAAGTTCAAAGACAAGTTCTAGAATAAGTTCAAAGGCCTGATTCGAACTTATGGTGGACAAGTTCGTGGGCTTGGGCCTTCACGAACTTGTCCAAGGCAAGTTCGAATCTGATGCCTATAATTAACTTTTAATCTGTTTTGATTTAAAAAAACTTTTGCAGAATTAAGCTTGAGAGGCGATTACGAACTTGCAGAGGTTTTGTGTGTGTTGTTGGAGAGAATCACGTGTCGGGACGTTCTAGTGTGCATCTATCATCGTGTGTGTCTCAGTGTTTCGTAGTGCGGATCATTCCGTCACACCGCTAACGAGGATCCGCACTCCATTGGACGGCATCAGCGTCAAGGTAAGATCCGGGTAGTGTAGGCTGAGGAAGGGAATGTATCAGGATTGATAATGGAACAGAATTTTAAAAACACAGTAATGTGTTATATTGGGCCTATCCAAAGCCTGTGCCTCAATTTAGTGACACCATATGAGCCCAAACAAATGGGGTGGCCAAACGAACAACAGGACTTTATTGAGACACAGCCTGACCATGCTCGGATTCAAAGCTTCCTGCCATTTTTGGGGGGAGCAGTGCATTACCGCACTTGTCATGTTTTAAATCGGGTTCTTACTGTCAAATCACTGAACAAAACCTTTGAGGATGTTTTGAATAAAAGACCACCAATTTAAACTGAACTTCAAAACGTTCTGGTGGGTACGTTGTTTTCTTGTACTTTATAAAAACACAAAACCAACCTAAGTTTGTGAAAAGGCTGAGAAGGCTATTCCTAGGTTATGCTACCTAAATCACCAAACAAAACGGTTTTAACAAAACAAACGGTTCGTGTAGAACTTGGTTTTTAACATTGATGTTACCAAGTTATTCACATGACCCCAATGGTCGGATCTAGGATATTTGATTAGACTCATTGTTTGAATCAATAACATTCCTTTGAATGGAAATGCAGGTACAATGCAACTGGACTTATCGTCATGAATCTGAATGACGACGCGTCAAAGTTTTCCAAAGACGAGCCTTCATCAACTTCTGACCCTACAAATGACAGAAGATGGGTATCCAACAGAGAATGATTCTGAAATTCCTTTAAAAACGAGAATCAGACTCGTATTTTCTAATTCGAAGACATTGCTCCTGAGGAAAGAAAATGTCCGTTGAGGTTTGTTCCCCCGTTAGGTGAAATAGGATCCAACACTTAGCGAAGATAATCGTAGGTTGATGAGATTGACAACATCAGGATACACAAGGATCATCCGGTTGAGAGCCTCATAGGAAATCCGCATCATATGATGTGAGAACTAGGAGTAGTTTGAATGTAACATCACTTAAATCTAAACTTATTGTAATTTTGATTATCTGTTGGAAGGAAATTTTGTTAATTTATATAATAGTTGGATTATTTTGAACAAATGAGTATGTATCCGGCTAATTACAAGTGTTTGCTATTTTACAAATTAAGAGCAATTTGAGAATTTCAAACTTTTAGGTTTAATAAGTATGTGATTTAGAAAATGTTAGTGATGATAAAACTAAGAGGAAATCAGTCGTATTTAATGGAATCAGAAAGTAGAGGGGGGATTAATATGCAAATGGCTAAAGTGATGAATTAAAAAGACTAGTTGTCTTTCATTCTCATCTCCCCTTTTGGAATTTTCACGAACACTCTCTCTCACTCTATAAAAATATTTGCTGAAAATTCGAGTTTTTGGAAGAAAAATTGTGAATCAGCTGAATATTAACAAGCATCCAGATGGAATTAAGGTAAAAGAACATGATTTATCAACTTGGGGTTTTCTTTTGAGGATAAAAATGCTTAAAAATCGGATTTAAAAATCAGAGAAAATGTTGGTTGCAATGTATGTTTAATAGTTGGAAATATTCTGATAGCTTACTGAGCCTTTGAAACAAGAATCCGTTGGTTAATTCGTCCTAAACGGTAGAAATCCAACTTTTGTCAGTTTGTGTTCTTGAGGGTTTTTCAATCATAATTTGGCCAATCTGGACGAAATTAGATTAGCCTGTGTTTATGAATGGGAACAAATGAGAAACACCCCAAAATATGTTAATAAAAACATTATTTCAAGTTTGCATGTGTTTTAATAAAATAGATTTTTGGCGAGTTTTATGTTAAAACCCGTCGCTTCGACATGATGAACTGCATGTCGATCGGCGAGTCGCCTCGACCTCACTCGGCGAGCACTCACAGAATCTGCGCATTTCGGATGAGTTTGGGAACTCGAATTTATGTTACTTAATCACACTTTTGTGATATCTTTTGTACTATATTAGGTATATAATGACGGGTATTTGGGAAAATAATAACACACCAAATTAAGGATTTTTAAACATGAGTTTCGGATGCCGGGGTTCCGAATGTTTTAACACGTTTAAATTGGAATAACTTGTTGCATTGTTAAAGAACATATACTGATGATATGTTTTCTGTGAAAATTGTAACAGGTCCGCTTGTGGTGTTGTTTAACCCACAGTGGGGTATCTTTGACGTGGCAGGTTCAGTTCCTGTTGTAATCTTTGGAAATCCCGACCGAGAAATAATTATTGATAGAAGTAACTAACGCACCCACGTGAGTACATATGATTTCGCTATGTTTTATATTGCTTTATTTTAGCTATCGCTGCTCGCGACATGTTGACTTCACTTTCTTTGGACTTCTCTAAACACTGCGATTAGATTTAGCTGCACTTTGTTGCTTGTTTGCCTGTCATTCTTTGTTGGCATCTTACGACTGGACGGTGGTCACATCTTGTTAGTTCCGGTTACTTCGCTACTATGACACGGAGCTGATCCCTTCGAGGTTCTGGTAGGTCTAAGTCATCCCTCGCATGTTATGTCTGATGTCTAGAATGGTTGGTTTAAAATGCGAGCTTGGCTCGTAGGGTGCGATGGCCTCATGTGTCGTACTTTGTGTACGTGGAGGAGGTGCACGACGTGCGTTCGTCGGTGTTATCTTGGGGGCTTTTATAAAGATTTATAAAATGCTTAAATCTGTGTTATTACTACGCTGTTGCTTACCCGCTAGTGTTAATTTTTACAGGAAAGGAAAATCTCGCTGGGGGCCTTCTAGCTAGTTACACATTGACGTTGGAAGACGAATATCTACTTACTCTTTCGGTAAATGCACACATGGGAATATTTGTTGTCATATTTGGACGGTTTTTATATTTTATTTAGTACGTAGAATCCGATTGGATCCTTATAGCAAACTGTTAGTGGTATTGACACTTGTGCTGTGTTTAACTAGTAATTTAAATGCGCCGCAATGTTTATTAAGCATTCAGCTCATTATGTATTTATGTGTTTGTGACTTACTACTGGGGGTGTTATTTAATTGTGGTATTTAAATGTGGCCAAGGGTTGTTGTCACATTTGAATAATAACAAGGCTGTTGTCGATTTGATTAATTGACTCCGAGGCGTATCAACCACCTGTTTATATTCATGTTCAATCTCACACCGTAGAGCCCAGAATGTGCCAATGGCCAAACAAAAAGACAATTCCTTGGGTTGGACGCGATGCGACAAACGAAGAACTGTCACATTCAGACAGAAAGCTTGAAGTGTGGGAAGTAGTGCCGCATTGCGGGCTGTATACCTCGAGGAGAAGTTGCAATAGGAACCAAATGGTTTTTAAAGGCAAGAGAGATGATCGGGGTATGTTACATCGGAACAAGCAAGAGTTTCAGTAAAGGGACATATCAACCAAGAAGAGTGGAATCGAGTACAACGAGGGTGTTGTTGCCACCAGTGGCACGGCTTCAAGGCCAATTCGTCTTTTTCTGGAACTTCGCGGTCCTTCAAAGATATAAAGCTATCCGTTGGATGTACACGAGTGCATTCCGCATACGGCACAGTGACGGAACTGGTGTACATGAACGTACCCGCACCTGGGTTTCACTTGTCCAAAGTATCCCGACAGGAGTTGTATCGACTCGATAAGGCTCTGTATGGATTAAACCAGACCCAAGGGCATGGTTATGAACGCTGTCAACTCATCTTTGTAGACAAAGGGGTTTGAAAGCGGGGATTGATAGTAACCTTATTCTAAAGAGAAGATGGAGAAGATTTTATCTTGGTACAAGTGTACGTTGGATTGACACTCATTTTCGGGTCATTCAAACGAACAGGCTGTGCAACGATTTTGACAGGTATGAAGTCAAAGTTTGAGAGTGGTCAGTGCTAGGGAAGAGCTGAACTTCTTGTTCTGGCTGTTATGCAAGTTGAACAGAGGAACGGATGGCATGTTTATCCATCACGACGAGTTCTAGTATGATATTCTGGAGCGCTTCGGGATGGAAGAGGAACAAGCTGACATGCCTCATTTATACTTCGATTCAAGTGAATCACAATCCGCGACCGGGTACGAAAGTGATACTGATGTGGTCCGACTCTGTACTAGCATGATCGGGTCACTTATGTATTTAAAACTACGTCTAGACCTGCAAATAGGTTTGCTGTGGTTTTTGTGCTAGTGTTCAAGCAAGAATCCGAAAAGAAGATGCATGTGAGAGACGCCTTGTGAAGCGGATTCTTGAGCTACCTCAAGTCGAAACCGAAGCTGGTATTTGGTATATGCTGGATGGTTGATCGAATTGGAAGCATACACGGATTCAGATTATGGAGGTTGCAGCTTGAACTGGAAGTCAACAACTGGGAGGATTTGTCAGTTCCATGGAGGGAGGTAGTATCCTGGCAATGCAAAGAAACAGACTTCGGTCAGGCGTGTCAACATGCCGAGGGCAGACCGAATACTGTAGTTTGTTCGTAGTGCTGTCACCGGTTTTGTGGAGAATCAACTAACAATTGCGTGGTTACGTTGTTGACTGTACCATCCTCCTCCTTGGTACGATAATCAATCTGACCATACTATAACTAATAATCCAAGTTAAACACGAGTAAAACAATGCACCATAGACATAAGCCATCATTTCAACGTTGATGTGCTGAGAAAAGAACTTAATTAAACTGGGTACTAATAATAAAGTGGCAACGGAAGCTACTAATGCCCCGATTATTCACTAAAAGCTTTTGATAATCCATTTGAGTGTTAGTTACAACTAAATGGTATGCGTAATCCAGAGTAAACTTGACTTAGTACATTTTCTGTCTTTTTTATAGTAAGTTAGGTGGTTACGTAGTATTTCTTCTTTAGTAATCTTAGGTGAAGTTAAAATTTTATTTTTCCTTTATAGTAAGTAAGTGGTTAGTTTATTACGCCTATCTTAAAAATGAAAAACAAAAAAGAAAAACGAGAGAAAACCATAAAAAACTTAAAAAAAAAAAAGGGAGACATTAGATAAATTGAGTTCAGTCTTAGGAACTAGTTCAAAGTGCGAAAATTATGCCCACCGTATAAACAAAACCTAAGTGTTAAGCTTTCACACATACATCAATACATCTTAAGAGAAAGAAAAGAATATTTTGATTAAGTGAGGGAGGTCAAAACAAGTCGCTCTTTGTACGAAAGACAGATCCTGTTCACCTCTGTTTTTGACTCAACGTTAGAAGATAAGTCGCTTTGTTTGACCGTAAATACAGACCTGTATCGCTTTGTCCGTTACACTTAAACAGGAACTTTAAGTACCAAACTAAGACACCTTGTTGTATGATAATACAAAACTGTTGATCCGACGTTTGCATCCTTTTAAAGAAAATTGCAATACCGAATATTTATAACATTGTGTGTCTGCCATTGAAAAATTCTTATAGAAGTATGTCTAAGAATGGGACACCCGTAAGGTAGTTTCTTGATAATAAAACGGCCAAGGCTATTCCAAAGTTGTAAAATGTTTAAATGGACAACTCATACTTGACAATCGACTTGGAATGCATTCACGACAAACCAATCTCAAGAGACTAAAAAAATCCTAATGTGTGAAAGTTTGTAAAGTAACTGAAAGTTCGTTTGACACCGCTATCTGATTGAACCTTCTTTGGACTTCTCGCAAAAAAATATCTTTTTATTTAGTATAGGTTGTAATTTTTTAAAGTACTTTTGATAGTTTAAGTTTTATTCTTACTTTATTTTATTTTCATTATTAATCACTTTTTATTTTATATTTATTTACTTTATTTTTTTTAAGTAGGAACAACCGGTAAAGTTCATCGGATGCTATTTTTGGTTGAATAATAACCAAATATTGCGTTGAAATCTGTTGCTTAGTTTGACTGATTTGCAAAGTTTGAATAAAATACCGTTACATGAAACAGAATAAAAGTTGAATTTTATTCAAGTATTTTCAAAATTTTCACTTAAGTTCGAATTTTAGACAAATTCGAACTTAGCTTCGAATTTTTCAGGAGATTCGAACTTATGCTAAGTTCGAAGGTAGTTGGTATAAATAGGTCAACAGTACTTCATTTAAGGCACCTACATCGAATTTCTCCTCTCGAACTTGTCACTCCGGCGATCTCGAACTTTTCTTTGAATTTGCCGAATCTCGAATTCCCACTATTCCTCGAAGTTTTGCTTCCATTTCTCGAACATACACGTATACTTAGGTATAGTAACCATCATTGTAGTTTAGGACTTTATTGAGGCAAAAAAAATCGACTTTATTTGATGTTTTTGAGTGTTGAAACTAGGTGGTTTGAAATCACAAGTTTTGACGGATAAAAGTTCAATTAAATCATAAATAACCTCGATTAGAACCCAATAGGACTAGATTATACTGTTGTTTAAGATGAAAGTGACGGACTTCGAACTTGTTCTTTAGGTTCGAACTTGTCAGAAAGTTCGAATTTGTTGAAATATCTATAAGTTCGAAGTCACTCAAGTTCAAACATATTCCTCGAATTTATTTAAATTCGAATGTTTTTAAATTAATGTCGAACTTGTATAAGTTCGAATGTGTTGGACTTCGAAGTTATGCAAGTTCGAAGTTATGCAAATTCGAAATAAACAAGTTTCATTTTATTTTTTAATTACTAATTTTGGTTGTTGATTTTGTGTGCAGATATGGGTGAGCGTGCCTTTTATAATAAGCACAATATGGTCATGACAATGGATCTCCTACTGCCAGAAGCACAACCATATCGTCAGATGATTCAATTTCTGACCCAATCTCGCGTGTCATATGCACTGACCCACAATCTTCAAATTACATTGGCGTATGTAAGACAGTTCTGGGAGCATCTGCAGGTAGATTGCTCGGTTACGCCTACAGTTCCAAGAACAAGAGTCGGTGGACAAGCAATAGCATTCTCGGCTGGTATGTTAAGGCAGATCCTACAGTTAGGATCTGAAGTCCAAGAAGCAGGGCCGATAGATTTTCCATTACCTATCAGGCAAGCTGCATTTTTGCGATTGAGGTATGCCCAAGACATCACGAAAGTGTCGTATGTGAAGAGTAGATTGATTGGGCAATGACGTTATCTTGTACATGTAATAATGGTGTGTTTTGCGCCAAAGAAGGCAGGATTTGACACGATAGTGTCTAAACTGCAATCGGCGTTAATTGCCTTGGTGTACAACAAACGATTCAGTTTCTCTGAGATGTTTTTTGGGGAGTTTGTGCACCAGATCACAGCTCCGGTCAGGGAAAGATTTTTGATGTACCCTCATTTTTCTATGATGATCATTCGCCACTTTTTGCCCAATTTGCCACCTCTCCCAGATCAAGGTGGCGTGGCCTTGATTGATAAGAGGATTTTTGCTGACTGCCAGACCCACAATGCAAGAAGGGCGGAGCAGGTCAGGCGCCAAGTAGCACCATTGTTTGGGGCGGTTATTGATCCTGATTTTGTAGCCCCAGAGGATGATAATTGGATAGGTGAAGTCCCGCAGCAGCAACAACAACAGCAGCCACCGCAACAGAATCAACAACAACCACAGCAACGACGAAGAGCACCGGCAAGCAGGCCTCCGGTTGCTAGACCCTCCTCTCGCCAACAAACAGCTACTACAGCTGCTGGACCATCAACGGAAGCTGCCGGTCCGTCGAGTTCGGCTCCTCAATATGATCAGAGGGCGCAAACTCTGGAAGAGATTTGGGCTCAAGGAACTGCTGTCGAGTAAGATATCACTGCAGAATTAGTTCAAGACATTTTGGAGCCTCCGGCTGATTTTCAGGATATCTTTAGACAGATAGATGAATACCAGCCATCTGATGCTGAGTTTATAGACACTGAGGTCCAGGAAGAAGAAGAAGGTGAAGCTACTAGGGAACAAACTCCGGCTGAAGGTCATGTTGAAAGCGCCTCCGAGTCTAGTTCTGAAGCCGAGGATCTAGATATCTCAATTGGTAGATATGGATCGACGTTAGTTGTAAACAGAAGGAGATCAACAAGACCGGCTGTAATTGATGAAGAGACCCGAAGAATCCGAATATGAAGAAGAAGAAGAAGTTCCACTCGTTCCTATGCATAGGGCGAGGAGGAATAGATTTATGCAGGGAGCTCCATCCACTTCAGCTCCTCTAATTGTGTTACCGGCTGCTCCATCAACTTCAACCACCGCTCCATCAACATCCGCCTTCATTCCATCAACTTCGACTTCATTCACAGACAATCAGCGGTTCAGAGAGTTAAAAGGAAAAGTGGACTTCCAAACAGTCCAGATTTATCAACTTTCAACAGCTGTGAAAGAGCTGCAGCAACATAATGCTCTACTTGATCAAGAAAATGTCGACTTAAGGACAATTGTGGCTGATCAACAGTCTGAGCTGAGGACAATGAGACCATCCTTGAGCAATTATTAAAAGATTTGTGAGCTAAGGGGGAGAGTAGATGCAAGGAAGACGAGTTGGGAGTAAGGAGAGATGATGCCGAAGGCAATGATCCAGATGCCCAAAGAGAAGGTGAGCTAACAGATCTTTCCCAAAAGACTGCTCAGCAAGCACTCATTCATGGGGAGCCTAGTCAGATAAGTATGGGAGAAGGAGGTGAAGGTGAAGCTTCAAAGATTGTTGAACATGAAATGATTGAAGCGTTGATGGATCTTGATGATGAAGACGATTTTGGTTTTGATCAAGAAGATTTGGAAGAAGGGGAAGTTATTCCGGAAGACATGGTGGATTGGAAGTCAGATGATGAAGTTGTAGAAGATGAGGATGACAATGTTGATGAAGTAGTTATCCGAAAGCAGCCTATCACCGAACAGTATGTAAACAATGATCAGAATGTGATAGATCTTGATGAGCTCAACTTAGTATCTATGGATGAATCAGAGTCTGACATAGTTGAAAAGGAGCAAACGAAAGAACAAATGATGAGGTTGTGGTTCAGGAAGGAGGAGAAGAAGTCTGACTTGGCTGTAAAGAAAAAAATGAGGCTGCCAAGTCCAGGAAATCTCTCAGGAGGGATTCTAAGCTAGTTCTTTGATAGGGAACTGTAGCTATTCGTGCTTTAAATAAGAGATGGGCTTCAGTATTTGAGGAGAACCTTGAAGGTTTTTAGTAAACTGCCCAAATGCGAAGTAAAGGAACTGGCCTGGAAAAAGCTTATCAACTTAGGAGACGACCCCTATGCTGAAGTTATAGCGAAAATCATCAGAAAGGAGGGGAGGTCTGGAAAGTTTGAAAGGATAAAGCCGAGGTCAGGCAAAAGAATTGAAGATGAGTCGAGAATAGATCCTCACACTGGCAATCCTTGGGCTAGATGGTCTACAAGCCAATTCGATGCCTGAAGAAAGTGCCGATGAAGTCTATGCCCCAAAATGTACTCAGCAACATGAAGTGGTGGTATGTAGACAATGAGACGGCTGAAGTAGTGATGGAGGATCTAGATGAAAAGACTATTTTGAAAGTATACGATCCACTGCATCTGATCAACTTATCCAAGGACAACCTGAGAAAGCTTCAAGATCAACCGATTTTCTTTCACGAAGGCTGGAGATCAGAAGGCAGGAAGTTCCAGAAGGTGATAAGGGTTTGCATAGAGCAGGGATTATATGCTGGTAGTAGTTAGTATAGACATAGTACGTAGACAAAATATATATAGTTAGAAGCTATCGTCAAGGGGGAGTCTGTTAGTGCATCCTGTGCGACTATAGCGGTCTAAGTATAGAAGATATTTTGTATTAGTCCAAATGTTCGTAATTGCATATTAATACATGTTTGTTATATGTTTGATATATGTTTGATATTGATTGTATAAATGTTTGAACTTGGTTGTATGTGACACCCTTGCCACAATAACCACCATTTAAAATACACCCAGGATTAATCAACAACATACAATTACATAATGATCTGATAACTTAATTAAAAGTGTGGAAGCATTAAAGTACATAAATTAAGATAATACAAGTTCGACAAACACCCTACGGTGCTACAAGGTTACATGTCCAAGTCTACATACTCAAATGTCTTACAATCATCCCAAATTTATTACAACAACATTCCATAATTCTGTTACCAAGATAAACAGTAGATAACTTCAAATCACTTTAACTGATGACTTAGCTAGACGGTCCCGCAGCGGATTTCCCTTTTCCTGTAAAAAGTCAACAACTGAGGGGTAAGCGAATTGCTTAGTGAATACCAAATGATAATGAAACAACATGCGTCAGCAGGCAAAGCAAACATAAAGCAGATGTAGACATGTTAAAAATCAAAGGTACTCACAGTGGGTGCGTTAATAAGCTTCAAGTTAATATTATTTCTCCTCGGAATTTCAACCGGATCCACAAAGTACCCCACTGTGGGTTAAACAACACCACAAGGGACCTGTTAAGTCAGTTGTAACAACACATTGTGTCAATAATTGTTTAATTTCACAAAAATTAATTTTATAAGTTTTTGCAATATTTGATCCCAATTCGGATCCATGTCCGAATTCGGACCCCACCCGAATTCGGACCCCCAATTTCTGTCCCCAGCAAGTTCAAACCTATGCCCATTTCGGACCAATACAAATTCGAATTATTGTCAAATTCGAACTATAGCTAAATTCGAACCCTTAACAAATTCGAATCCCCATGTCAAGTTCAAACCTTATGACAATTTTGGACCATATCCGAATTTGGTCCCCATCCGAATTCCAACACTTTAGAATTTATTTTACTAAATTTTGAATGCCTCATTTCGGACCAATCCGAATTCGGTCCCATCCGAATTCGGATCCATCCGATTTCCAACCCTTGTTAATATTTCTGTTTTGCACTTCATAAATTCGAATTTCATTCTAAGTTCGAAGCCATCTTAAGTTCGAACGTATCCGAAATTCGGACCACTCGAACTTGTGCTTGATTTAAATATTTTCCAGATTTAAATCTAAGTCATTTTTATACTTAATTCCTGATATGAAATAAAAATTATGCCAACTTAAAAACACTTAGTTCCCATCATTTTAACACTAATATTAACACATTTATGTACCCATTCAGGTCCTATTTGACCATTTTTTTGTTCATCCTTCGAACATACATACATAACCCATACTAAAAATCCCAAAAAAAAAAAAAAATCATACTTATACTTTGAATCAGAAGCTGAAATTTAATATGTAGCTTCATAAACACTAGATTGACACTAATTCACAATAATATCACACATGCATTCATGTTTGCAACCCAAATCTAACAAATTCGGATTTCATAAAAACCGAACCAAATGTTCCCAAATTCGAAATTTAAAGAGATATTTACCTTAATTTGATGATTGCAGATGTTATAGTTCCTTCCTAGCAATCTTGTTTCAGATTTTCAGCTTCAAAATCCAAGCTTTGATGATCTTCGAAATTTTAGATTAGAGAGGGAGCCGAGAGATGAGAGAGAAAGTGATAGTTCAAATGAAAGACCCTTGGTCTTTTATTCCCAAAATTTCTAACTTTGGCACTTTTAGTCCCTCAATTTATCCGGTTTCCATTAAAATACTGATTTTATGAAATAAAAGAATTCTATTTTTTATTAATTATCCTTAATAATTTAATAATTATTTTCACTTAATAATTTAAAAACTCTAAATTTCCATAATTCAACCAACTTTATAATCAATCCAAATTTCGTACCAACTTTCATAATTCAACTTAACTTACAAAATTTAACAATTTATCTAATTAAGCGTCGATTACAATAATTAAAATCTGAGGATGTTACAGCATGGGCTCCACCACGCTCAAACTTCGTCCTCGAAGTTACTCGGATCCAAAAAGTTGCAGATATTTCTTTAACATCTCAGACTTAGTCTCCCAGGTATGATTCGCTCCTTTGTGATGCTTCCAACGTACAAGCACCATATCTATCTCTTTGCTTCTTAATTTCTTCACTTTTTTATCTAACACACACTCCGGCTCCTTCACATAACGAAGCCTTTCATCAATTTGTAACTCGGTGTGATCAGCCCAATCCTCATTTCCGGTAGTGAATGACTTTCTAAGGTTCCAACATGGAATACCGGATGTATGCCTGACATTTCTTCCGGCAACTCCAAACGATACGACTGATTTCCTACCTTCTCTATAATCCTGAATGGTCCGACGAATCTCGGAGCCAACTTTCGTCTTTTCACATATCGTGTAACATCTCTCATAGGTGACACTTTCAAATATACCCAATCATTTACTTCAAAGTTGATTGGCTTGTGCCTTCTATCGTGATAAATTTTCTGGCGATCCTGGGCCGCTTTCATATTCTGTCGCACCAACTGTATCTTCTCGTTTGTCTCTTGTAGTAATGCCGGCCCCGCAATCGGTGTTTCGCCGGTTTCTTACCAACATGTAGGAGTCCTACACCTTCTCCCATACAATGCCTCAAACGGCGCTTTCTTGATCGTCGCGTGGTAACTGTTATCGTAAGAAAATTTTATCAGTGGCAAATGATCGTCCCAATTGCCACCCAGATCCAATACACACGATCTCATCATATCCTCAAGTGTCAGGATAGTCCTTTCACTTTGGCCATCAGTTTGTGGACGATAGGCCGTACTTATAGCGATTCTCATTCCCAACCCTTCTTGCAAAGCCGACCAAAAATTTGAAGTAAATCGGCTATCCCGATCAGATACAATGGACTTCGGTACTCCGTGTCTAGAAACTATCTCGTCCAAGTAAATCTGAGCTAACTTTTCCAGTGAGTAACTCTATCTTATTGGAATGAAGTGTGCCGACTTGGTTAATCTATCAACAATTACCCACACCGCATTGTGTTGACGCCTAGTTTTCGGCAACTTCGTGACAAAGTCCATAGTTATATGCTCCCACTTCCATTCCGGAATGGGAAGCGGTTGCAGACTGCCATATGGTTGCTGGTGTTCGGCTTTCACAAGCCGGCAAGTCCTACATCGTTCAACGTACTGGCCGATATCCTTCTTCAATCCAGGCCACCAGAAATCCGCTTTAAGTTCATTGTACATCTTCGTACTCCCAGGATGTACAGAAAACTTAGACTGATGTGCTTCTTCGATGATTACCTTTCTCATGCCCCCAAACTTTGGCACCCCGATCCTTCCGTAAACCCCTTTTAGTCCCGACTCACTTGTTTCCATATTCTTAATTTGTACTCTTATATCCTCAGCACAAACATTCTCGTCTTTCAAGGCTTCCTCCTGAGCGGCCTTAACATCATTTATAATCGTAGATGTTAACATAGTAGATGTCATCATGTAGCAGCAATCCTTAGCATAAGCTTTGCGACTCAAAGCATCGGCTACCACGTTAGCCTTTCCGGGATGATAAAGGATCTCACAGTCGTAATCCTTTATAAGTTCCATCGACCTACGCTGTCTCATATTAAGTTCTTTCTGGCTGAAAATGTACTTCAAACTCTTATGATCCGTGTATAACTGACACTTAGTTCCATAGAGATAGTGTCTCCATAACTTCAAGGCAAAAGTGACAGCGGTCAATTCCAAATCGTGAGTCGTATAATCCTTCTCATGCTGCTTTAACTGTCTCGAGGCATACACGATTACCTTTCCACGCTGCATCAGTACAGCGCCCAACCCCAATCTTGATGCATCCGTGTAAACCACAAAATCATCATTGCCCTCCGGTAGAGCAAGTATCGGCGCTTCACTTAGCGTCTTCTTCAAGACATCGAATGCCTCTTGTTGCACGGTTTCCCAAAAAAAAGGTGCATTCTTCTTTGTTAATGCAGTCAAAGGAACTGCAATCTTTGAAAAATCCTTGATAAACCTCCTATAATAGCCCGCCAACCCCAGAAAACTTCTAACTTCTGTAGCTGAATGAGGCGGCTCCCAGTTTCTTATGGCTTCAACTTTAGCTGGATCTACTGAAATTCCAGCTCCCGAAATAACATGTCCTAGAAACTGTATCTGTTGCAGCCAAAACTCACATTTTGAGAATTTAGCGTACAACCTTTCCTTCCTTAACAATTCTAACAATTCTGTGAGATGAACAGCATGCTCCGCTTCCGTCTTGGAATACATTAAAATGTCGTCAATGAATACAATCACCGATTTATATAACATCGGTCTGCAAACTCTGTTCACTAGATCTAGAAAAACAGCCGGGGCGTTGGTTAACCCGAAAGGCATGACCAGAAACTCGTAATGCCCATACCGAGTTCTGAATGCTGTTTTAGGCACATCATCTTCTCGTACCTTCAGTTGATGGTATCCCGACCTCAAGTCGATCTTAGAAAACGCACTTGCCCCATGTAGCTGATCAAATAAGTCATCTATCCGCGGCAGCGGATACTTGTTCTTGATTGTCAACTTATTCAGCTCCCGGTAGTCAATGCACATCCTCATCGTGCCATCTTTCTTCTTAACAAATAAAACAGGAGCTCCCCACGGCGATGAACTCGGTCGAATGAAGCCCTTATCCAACAACTCCTGGAGTCGTGTCATCATCTCTTTCATTTCAGTAGGAGCAAGGCGATACGAAGAACGAGCTACCGGTGCTGCTCCAGGGATCAGATCAATTCTAAATTCCACTTGTCTCTCAGGCGGCACGCCAGACAAGTCTTCCAGAAACACATCCGGGAATTGTGATACAACAGGCACATTGGCCAAAGTCTTCTTCTCAGCCTTGGCATAAATAGCATATGCCAGGTAGGCGTCACAACCCTTTGCAACAAGCTTTCGGGCTTTTGCAATGGTCAACAAACACAGATCCCCGCTTCTCCTATCCCCGTATATATAGATCTCACACCCCTCCGAAGTAGTTATCTTTATCATACGCTTTTTACACACTATATGGGCTTCATTCTCAATTAACCAGTCCATTCCGACTATCACATCAAACTCGCTGAATGCTATTGGAATCAAGTCCAAATTGAAGACTACATCTTCAATCACTAACGTGCAGTTACGGTATACGTGATCTACTTTGACTAAAGTGTTGCTAGCAGTTTCAATATCAAGTATAGTAGACAACTTAGACAGTGGCATGGCAAGTCGTTGTGCAAAAACAGTAGACACAAAAGACCGGTTGGCACCAGAATCGAATAATACTCTTGCAGGCAAGGAGTTAACTATGAACGTACCCGAAACCACGTCCGGGTTTTCCCTAGCTTCCTCCGCAGTAATCTGAAATGCACGAGCCGGTGCCCTTTGTGGCTGGTTCCGGCGATTGACTGAACCACCACTTGATCCCCCAGATGATCGAGTTGAAGATGGAGCAGCAGCTGCAGGAGCATTCTTTCGACAATTCCTACTATAGTGCCCCCATACCCCACATTTATGACAGGCGTCCGATTTCCGTGGGCACTCATTCTGAAAATGGCCCAACTCTCCACAACAAAAGCAAGCGCGTCCATTAGTGCACTTGCCAAAGTGTTCCAAATGACACTTATTGCAATATTGTGGCTCGGTGTTGATGGAATAAGCACGGGCACGACCATAAGAACCAGACTGTCGGCGATAAGACTGTTGCGGCGAGTACTGCGATGATCGTGAAGAACCAGAGTAGCCTCCTTCGCGTTGACGTTTCGGTGGTGAAGGTTGAGTTGGATTAACTGAAGCAGCAGTAGACCCCATTACATACCCAGACATACTCAGGATCTGTTCCACATTCCTGGCGGCTTCCAGTAGACTAGCAAAAGTGGGGTAGTGTACGTTGCTCATCACCCTTCGGATTTCCAGATCAAGACCAACCTCAAACCTGGTCACTTTCGTTTCCTCAGTATCCACCTGATGAGGCGCGAACAAGCTTAGACTAGTGAACTCTACCACATACTGGGACACAGACTTAGTCCCCTGAATCAGTGTCATAAACTTTGCTTCAAGTCTTCGGCGCTCATAAGCCGGGCAGTATTGCTGAGTAAAGATTTGAGTAAACTCAGCCCATGTCATAACAGATACCTTCTCCAAAGTTAAAGCATTCACCATCGAATTCCACCACATTACTGCGTCTTTGGTGAACACAGCAGTAGGGAACCGGACCATGTCCTTCTTAGCACAATCGCTGATTCGGAATGTCCGTTCTGTGGCTGTTGTCCATTCCAGAGCGGCAACAGCATCACCCAGTCCATTAAACTCGACTGCTCCATTTCCCTTAAAGTCTTTAAACCGAAAACCTCTGGGCTTGTTAGATGACCTAGTATTGTCATCTTGTTCGTCATTGTTTCCCTCTTTTTCCTTATTCTTCCTCTTATCTTCTCTTCGCTTAGCTTCGGCCTCATCTCGAGCCCGAAACTGATCTTGAATCATCCGATTTTGTTTAGCCATCATGGCTAGCATCATTTCCCTTGTTTCTTCGGGTGTCATTCCTCCTCCAGACATGTTCTGAAATATAAAACATATAACTTGTTTAGTAACATGTCATTTATTTAAAGACACCACCTAATTGTCCCGTATGATAGTCAATCTCCTATGATTACTAGATCGTAACTTATCTTAGTTCAGATCATTACTTAAAATCACTACATATCATCACTTAATGTTTGAGACCAAGACCTCACGGACACTTGAATCTCAAACTACTGCTCTGATACCATCTCGTGTGACACCCTTGCCACAATACCACCATTTAAAATACACTCGGGTTTAATCACCAACATACAATTACATAATGATCTGATAACTTAATTAAAAGTGCGGAAGCATTAAAGTATATAAATTAAGATAATACAAGTTCGACAAACAACCTACGGTGCTACAAGGTTACATGTCTAAGTCTACATACTCAAATGTATTACAATCATCCCAAATTTATTACAACAACATTCCATAATTCTGTTACCAAGATAAACAGTAGATAACTTCAAATCACTTCAACTGATGACTTAGCTAGACGGTCCGGCAGCGGATTTCCCTTTTCCTGTAAAAAGTCAACAACTGAGGGGTAAGCGAATTGCTTAGTGAATACCAAATGATAATGAAACAACATGCCTCAGCAGGCAAAGCAAACATAAAGCAGATGCAGACATGTTAAAAATCAAAGGTACTCACAGTGGGTGCGTTAATAAACTTCAAGTTAATATTATTTCTCCTCGGAATTTCAACCGGATCCACAAAGTACCCCACTGTGGGTTAAACAACACCACAAGGGACCTGTTAAGTTAGTTGTAACAACACATTGTGTCAATAATTGTTTAATTTCACAAAAATTAATTTTATAAGTTTTTGCAATATTTGATCCCAATTCGGATCCATGTCCGAATTCGGACCCCACCCGAATTCGGACCCCCAATTTCGGTCCCCAGCAAGTTCGAACCTATGCCCATTTCGGACCAATACAAATTCGAATTATTGTCAAATTCGAACTATAGTTAAATTCGAACACTTAACAAATTCAAATCCCCATTCAAGTTCGAACCTTATGACAATTTCGGACCATATCCGAATTCGGTCCCCATCCGAATTCCAACACTTTAGAATTTATTTTACTAAATTTTGAATGCCTCATTCCGGACCAATCCGAAATCGGTCCCATCCGAATTCGGATCCATCCGAATTCCAACCCTTGTTAATATTTATGTTTTGCACTTCATAAATTCGAATTTCATACTAAGTTCGAAGCCATCGTAAGTTCGAACGTATCCAAATTTCGGACCATTCGAACTTGTGCTTGATTTAAATATTTTCCAGATTTAAATCTAAGTCATTTTTATACTTAATTCCCGGTATGAAATAAAAATTATGCCAACTTTAAAAAACTTAATTCACATCATTTTAACAGTAATATTAACACATTTATGTACCCATTCAGGTCCTATTTGACCATTTTCTTTTGTTCATCCTTCGAACATACACACATAACCCATACTAAAAATCCCAAAAAAAAAAAATCATACTTATACTTTGAATTAGAAGCTGAAATTTAATATGTAGCTTCATAAACACTAGATTGACACTAATTCACAATAATATCACACATGCATTCATGTTTGCAACCCTAATCTAACAAATTCGGATTTCATAAAAACCGAACCAAATGTTCCCAAATTCGAAATTTAAAGAGATATTTACCTTAATTCGATGATTGCAGATGTTATAGTTCCTTCCTAGCAATCTTGTTTCAGATTTTCAGCTTCAAAATCCAAGCTTTGATGATCTTCGAATTTTTAGAGAGAGAGGGAGCCGAGAGATGAGAGAAAGTGATAGTTCAAATGAAAGACCCTTGGTCTTTTATTCCCAAAATTTCTAACTTTGGCACTTTTAGTCCCTCAATTTATCCGGTTCCATTAAAATACTGATTTTATAAAATAAAAGAATTCTATCTTTTATTTATTATCTTTAATAATTTAATAATTATTTTCACTTAATAATTTAAAAACTCTAAATTTCCATAATGCAACCAACTTTATAATCAATCCAAATTTCGTACCAACTTTCATAATTCAACTAAACTTACAAAATTTAACAATTTATCTAATTAAGCCTCGATTACAATAATTAAAATCTGAGGATGTTACATTGTAATTGATATTTACAATAAGTTCAAACATAAGTTCAAAGATAAGTTCAAACATAAGTTCTAGAACAAGTTCAAAGACAAGTTCTAGAATAAGTTCAAAGGCCTAATTCAAACTTATGGTGGACAAGTTCGTGGGCTTGGGCCTTCACGAACTTGTCCAAGGCAAGTTCGAATATGATGACTATAAGTAAGGTTTAATCAGTTTTGATTTAAAAAAACTTTTGCAGAATTAAGCTTGAGAGGTTTTGTGTGTGTTCTTGGAGAGAATCACGTGTCGGGACGTTCTAGTGTGCGTCTATCATCGTGTGTGTCTCCGTGTTTCGTGTGCGTGATCATTCCGTCAAACCGCTAACGAGGATTCCGCACTCGTTGGACGGCGTCGTGTCAAGATAAGATCCATAGGTAGGTGACCTTACAGTTCTGATGATTGAACTTTGGAGGTTTTGCCATTTACCCATTGTCATAGTAGGAAGAGGAGTTGGCAGCACTGTTGTCCATGGTGGGAAATAGGTAGATGTAAGAGATCTAGAGTTAACATACACTCTAAACTGCTCTGATACCAGTTGTAGGTCCTAAAAGGTTTCCCGAGTATGTAGCTGTAAGCTGTAGGGGGGGGGGGGGGTGAATACAGCTATTTAAAATTTCAACACACTTTCTCAATGTTTGTATGTATATATATTAACAGGTGTTAATTACAAACAGGTTTGAACTGCGGAATGATTCAAACTGAGATGACAGAAACAACAGATGAAAAACTAACCTAAAACTCACTCAGACTAGTTACAATGAATTCACTCACTAAAATGCACTCACTTTTTTACAAGACATACATATAGCTTAGAATAAGAACAACTTGGACACACTAACTATTCTTTTCTGAGCAGACTTTGCATGCATGAAAACACAATTCTTTTGCACGTTCTGGATATCTCTCTCTTGGTTATCTCACATTCCTTAGAAGCTTCCTTTTATACTCACTCAGAGAATCCCAGTGAAGCTTCCTCATTGGATGCAGAGATAGTGGAGTGCCTTTATAAAAAGACAAGACTGCTTTTCTGCACATTCTGACAGAACATAATTTGTCCCTATGTTGCAGAATATTTGTCTTTTCCTTTTTGTCTTTGTTGCAGGCTGCTTTATCTTAAAGAGGGATGCCAACTTTAATCCTTTCCTCTTCTTGTATAGCCATTTTGATATAAGAAATGGTCTGTCACCCATTTCAAATATCATCTTTGTTTTCATGTATCAGAACAACTTAGGCAGTGAAAGCAGCTTCTGATTTTCCATTTTGTCTTCGACTTGTAAACTGATCTTTACGTCCAAGACTTCACATGATGACATGGAAACAAATTCCATAAAGTGTATAACCTGTTCACAAAGAGCAGAACACTTCCCTTGGGTCTAAGCTGTTCAACAGATATGAACAGCGTAGGCAGTTTATGCCAAACCTGTCCAACTAGTTTAGGGCAGCTTGGGCAATCTGCCACATTACAACTAATGTAAGAGGGTGAGCAACTTTGGGCTTATATTGCAAATCACTTATCAGGTCTCAATAAGGCATTAAGAGGCCTTAAACTATACCCTTAAGTGTATCAGACAGTTTTGATTAAAAATCTCCCCCTATGATATAGAACAAATTTGATTGAGGCCTTTTTGTGCTTAACAATCTCCTCCTATTTGCAATATTCAGCCTAAGCTGATTCTATCAATAATCACTATATATTTTTACATTACATTTGCTGAATTGAGAATACAACATTGAAGTAAAGTAAAAGATCAGTTTATACATACTGATATTGATTTAAACAACATATGTTTTTACAAGTACAACTAATGTACTGAAAAGAAATTACAACACATGTAAAGTACAACTTATGTACAAGAAAATTCAACACATTTGGACTGTTGAAGTTGGGAGCAAATAATGGTAAGCCTGTCCAACTAATGGACATCTTCCATTCTTCATCTACTCTTCACCAGTAGATGGACCCGAAGTTCGCATGATCCGATCATCAGACCCGAAGTTTACTGACCCGAACTTCCTACCGAAGTTCATACTTAGTAGTTTCTTTCATTTTCCAGACTTCATTCGTTCACTTGTACCAATCCTATGATTGAAGTCTATCGGTACAAAGTCCATATACCCCTTTTTAACACTTATTAATATCGAGTTAACCTTTTTAAGTGCCAATATCAGATCATTTCACTACAACAAAATGAACCTAAAGCAACATGGAAAACGTTTTGTGTTAGGCCTTAAAAGTGTAGCTATAGGCCTAATGCGACACTTTATGTAGTGCCACCTTAGCCAACGTCGCCTTAGGTCTAAAGCGACACTTTCACTAGATAATGCAACACTTTTCAAAAGTGTTGTCATTATTTATAATGCAGCACTTTTTATATTCTAAAGCAACACTTTTTAATGTGTTGCCATTATTTTATAAATGCAACACTTTTTAAATGCAACATTTTTTATACTCTAAAGCAACACTTTTAATTTATTGTTACCAATTTATAGCAACACTTCACTTATAAAATGCAACACTTATCAAATGTTGTCATTATGTAAATGCAACACCATTATCAATCTATTGCAACACTTTATTATTGTTTTAAATTACATTAATGCAATATTTTCTAGACAAAAGAAACACATTCATTATTTTTTAATTTAATGCAAATACAAATATTTATTTAATTGCTTCGTGATTGTTTTTCCGCTTACAATTCAATTTAACAAAAATAATATCATTTCATAACATATTGATCAAAAAGTATTTCAAGTATATAAACGTCTACAACCAAAATAATGATCATCAACTGTATAAGCGATACAACAAAAAAGTAAATTACAATCTTTGGAATGCATATTCAATTCCTCTTCTTGTAATTTCTTTCATACGAAATCGACGCTTATCATGCACAACTCTCCTTCTGTCGATCAGTTTGCATACGTCAAAAGAAAGTAACTAACCTGCAACATATGAAAACACGTACAATATATACCATATCGCTAGTGTGTTTTCTAAATTATAAATGATAACAAAAACATTATGAAGCAATCTAGCACAATAAGAAATAAATAAAAATAAATATATAAAAACTTAGTAGAATTCTATAAACTATGCAAGAGTTAAGAAACAAAAGACTAAACTAGTCATCAGGGTCGGTCTAATCAAAGTAAGCAATATTCACGTATATATACATATCACATATATATACTACATGTCTACATACAAACACATTGCACACATATATAGTATATATGTTGCTGTTGTGCTTATGTAAAACACACACATGAACTCACAGATACACAACTTTGCTTTAATTGAAAGACACACACATATATACTACATACAAACACACCCCTGAAACATAATAGAAATACAACAAACCAAGTAATAAAACATCATTTTTAATTATATGCAAATCCCATGAAATGAAGCACCCTGAAGGACACCGAAGTTAATTTCATTTAAATTTGTAGTCATAGACAAGAAAAAGATCAGAATTACAGCACACAGAATTACACAAATATATGTATGCTTGCTGCTACTTTTATGACTTAAAGATACACATAACTGAAAGCATAGTACACCCACTCATGAAGGCTTGTTGAATAACCAAAGAATTTATGTTTTGCCATGTCCAATGTCTACATCCTGCTGATCACATTCCTGTTTTTAATAGGGTGAACACGCACATGTATTTGAGCAGCAAGAACAACAACAAGAGGAGATGAAAGCAAAATCAAAATTTTTCTTGCAGCATTGGGTTTTGACAACAATACTCATTTGTACCTCACTTCATTTAAAAAACTCGCCTACTAACAAGAACCAATTACAAGTTTGAGAATTTAAAATAGAAATCTGAAATAGAAATTAACATTTCATGACTATACGACATTTCAAACTTTCATGACTATATGAGTAGCAAATCTGAAATTAACATCTAACATGAAATAATTTGATCGAGTTTTATGTTACAAATCTGAAAATAGGGAGAAAAATATATACCTTCGAGGAGTTAGACCGGAGAAGGAGGGTTCTGCCACCGCTAGGGTTCCGCCATTGTGTCAATCACCACCACCATAAAACTTAATGTCTTAAATGGGTTCATATGAATGTTTGTAATTCCACCGTCACCACTATAACCAACCAGTCATAATAAATCCATCGAACACCGCCTCAAACCACTGTCAATAGTTAAAAACCCTAAATTAAAAGCTTTAAAATCAAAGTAAATGAAATCTTAAGAACATAAATAAAAAGACCTATATAAGAAATTGACGAGATCTGAAAAACAAACAAATGCCAAATTTGAAAACTACCCAAATCTGGAAATCTCAAACACACAAATCATCCCAAATGTCATTCATGGTGGAGCCGTACGAACACCCGAATCTGATAAACAAAAATCCCAAACACCTAGATTTAAAAAATGCTAGATTTAAAATCTCGAACACAAACACCTAGATCTATCCTTTATCTTATAAAATCACATGGTGGAGGCAGAATCTGGTGAAGGAGTCCCAGCGCTGAGTCCCAACGATGTTGTTGTTCTTGAGACAGAAAGAAGACAGAGCCGAAGAGGAAGTTGCAGACAAACAATGATGGAGGATTGGAGGCAGGAGGCAGCAGAGTGTAGACGGTAGAGTAGGTACAGCGGAGCAGGCGAAGGGTTGCGCAGGCAGCGTAGCACAACAACGAAAGGTTGAGCAAGCAGGCAGCAGCGGAGCAGTGGAGTGCCGGAGGTTAACGGCGAGGTCGAGCAGTGGAGGGCTGGAAGTCGCCGGCGAGATTGCGGATGGGAACTTGAGCAGTTGAGTTCTAGGTTTTAGTTCTTTTCTTTGGTTTTTGTTAGGATATATATTCAAAAAAATGAAAAGGAGGCGGATTTGGGTTGTTGGGTACCCGACTACACAGGCGGTGTATATATACTATTATATATTTATATTTAAATTTAAATTATAATTTAAATTCGGGTACGGGTTCGGGTTCATGTATGGGTACCCGAGGGTAATCCCATCCCCGTCCCCGGTTTCTAGAATCGGGTATTACCCATCCCCGACCCCGATAACCGGTCAACTCGGGTTCGTGTGTCGGGTTCCCCACCGGGTTCGGGGTTTTTTACCATCTCTAGTAGACATTTGAAAAGAGGATTTATATTTTCATTAAAGGGTAAAAGTTTGTTGTTTTTCTTTTTTAATGGCATCCACGTAAGACTTCCACCTCGTTTGCGAACTCAGTTGATTTAAGTCAAATAGTGATATGTGACTGGTTAATGTTTCAACCGGTTAATTGTTACCTTTATTGAAGCTATTTGGAGAGTGTGTTTCCTTTGATAGACGAAAAAATAATATGTTACCCAAATTTAAAAGAATATGTTAATACATTACCTTTTAATGCAATTAACCAAAAAAATAAAAATTAGAACATGTACTATCAAATATTGTATTTTATTAATCTTAACAAATCAGACATTGAACTTTTGTGTGTATTTTTTAATCAAAATTATAAAACAATAAAAAATAGTATAGTCAACACTTAAAAACATGTCATTTCTTTTCATTATAAATGCAACACTTCAAAAAATGTTATATGCTTTTAAAACTGTGTTGCATTTTTTCATTATAAATGCAACACTCTAAAATGTGTTGAATTTTTTTCATTATAAATGCAACACTCCAAAAATGTGTTGCATTTTTTATTGAAATACGCAACCCTTTAGAAAATTGTTGCATTTTTTTAGTAAAAATGGCAACACTTTAAAAAAAGTGTTGCATTAAATCATTATATGCAACACTTATTGTCAATGTGTTGCTTTAGAGCGAACTTAAATAAAAAAGCAACAATTTTAAATGTGTTGCATCGAAAGTGTTGCATTAGCTTCGATTTGTAGTAGTGTTTAGACCATATATTTAACTGCACGATGAACACACTCACTAAAACACATAGTAAAAATTAAAATCATACTTGGGAGTTGAATCAGAAGCTGAAATTTGGTACATAGTTTGCCTAAAACTCGATTTAAGCATTTCAGCTTATAAATACAACATGCATTAACAACTTCAACAAAGATCTACCATTCGGTGTTCATAAAAACCATACCTAAAACCCATAATTTCGTAAATTTAAGGGATTCTTACCTTAAATTGATGGTTGCAGTGGTTGTAGTTCCTTCCTAGCAACTCAAATCCAGATTTTCAACACTTGACTGTAGAAATTTTTGTGTTCTTAATTCTTTGGGTGAGAGAAGTCGTAAGTTTTAGGGAGAGAGAGAAAGTGTGTATGTGTGAGATCTTGAATTTTGTTAAGATGGGGCGTGAACGGTGACACATTCAATTTTATTATTTTAAGTTTGCCATATTTGCAAAATACTCCCTTCAACTTATATTTTTCCATTATTAACATTTTAGTCCTTAATTATTTCAGTTATTTTAACGCCACTCGGCGTCCATCTTTTACATATCTCTTTCCTTGAATTTTCTATCAAAAAACAACAATGATGATCTCTCATCATTATTTTATCATTTTTAATTCGTTAAGTAGGATTCTATTTTAATTGTTATATCATATCATCAAAAGCATGGATCTAGTAAATCTTTATGGATCCTTGCTAAATGATGAACAATCAAGGCTTTAAAAGAGGAATGCCTTGGAAATATCTAAGAGAGCTTCAGCCTTCGTGGCTAATGTAAGGCAACCTGTGAATCAGGTGTGTGATGTGTTCACACAAGCTGATTCTCACGCTGATGAGAACTTGGAGGTCACTTCTAACGATGAAGAGGAGAATGAAGATCTTGGTGAACTTGAAAATGAGCAAATGATTGCTATGCTTGTCAAAAAGTTTAACAAGACAAAGTTTGGAACAAGGATGCTACAAAAGAAATCAAGTGCCATCAGAAAGACAACATTTGATAAATCTAAGGTTGAGTGCTTAAAATGTGGTAGAACTGGCCATATGGCTGCACACTGTGTGTCTAAAGTTGTTGGTTCCTCATCCAAAACCCACAAGACTCATAAAGATAATGGCTATAGGTTTAAGTATCTTATAGCCATCGCCAAGTTAAAAAAGTTGGAAGACTTTGTGGCTTCCAATAGACAGAAAGGACTAATGGCTGAAGCATGTGACTGGGAAGACTCTGACGCATCATCTGATGAGGAAGATAACAACTGTCTTGTGGCCAATGATAATGTTCCTTCTTCAAGTAGCTTCAAACAAGATCTAGCTGAAGCTGAGTCTCTAAGCTCTTTGGACAATTGGAATCCTACAATGATGTATATAAGGTACATAATTTTAGAGATTACAGTGTCGAAGAAAAAGAGAAAATGTTTAACTATCTGTTTGTGGATCTCAAAGTTGCAGTTAAAAAGCAAGATGCTCTAAATCTGAAATTTCAAAATTGAAAAATGATCTTGAACTCAAATCTAATGAACTTGACAGTTTTCATAAGTTGAAAACTGAACTTGTTGAAGTAAACACATCAACATTATTTTCTTAGAAGAGAAAAGAGAAACAGACTTAAAGCACTCCAAGCTCTAAAGGATTGTTGATTCTTGGTGCTATTCTGCCAAGAGAGTAAATCAATATATTATTGAGCAAATCCCTGCTCAAATTCAAGCATATATTGGAGGAGATCTTGATACAGCAGCTTCAGTTATTGAGATCAAGAATCTGGAAACAGATCTGTCCATACTTGGTGAACTTCCAAATAATTTTATACAAAACGTAAATGGAAAATTGATTTTAACAAAAAAGGTTTGTTAGGCCTCAAAATACTGACAGTTCATGTGTGAAAACTGTGGAGTTGGGTGATGGGACGTGTTCCTCACCAAACAACACTACTAAGTGCTCAGCTACTGAACACCTTGGTGGAAAAGATGTCAAATCTAAAGTCAAGGCTGTTAAACCTGTCATCAAGACAGGTTGTGAAGTCAAGACTGATGGCAAGAAACCTACACCACTATTCAATGCTGAATTTTTTGAAAATAAGTTTTCAAAAGGAAACCAACACGTACACAACCAACAAGGGTAAGTCTCATGTTGGGAAAAATACTATTTTGGTACCAAATAAGTTTTTAAACCATAGTACTAAGTTGGTTATAAATGAAGGTAAGTCTTTTATTAAAATCAAACATAATAGTGTTGCAACTACAAGTGTGCAAGAATGATCAGGTCTCAGTAAAGGCAAAGGCAAAGTCCATGCGAAACCTGAGGAGTGTGGAAATAAGTTTTCCAAGAAACAAGAAGGACAAAAATTTGCAAAACTACCGATTTTTGATTTATATCATCCTAAAAAGAGAAATGAAGTCTCTAAGGATGATGTCTCTAAAGACAAAGGCAAAGCTGTTTATAAACAGTCTAGAGAGGAATCTTTCACAAAATCTGTTGGTCCTTATAAAACAAGTCAACAGTTTTTGAAACCTATTGTAAGGACCAATAGAGAAAATTCAGAATGTGTTTCTAAAAGTTCTTCTTCCGAAAGGCTTAAAAAGAGGAAATGCCACAGGTGTGGAAGGAAAACTCATATGGCTAGAGATTATCCTGAAACTGTGGACATAAGGCCTATTGACACTATTAAATCTAATACTGCTAAATCAATCAGTGTTCGAAATAACAATGCCACGAAGGAAAGTATCAAAACTGATAAATCCAAATAGGAAACATTAGTGTTAATCTCTGTGGTCCATCAACAAATGTTGATGAGGGTGGAGAACTCATCTCTGTGATGAGTTCCCCTAAGAATTAAGGTTTTACTATGTTACTCTGTAGGTTAATCAACCAAACGAGATTTGGTATCTGGACAGTGGTTGTTCTGGACACATGACTGGTTGCAAGGATCTGCTGAGTGACCTTAAGCCTGAGCAACACACAAAGGTCACTTTTGGTGACAATGTACAAGGATCCACAGAAGGGTATGGTACTCTCCATGTAGGTGATGCAATCTTTACCAAAGTAGCCTATGTGTCTGGGCTGAAACAGAACCTTGTTACCATAAGTTAATTGTGTGATGCTAACTACAACGTTAACTTTGATGAGCACCTAGGATACATACTTGACTCTCAGGGCAAAGTTGTGTTGTGTGCACAAAGAAAAAAGGGTGTATACATAGTAGTGTTGGTACATCCTGTGTGACGATAGCAGTCTAAGTGGATTAGCATTTTAGTTTAAGTAATACTGCAAAGCATTGAATATTAACGAGTATTTGATATAAGTGTTTATATATGTTTGATAGTTATTGATTGTATGGTTGAACTTGATGTAATGAATTACAGGAAGTTCAAACATAAAGATCAAAGATAAAATCAAACATAAGTTAAAAACATAAGTTTCAAATATAGGTTATATATGTGAGAGTCGAATTTAGATTAAATTCGAACTCACTAGTAAATTAGATTCGAATCTATGGCAGATTCGAATTTAATCCATAAGGCAGATTCGAGAGTGTCCAGGGGACAAACTCGAATGGGCTTTGGGCCTGTTTCAAGTTTGGCCCATGGCAAACTCGAATGAGCCTCTATAATTAGGGATACACTCGAATCATTAGGAGACTTTTTGCAGAATTCGAGAGAGATTAAGCAAAAGGCGATTTCAAGTTTATCAGAGTTTTTAGTGTTGTTTCGGAGAGAATCAATTCGTAGGTGCGTCCGTCGTCGTTCGTACAGCTTGTTGATAGTCTTCGTATTCCGAGTGAGAGTTGTTTCCGTCAATCCGTTAACGAGGATTCCGCACTCGTTGACGATCTCGCGTCTAGATAGATCCGTAGTGTGTAGACCTTACAAGTGGTAACAGAGCCAAGGGGGTGTTCTTCGTGTTCATCCTAGATTTCTTGACGCTTTTGGACGGTTATTCTCTCATGTTTTTCGTGTTTTTCGAGCTTATCAAATTGGGATACGGGAAAAACTTTGGTGTTTTTCACGTTTTTGATCGAAATCAATATTTTTCTTTGTAAAAATATTGATTTAATCTGCAAAACGTTAAAAAATCGAGGTATTAGCCGTTTTTCGAGTTTGCGGCGCTCGAATCTGTTAGGAGTAATTAGGGTATTGCTTAGTTTCGAGTCTAACCAAATATCCGCTCCTTTCGAGTTTGCTTTCGAGTGTTTCGAGTTTAAAGGGTTCGAGTTTGATTCGAGTTTGGACTAGTGTCGAATAGGAGCTTCAAGTTTGCTGGGGTTCGACTTTGAGTGTTTCGAGTTTGCTAGGACCTTCGAATTTAAGACCTTCGAATTTGTCACACATTTCGACTTTAATTGAATTTCAGAACTTAATCGAATTTAATCCCAAATAGGTTTAAAGTTAATTATATTCGAATTTATCTAAATTCGAAAGAATTAACTTAAATTAATTTCAAATTATATTTATTAAGTTAAAATTCAATTACTTTTGAAACAATGACAAATTTACAAAGGTTTCTGGAGATGGATCATGATGTCGGGAAAGCAAATACTCCGCCTAAGCTGATGAAACTTGAAGATTATTATTGGTGGAAAGATCGGTTTGCCGATTTTGTGGGTTTCAACGACATGCGAATGTGGATATGTATCGACGAAGGATACATCCCACCTACAACAGAAGTTGAAGGCCATCAAAGAGTCTTATCATATCAAATGATGAAGGAGGATGATAAGAAACTATATGAAGCCGAGAACCGAGCATCCTCGATTATTCGAATGGCATTGCCTCAGGACATACTACACACATTCCGCAATCAAAAGACATCTAAGGAGCTTTGGGAGACGCTGGAAAAGAGGTGTGAGGGTAATCCGAGGGTACGGAGAAAGCGTATGGAGTTGTTGAAACAGCAATTTGCGATTTTCAAGGCTTTGAATGAGGAAAAGCTGGACGACACCATCACCCGCTTTTATCATCTGCTGACAGAGCTTGAGAGTCATGGCATTGAGTATAGCGATACAGAAAAGAACAATAAGCTTCTTGATGCCTTACCAGCCAAATGGGCGATGTACGTGGCTATGATTAAGCTTGATGAGGATAAGTATTATACTCAATCATTGGAGGATGTAGTTGGAACGCTGAGGGCTTATCATTTCGAGCTACTGAAGGCCGAAACAGATTATGAACAAGTCCAAAATCCAGCCATGTATTTTGGAAAATCAAAACCTTCAGCGGCAGCTGATATGAAGACTGCTACAGCGTTCTTCACCGGAGAAACGTCGTCACCACCAGAGACTGACGACGCACATAATTGAGCGTTCTTAGGTTTTGGGAGACCGGAAGAACAGCAACCTCAGGCAACACAGGCATTAACATCTCAGGGCTACTCTAAGATGCCCATGAGCGCTAAATCGGCCGAAGAACATTTGAATTTGTTGGCGTCATTTGTGGTCGCATATGGGAACTGCGTTCAAGGGAAAATAAACGATCCTGCACTCTGGGATGAAGATTACGATCAGGTAGACGCTGACGACCTTGAGGAGATGGATCTCAAATGGCAACTGGCCATGGTAACCCAACGGGTTAAGCGATTCATCAAGCGCACTGGAAGAAATTTGAACATGAATAATAAGGGGATTGGCTTGGATAAGTCCAAGGTCAAATGCTACAATTGTCAAGGTTTGGGACACTTTGCCAGAGAGTGTCAGAGACCGAAGGTAGATACTTACCAAGGGCAGAATCAGTTTCATGGACAGTTTCAGAACCAGTCTCAACAGAGATATCTTCCGAGTTCATCATCCAGTCAAGCCAACATAGCTGGTCTATTATCAAACGTCACATCAGACAGACAGCTGGATGGTACTTACGACTGGAGCTCACATCCGGAATCTAACGCTAGAGCCTTTATGGCTGAAGTCATTGAGAGTGGATGTGAAGGGGAAGAGCAGAACACAAGGGACATCAGTCAACACGAAAGCAGTCCGATGTGGGTGGAGAAGTCGAATGATCAGACGCTTCTGGAGTTTGCCGCTAAAATGGCCAACGTCGAATCAGATCACACAAAGGTAAGTCTGAATTACTCTCTTTTCCAAGAACTATGTGTTTTATGTGTTACTTCTAACAACGGGTTGAATCTAGTATTAGAATCACATAAAAATATATCTGCTCAAATGAATCATTAAAATCTGATAATGCTAGCCTGAATGACATTAAGCAAGATCTTAGGGATAAGCTTAAGGCTGATGCACAAGATGTCATAGTTCTAAAAGACAAGCTGAGTGAGCAGTGTGTTAGATTAGAACTGATGTATGAGCATGTAGAGGCCTTGACCAAAGATCTTAAGACCAAAGAAGTAGAGCTAGCTGAAACTAAGGTGAAGGTAGCTGAGGCTAATAGTAAGCTAGAAAAGTTTAGGAACTCAAGTCTGAACCTAGGGAAAGTTTTAGATGCTCAACGCCAATCTAAAAAGCCTGTAGGTCTAGGATTTCATGAGATTCCTCCACCTTTTAATGACAACTATGTGCCTCAACCTCAGGAGAAAACTGAGAAATCAGAAGACTTAGAGGAAATACCTGCACCTGTGTCTGAGCCTGTAAAAGAAAATACACCTAAGGTGACTGATACAAACGTCAAGATTAAGAAAGTCAAATTTGTGTCTTCCTCTAGTGAAACACCTGCAGGAAAACATAAAATTGATTTTAATGATCAGGATGATGAACCAGTCACAATAGATGCTCAAAAAGACCAAGACACTAGTGAGACACCTAAATCTAAGGCCACACACAAGAAGTCCATTGACAAGATGTCCTGCTTTAGATGTCATGAAAAGGGGCATGTTGCTTCTAACTGTCCGCTTAGGAAAACTGACGTTACACCTAAGACAGGGAAGCCAACACAAACTAAGCCTTCAACAAGTGTGGCGAGCACTAGTAGTTCTCAGAGTTCCGAGAAAACTGTGCAGTCAACACCAAAGATTGTTGTTAGACAAACACCTGTGTCAGGTAGACCAAATGAAGTGGTTAGGACTAATTCACCGAATAGAGTCCCTAATCAATCTAGGTCAGGTCCTCAACAAGTCTATAGGAGTACAACACCTAGAAGAGCTTACACTCCAGTTAGGTCACATACTCCTGTTAGACATCACACAACGGTTAGAGCTCAGGGATCTCAATCTGAAATGTCTATAATCAGAAGTTCAGTTTTTCAGAGATGTTCTTTTCAGAGTTCGTTCATCAGATAACGGCTCCGGAGCAGCAAAGATTTCTGCTTTACCCTCGCTTTGTAATGATGCTCATCAGGCACTTCTTGCCAAATCTGCCACCGCAAAATGAAATTCAAAGTGTTGCGGTAATCGATAAACGCATATTCGCTGATTGTTCAGCTCATAGAGGAAGGTTGGCTATCCCAGTGGAGAGACCTTTCTTTGGTGCTATAATCGACCGGAACTTTGTAGCCCCTGAAGATGCAAATTGGGCAGGAGAGGTGCAAGTTCCACTGCGACAGCCACAGCAACAGCGTCAACAACAACAAAGGCCTCAGCAGCAGAGAAGACGTCAAAGGCCTTCAGCGAGTCAAATTCAGGCAGAGAGGCCTTCTACGAGTGAAACTCAAGCGCCGGAAGAGGCTGGCCCTTCGACTGCACCACAGGTATCTGCTCCGACAACTGATCAGACATATCAAACGCTGCAAGAGATTTGGGCAGCTGGTCCACATGCTAATGAGGAAATAACTGCTGAACTCATTGGAGATTTATTGGAACCTCCGGATGGAGAAGTTGACGTTTTTAGACAAATCGATGAATATCAACCTCAGCCAGCAGGTGATGACAAGTCCACTTCAGCTACAAAATCTGAGGATATGGAGGAAATAGAAGTGGAGAAAGAACCAGAAGATCCGTCCATCCACATACGGACTTATGGATCGAGATTAGTGGTAATAAATGAAGAAGCTACGAGGAGAAGAGAGTCAAGGGAGTCTGATGACTCAGATTTTGAGGAGGAAGACGTTGCCCCGTTGGTCACAAGGTAAAGGGCAAAACGCCATCGATTTATGCAGGGAGCTACCTCAGCTTCTGCTGCACAGCCAGAAATACCTCCACCTTCACCCGCTCAATCTACCATTCCACCACAATCACCACCTGTTGAACTGTACATTCCATCCCCAATCATTCCAACCCCCATACAATCTATACCATCTACTTCATCCACTTTCATGGAGAATCAACGATTTTCTGAGCTAAAGAGCATAGTCGACTTCCAACAAATTCAAATCTTTGGGTTGACAACGGCTCTCGGTGAAATTCAGAAGCATAATGCCAAAATAGACATCGAGAGTGCCGAGCTGAAGAAGGTTGTGGGCAAGGTTCAGGAAGACAACTTGGAACTTAAAAGCTTTGTTGCTGATCAAGCGGCTGAGATACGATCGATGCGCTCTCTGATTGCGCAATTATTGCAAAATCTAAAGGCTCAGGGGGAGACAAGCTGCCGTGATCAAGAAGAGCCGCCCAGGGATGAAGATAAGGATGAAGATAATGACGGCAATGATCCCAGCGCGTAAAGACATAATGAGCCAGTAGATTTTTCTGCTGCTCAGCATGTTGAGATTCAGGGGGAGCCAGGTCAATCGGGAGCTGTAGAAGGAGAGGCCAGTTCATCAAACGTCACAGAGTCGGAGATACATGAAATGATCGAAGCTCTAATGGATATCGATGACGACCCTATGGACCTTGGCTTTGACTTTGAGGACGAAATGGAGGAGTTAGAAGAAGGAGAATTTGTGTCGGAAGACGTAACAGATTGGAAATCTAATGATGAAGTTTGTGTTGATGAAGATGATGAAGCAAATGAGATCATTGTTCAGCAAAACCCCATCACAGATACTTATAACGGAAGGAAATCATATGATTGACATAGAAGTGGTAAACGCTGCTTTAAATGTTGAATCAGCAAGTGAAGAACCTGTCAGAGAACTTACCAATGAAGAGAAAAGAAAACTATGGTTTAGGGCAGAGAAAAGAGAGTTGGAGATGAAAAAGAAGATACGTGTGCCGGGTACTGGAGAGCTATCAGGAAATATATTGAGCTGGTTCTTTGATCGGGAATTGCAGCTATTCATTATCAAAAGAAAAGATGGTCTCCAGTATCTCAGAAAAACTCTGAAAGTGTTCAACTCCTTGCCAAATATTGAAATAAAAGCGTTAGCATGGAAGGAGCTAATCAACATTGGCAACGACCCTTACGCTAAAATAATTGCAAAGATCATAAGAAAAGAAGGGAGGTCTAGGAAGTTCGAACGGCTCAATCCAAGGGTAGGTAAACGAGTAATGGACCATACTCGAATTGACCCTCTAACTGGTCGTCCGTGGATGAAAATACAATACAAACCAGTTAGATGTCAGAGAAAGGTTCCTCTCAAGCCAATGCCACAGGACGTCATGAAAAATCTAAATTGGTGGTATGTGGAAAGTGAGACAGGAGAAGCTGTGATGGAGGACTTCGAAGAAAAGGTGATTCTTAGAGTCTACGATCCCCTTCACCTTGTAAACCTTTCTAAAGATGACCTACAAGTGTTGCACGCTCATAGAATCTCAAGCGACGCTCATATGGATAGCGAGGCTAGGAAATATGAAAATGTAGTTAAAGTGTGTATCGAGAAAGGTTTGTATGCTGGCAGCGGTTTAAATAAATAAACAAAGTACTTAATCAAATGTGTAAATTGTTAGAAGCTATCGTCAAGGGGGAGTCTGTTGGTACATCCTGTGTGACGATAGCAGTCTAAGTGGATTAGCATTTTAGTTTAAGTAATCCTGCAAAGCATTGAATATTAACGAGTATTTGATATAAGTGTTTATATATGTTTGATAGTTATTGATTGTATGGTTGAACTTGATGTAATGAATTACAGGAAGTTCAAACATAAAGATCAAAGATAAAATCAAACATAAGTTAAAAACATAAGTTTCAAATATAGGTTAAATATGTGAGAGTCGAATTTAGATTAAATTCGAACTCACTAGTAAATTAGATTCGAATCTATGGCAGATTCGAATTTAATACATAAGGCAGATTCGAGAGTGCCCAGGGGACAAACTCGAATGGGCTTTGGGCCTGTTTCGAGTTTGGCCCATGGCAAACTCGAATGAGCCTCTATAATTAGGGATAGACTCGAATCATTAGGAGACTTTTTGCAGAATTCGTGAGAGATTAAGCAAAAGGCGATTTCGAGTTTATCAGAGTTTTTAGTGTTGTTTCGGAGAGAATCAATTCGTAGGTGCGTCCGTCGTCGTTCGTACAGCTTGTTGATAGTCTCCGTGTTCCGAGTGAGAGTTGTTTCCGTCAACCCGTTAACGAGGATTCTGCACTCGTTGACGGTCTCGCGTCTAGATAGATCCGTAGTGTGTAGACCTTACAAGTAGACATGAAATCTGTTGATCAAACAACGCATACCTGCTTCCTCTCAGGTACTAATGCAGACCTCAACTGGTTATGGCACAAAAGGTTCTCACATCTGAATTTCAAGAATATCAACAAACTCTGTAAGAAAGAGTTGGTGATAGGATTGCCTTTTATAACCTTTGTTAAGGATAAACTTTGCTCAGCTTGTGAGAATGGTAAACAGAAAAAGACATCTTTTAAATCCAAGCACAATTTCTCTATTGATTCACCTCTCTTTTTAATCCATATGAACTTGTTTGGACCTGTTAGTGTTAAAGTCTAGGAGGAAGAATATACACCTTAGTAATGGTTGATGAATTCTCCAGGTACACATGAGTAATCTTCCTAAAGACCAAAAGAGAGGCTGCCAGAGAAATTATTGGCTGCATAAAAAGATGGAGGTTCTGAACTCTACCCAAGTAAAGAAGATCATAAGTGATCATGGTACTGAATTTAAAAACAGCACTCTTGAGAATTTCTGTGAAGAAAGAGGAATTTCTCAAAACTTAGGTGTAAGAATTTATCAACAAAATAGAGTTGCTGAAAGGAGAAGTATTACTATCATAGAAGCTGCTAGAACCATGTTGTGTGCATCAAGTCTCTCTTCATCATTTTGGGCTGAACCTGTCAACACTGCTTGCTTCACTTAAGATAGATCCTTAGTGGTGAAAAGGTTCACTAAAACTCCTTATGAATTACTTAAAGGGAGAAAGCCTAATATAAGCTACTTCCATGTGTTTGGATGCCCTTGCTTCATTCTGAACCAAAGGGCTCAGCTGGCTAAATTTGAACCCAAAGCTGATGAAAGAATATTTGCTGGATATTCAGCAATTTCCAAAGCCTACAGAGTATACAATCCTAGAGAAAAGGTGGTTGATGAAACCATCAATGTCACCTTTAAAGATTCTGCAAAACTCTTCAATCTAAGTCGATCCTAAATCAGTTTTAGGAGACTTATATTTTGATGAACATCTACATTCAAATGCTGAAGATAAAGACTCTAAAGCTTCCACATCATCCAGAGTGGACCCTGCTACTCAAAGTGCACATGACGATGACTATATTGGTTCACCCTGTGTGAATAAGTGCACTGATATAGTTGATGTCTCATGTCCAGAACCAATTAATGCTGATTTTCCTGAATTTTCCACTGATGTGTTAAATACCAATGATACTCCTTCAACAAGTGAACAAACTCAAGATGTCAGTGCGTCTGATAATCAAGAAAGCTGTTCTACAAGGCCTGTTGATAATGAAACAGGCGTTCGAGATCCAGAGGTATCATCATTGAAACATGATCCTAAGTGGATCAGGTGTCACCCAAATGAGCAGATAATAGGTGACATCAATAAAGGTGTGCAGAGACAGTGGGATACTGTTGGAAAGTTTAGTATGTTTGCAAGTTTTGTGTCCCTGATGGAGCCAAAGAAGATTGATAAAGCATAGAAAGATGTCAATTGGATCACTGTCATGCAGGATGAACTAAATTAGTTTGAGGGGAACAAAGTATGGAAGCTGGTCCCCATGCATAAAGGAAAAACTATAATTAGCACCAAATGGGTATTCAGGAATAAGATGGAAGAGCAAGGTCATGTCATTATAAATAAGGCAAGACTGGTTACTCAAGGGTATAGGCAAGAAGAGGGAATTGATTATGATGAAACATTTGCTCCCGCGGCTAGGCTGGAAGCAACTTGTTTGTATCTTGCATACGTTGCTCACAAGAGATTGAAGGTATTTAAAATGGATGTGAAGAGTGCATTTCTGAATGGTAAGTTTCAAGAAGAAGTATATGTTAAGCAGCCCCCAGGCTTTGAGAATGAACAAGATCCAGATTTTTTCTATAAGTTGGACAAAGGTCTTTATGGTTTGAAACAAGCCCAAAGAGTCTGGTATGACACTCATACTGAATTTCTTAGGAGCAATGGGTATTCCAGAGGTAAAGTAGATACCACCTTGTTCATAAAGAAAAGTAAAATCTGACATTATGCTTGTTCAAATTTATGTGGATGACATTATATTTGGTTTCACTAATGAACAGTTGTGCAAGAATTTTTCACTGCTCATAAAATATAAGTATGAAATGAGCATGATGGTTAAACTCAAATTCTTTCTAGGATTATAGGTTAAACAAACTTACCAATGGAATTTTTGTAAATCAAAGAAAGTATACACTAGATCCTTTAAAAAATATAAATTTGATCAGTGTTCTCCCATTAAAACCCCAATGGCAACCAATGTTAAGTTCGATGCTGATACATGTGGTAAGCTGTTTCTAAGACAGTCCATAGAGGTATGATTGGGAGCTTGCTATATCTAACAGCTAGTAGACCAGATATAATGTTTGCAACCTTTTTATGTTCTAGGTTTCAAGCTGATCCTAAGGAATCACATCTTGCTGCTGTAAAACGAATCTTTAGATACCTGAAGGGTACAACAGGTTTGGGTCTTTGGTATCCCTAAGACTCAGGCTTTGATTTAATTAGATACACAGATTCAGATTTTGCAAGTTGTAGGCTTGATAGAAAAAGTACAACAAGTGGGTGTCAACTTCTTGGAGGCAAGTTGATTAGTTGATGCAGTAATAGGTAAAAATTTGTGTCCACTTCCACTGTTGAAGCTGAGTATATTGCTGCTGGAAGTTGTTGTGGACAAATTGTTTGGATGCAACAACAGTTTGAGGATTGTGGATAGGTGTATAGAAAAACTCCTATACTTTGTGATAACACCAGTGCCATAGCCATATCCAACAACCCTGTCTTCCATTCTAGAACAAAGCATATTGAGGTCAGACATCACTTCATAAGGGATCATATCCAGGAATGTAATGTTGAAGTATCTTTTGTTCCCACAGAAGATCAGCTTGTAGATATTTTCACCAAACCTCTTGATGAAAGTAGGTTTAATACCCTTGTTTGCAAGCTGGGATTGTTAAATGAAAGTGACTAAGTGTCATTAATGTTCAAAAGTTACATATGCAAATTTGTTCATTTCTCAAATAACAGCTTTGACACGGAACATGCTTCACTAGTTTTGTACTTAGCTGTTTCTTAGGAACAGGAATAAGTTTGACATGTAATAGGTTTCAAATTAAGTTTTTTTCACCAAACCTATCTTGATGTCTAGACTACAAACATGTTCAGCAACACTGCAAGCCGCGTACCTGTTCAAACTACAGAACAGGTTTCACCATGAAAATTGTTTAAGTATAACTTTACAGTTTTCATGATTAGGTTACCTACTGAACAACTTTGGACCACATGCTATGTTAACAGTTTTGAACATCAAACTTCTAATTATCATTTCTTCATACTTACGTTATGTAAATTATGAATAAATTTAACTTAATTACCTGAAGATAATCTTTTGTTACTTGTTTACGAGATAAGCAAATGGGTCAATTGGGTCTGACACATGTGCTGATGTGGTAACCGTTCCGTTCCTTTAGTCATCCCCATTTCACATCAAACGTCATTTTCTCTGTCCCACTCCCTCACATTCAAATTCTATAAATACCTAACGCCACTGTTTCATCTTCATTTCCCTATTGCGACCCTATACATCCAAACTTCCTGAAAATCCCTAATCACTCTAAAAAAGACTCAGTGTCTACTCTCTTTGAACTTCTAACAACTACTCAAATGGATTTTTCAACTCCCCTTGTACCAGTTGTTTTGGGTGATGATGTTGTCAAACACCCATTAGTCACTACAACTCCCACCCTCAAACCTACCAGCTATGTAGCCAATCTTTCTATACCCAAGAACTACGTTGGCAACGGTTATAAACCAACGGCGGAGTTCATCAAAGCTCACCCACTGCACTATGCAATGACTGCTACTCCTGGTGTCATGTATTAGGAGCTCCTATGATTTTTCTACCAAGGTCATCCGTGGAACCATTCTCAACAATACTAAAGTTATTGAGATTTCTGTTGTTCAACTTCAAGAGGTTCTTCATCTGCCTGTGGTTGAAAAATATGACAAACCACAACCTGAAAACCAGCAAATGAGAAATATACTACATTGCTGCGGTGTGTCTGAACCAAGAGTTGGAGCCACATTGTTCAGAAAAGAAATGGCACCAACCTACAGTTTTCTCTTCGCCTCAGTGGTAATCAGTCTGAGCTGTAAGGTTGGTTCTTTTGATCTACTTAGCAGAGATGAAATCCAAGTGGCTATAAAGTTTGTAGATGGGACAACTCTCAACATGGCTAAAGGGATTTTTGGAAATCTGAGGGCTTTTGTGGAACAAGACCAACGATCACCATCTGAGATACCTTAGATTTCTTAGTCTCATCTTCAAAGATGTCTGTGGTGAATCTCTGTACACTTCTCAGCCCCTCCTAAAATCCATGATGTTTCCAGTAATTGGAAACAAGGTGTTTCATACACATGCTTAGTGTTGAAGAGCCTCCTCTTACAACACCTATGAGGAGGTTGCTTGATTTTGTAGAAGGATCTTCTATAACGGAGGTGGATCCAGTTGCTGCTTCCACTACAAAATCCAAAGTCCTAGTCAAAAGGGCAAAAAGTGCCCTCAAGCCTAGTACAGTAGGGCCAGTCCAGAAGAGGGCCAAAAGGACAAAGTCTGCTCCTAGTCTCTATGACTGAGGGGGAACAGGCTGTAACCCCAGGTTCATCGGTAGAACCAACGGCCTTTGTGTCTAGTGGCTCTATGCCATCTGAGACCAGGGAACAGCCTACACCATCTGTTCCCAGCCCAGTCTCACAACTAGTCCAATCCCAAGAACCTCCGACTTCCCCCTCCTTCAAGCTAAGGAAGAAATCCTTAGCAAAGAAAATGACAAGCCTTCCTACCTCCCAAAGTCCCTCTGGTTCCTCCCAACAGGAGCGAGTTGTAACATTGGCTAACCATGTTGCCTCACCTCCACCTTTCTTGGAGAGTGCTGCAACCACTGTGGAGCCTGCCTTACTCCACCCTGGGTCCACCCAAAGTCAGTCTGAACCCTCTGGTTCCTCTCAACAGGAACTAGTTGTACCAAAGGAGACAACCAGATCCATTGTTCCACCCTCCCAACAGGGTGAGGACATTGAAAGACAGGAGTTCGCTCCACTCCATACTGTGTTCACACTGTCCCCCACTCATATTTCTCCTACACCATCTGTGTCTGCACAATGCGCAAAAACTGTTGGTACATCCCAACCAGTTGTTGAAGGACCAACACCCAAGCCTGATGATCCACAGGGTATAGATCAACCCTTTGGTGAAGGCTTCACCAATCTGCAAATTCCATCACTAGTTTTCACCATTGATGATGTTGAAATGCATCCACCCTCACCCCATGAATAGGTACATTTAGACCAAGGCACCACTGAGGGTTTCAACCATGGTTTTTATGAAGGAATTTCTATACCAATGGTTCTTAAGAAGCCAACCACATCTACTTCCTCACCCCATGATGCAAGTTTAGCCACAGCTGAGGGTATCATTGACCCCTCTAAGCTGGGTCATTTATCATTTAGACATGCTATGGAACTTCTTTCCACTATGCCTTTACCATCACCAAGTGAACCTCTTTCACCTCCCCAAGGTTCAACACCATCCTCACCTTCATCCCCTTCCAAACAATCCACCCACACTTCTCCATCACACAAGGATCTGTCTTTGAAAGATCATGTGTTGTCTAACCAGGTTGATACTTTGGACAAATCCATGACCACCCTGTCATCCACTATTGCAGACTCTATGTCTACATGGCTTGTAGGATTCCTTGATTCATTCAATTCATCATTTCCCTAGCCCTCTCCTCAACCTGATTATCTCAATGCACAGTTGCATCAACTCTCATCTTCCCTCTCATCCCTACTTTCTCATCAGTAGGACTCTGTCTCCAGCTTTACAATTGTTTCTCAACAATTGTCAAGTATTGCTGATGCATGTTCTGTCTCTCTACCCTCCACAATAGACTCTCTAAATATCTTAGTGGTAACTCTGTCAAATTTAGTGGCATTTGGCTTTGAAGATGTGCAAGAGTCCATAAATCTCACTCTTGCACAACTTAAAAGCCTCATGTTCAATGATGTGACAGCGCTACAGTTTCCATTCTTTCAGCTACCACTACCTCTCACTCATCCTCTCTAGAAAAATGCCTTACCAGTTAGCTGAGGTGAAGGACAGCTTGGCTTTCTTAGTGCATAGCCTGGTTAGTCTATCACCTATTACTAAGCTTGCTGCCAATAAACCCACTGAATCTGTTCTTTTGGGTAGCACTGATGTTGAAGGCTCTGTGCCATCTCCTTCAAAGGGGGAGAAGAAATCCGCCTCAAAGGCAAAAGAGAGAAAAATGTTCCTCTAAGTCTAAGGGAGAGAAATCTTCATCCCCTTCAAAGGAAAAATCAACTTCATATGTGTAAGCAACAGGCCAACTAACAGCTGGTGTTACTGCAGGTATGTCTCTTGATTCCAGGACTGTTGAGCCTGCTCAGGCTAAGTCTCCAAGCCCTACACTATCTAAGGGGGAGGAACTTATGACTAAGGCCAGTCCCAACAAAAGAAGACAGTTAGTCTTAGAATCATTAGAAGAAGAGGAGGAGGTTGAAAAATGCTCAATCCACAAATGAAAAGGCAAAGCTATTATAGATGTGGATGGAGCATACTATGAGTGGAAACAAGAGCAAGCTAAGATGGGGTACAAAGAATAGGTTGAGCATGCAGTAGCTCTAAGTAGTTCAAAATCTGAGACTGAGAAAACTATTAGAGTATTTGTAGGGAGCTGATGGAAAAAGTAAAGGAGTTGGGTCTTATACTTGAAGAGACGATTAAAGGAATTTTCAAATTGGAGGCCAAAATCAAGCCAAGAAGACAAAAGAAGGACACAGAACTGGAAGAGATAGTGATGCTGATTGAGTAGGGGTTCTATGCCACTGAGATAAATTGTATGAATCACAGCCTACCCAAAGGTGTTGAACTAGCTGAAGCAAAGTTCATTGAAGAGCCTGTAAGTTGGAGTATTCTTTGTGGATCCTCTTACTAAGAAAATTTGCTTCCTAAGAGCTTTAGATCTTCACAAAGCTGGAGTCGAATAGCTTCTCGCCTTAAGATGCATGAAAGCATACATAAAACACTTTAGGTGGAGAGTAGCCATCCTAAATCATTTAGCAATCTACAATGCTAGGGGTGAACTTGACAGCCAGGAGCTTTTCTACCTTAAACAAGAAGTTGAAAGCTTTAAAGCCAAGAAGGAAATGCTAGCTGGTCTAGAACAAGAAAAACCTCTCCAAGTTGCTGCTGAATTAGAGAAGGAGAAAGAAATAGAGAAGGGTCCATCTACAACTGATGTGTAGCTGAAGAATGGAAGCTGATCATTAGTTGGTCATGCTTACCATTAACTGCTCCCAACAAAAACAGTCCATTAGTTGTGTTTGTAATTTATTTTTGTAATGTACATATGTTGTACTTCTTTTTTGTAAACATCATATGTTTAGACAACATTTGTTATATATAAGTTGATCATTTACTTTATTTCAATGTTGTAAATTCCTTTTTGCATCTGTATTGTAAAAGTATATAGTAAAAGCTGATGTAGTCAGACTTATTCTGAGTATTGCAAATAGGGGGAGATTGTTAAGCAAAAAAAAGGCTTCAATCAAACAAGCTCAATATCATAGGGGGAGATTTCTAATCAAACCTGGTTGATACACCTAGGGGAAATTTTAAGGCTTTTTAATGCCTCAATCAAATCTAATTGATGATTTGAAAAAAAAAGCCCAAGTCTGTGTTACACTGTTACAATAGTTGTAACTTGGCAGTGTGTCAAAACTGTCAATATCCGTTGGACAGGTTTGACAGTTTATGTCCAATCTGTCCATATCCATTGGACAATTTAAGACAGTTAAGACTTTGTTCTTTGTGAACAGAACCTGTTCTTTGTGAACAAGCATAACACTTCATGGAATATGTTTCCATATCTTCATACCAAGTTTTGAATGTTGGGATCAGCCTACAAATTCAAGTCTATGTGGAAAATCAGAACTGTTGAAAATCTGCCAAAACTATTCTGAAGTATGAAGACAAAAAGGATATCTGAAATGGGTGACAGACCATTTCTTATACCAAAATAGTTTACAAGGAAGAATAAAGGTTACTAGTTGACATTCCTTTTTAGGGTAAAGCTGTGGACAACAGAGACGAAAAGTAAAAGACTAAGATTCTGCAATAAGAAGACAAAACTACTTTTGTCAGAATTGTCCTAGTGTAGCAAAGCAAACTTGTCTTATTACAAAGTGTTAGGCCCAAAAAGGCCTCACTCAAACTTGTTCTATGTCATAGGGGGAGATTTTCAATCAAACCTGTTTGACATGCTTAGGGGGAGATTTTCAATCAAACCTGTTTGACATGCTTAGGGGGAGATTTTAAGACTTTTTAATGCCTCAATCAAACCTTTTGTGTTATTTGCAAAATTAGCCCAAGTCTGCTTTATACTGTTACATGAGTTGTAACTTGACAGTTTGTCAAAATTGTCCATTTCTGTTGGACAGGTTTGACAAAATATGTCTAAGCTGTCCATACTTGTTGGACAGTTTTGACATAAGTGTTTAGTTCTTTGTGAACGGAACCTGTTCTTTGTGAACAACTTTAACACATTATGGAATTTGTTTCCATGCCTTCATGCAAAGTTTTGAATGTTGAGATCAGTCTACAAATTCAAGACAAAGTGGAAAATCAGATCTGCTAAGTATCTACCAAAGCTGTTCTAAAGCATAAAGACAAAGGGATATTTGAAATGGGTGATAGACCATTTCTGTAACAACCCAATTTTTAGCTCAACTTAATATCTGATCATCGAACCAATAATGTAATGTTATTACATTATTTTGAATTATAATTTAATTAAGTTTTCTATATTTAATTAAATTATATAAATATTATGATTTATGATTTAATAAATTATTAAGATAATTAAATAAAAGATATATAAGATACGAAAGTAATAGTGGGTTAAGTAGCAAACATAACTAGTTGAAGTATATAAACGGAATATAGAAACATAAAATCAGATTTCTCTCTCTCTCTAGACTCTCTCTAGACTTTTTCTCTCTCTACTCTCTCTCTACATATCTCTAAGTTTACTCTCAAACCGACCGTCGGATCATCAAGATTTATACGTTATTGAGAAGATCTCGAAGAATACTGTGAAAAATTAGTTTCTTCCAATTCATTCAACTAGATGCAATTAATAAGAACAGAGAATTTAATCAATACTGACCGAATGATTTGATTGAAGAACTTGATGATTACAAAAATGATGAACTGAAAAATCCTTCTACGTACAGAGTTGCTGTCTAGATTGTATACGTACAAAAAGTGATATCTGACAGATCTGATCTATTCTAGAAAGTCAACATGACTATTTATACACAATTACAAACTATAAGGAAATTACACATTAAGTCCCTAGACTTTGGTATTTCATCAACTAAAACATATTCCAACAATCTCCCCCTTTGATGAAAGTAGCAAAGTCTTCAAGTTGACAAGCCCAGCTTCTGTTCAAATCTTCTAATACTTTTCCGATCTGACAGCCTCCATTCAATTTTAGAAATAAATTCGACCATGAGTTTTCGATCGTTAACTGATAAAGCTCCTTTCTTTGTCTTCCTCTTTTGATCTGTTGCCAGCTTGCCTTTCAGACCATTCATCACTTTAATCAACGTTCCATCAGAAAACTTATTCAGTTCAACACTTCTCATAGCTCTCAATCTTTTACTTCTATCTTTGTACATGACAGCTGGATGCTTCACCATTATAACTTGAAACTCTTTAAGTTCACCAGCAAATTTAATATCTCTGTGAGGTGCAGTCATGTTTATCTTCCTCATGCCTCTCTCAACTCCAATCTGTAGATCTTGCACTGACATTAATACCAGTTTGGTATGCATAAAATGAAACAATGTCTTCAGTACAAATCTACAATGTTCATTCCTTTTATTCCTGCACAGTTCGTCAAAAAGATCTTCAATATCGACCAAGTGCATGTTGAACATGTCAGCTTCTGTGAATACATATGTGTTTCCATCAGACCTGGTTACAGTAAACTTCGGATAAAAAATCTTAACAAATCTTTCCTTTTCAATCATCACTAGATCTACTATCCTGAAGTCATTCTTCACCTTCTCAACCTCTTGAGTCTTGTTTCTTAAGAAACTGGCATAGTTGACCAGATTGGGCATGTTCGGCTCTAAGACTCTGAATAACTTGTGAAATGAACAAGGAGCTTGCTTTTTACAAAAGATCTGTTTCTCTAAAATGTCTTCAATGTACGGCATCTTGTTTCTTTTCCTTATGAACTCAGCAGACCTGTTCTCTGGTAGTTCAAGCTTTTTCACCTTTTTCTTACTTAACTCATCTTTATTCAACAAAGTCAACATATCTTGAATTTCTCTCTGCACCACTTGTTGTGCTTGAAATCTTAATCTGTGTTGCTTCTTTGACTCATCAGCAAGTACAAATTCATTAAAGAATCTGTCCATCACTTCCACTTCATTTAAGACAACTGTTTCTTGAGCGATACTGCTCTCAACAGGGAACTCCTCAAATTCTTCCTTAATCTGTACAACTACCTCAGGCTTTTCAACCGTTGGTGTTGATTCAACATCTTTCATGATTTCTTCAACTAACACCTCCTCTTCTTCTATTCTTTCAGCTCTAAAGTCAACATCAGTTAATGCAATTATGTCATCATCTTCAGACAATTCAATATACTCTTCTCTTCCTTCTCCTATCTCTAGAATACTCAGCTCCTTCTCTTTTTCTTGTACATCTTCCTCAGAATCAATATATTCAACAAACTGATAGATATCAGGCTGAGTGTTCAAAGGAACTGGAACATCTTCATAAAGAATCAATCCCATCTCTCTTTGTTCACCAGCTGACTGTTTGGATCCTCCGGCTTCTTTCCCTTGAGATTCTGGCTCCTTCTCTGGATATGTCAGCATTAAAATCCCTGGCGTCGGTTGATCAAGCTTTCTCCTCTTCTCCCCCTCATGAGGAGCATCATCGGAGTCTTCGTCATGCTCATCATGTTTTCTCTTTGATGAGGAAGCTTGAGCCTTGCAGGTCTCTTCTACTGCAGCTACTCGTTCAGAAAGATTACCCAACGCAGTTACCACAGTATTTTCCAGGCTGATCATACGTTCTCTCATCTCGTCAAATTGATCAAAAACAAAATCCTTCAACTCTTCCTTCAACTCTTCTATAGCTTGCTTTGAGTCAGTTTGCTTGACAGACTCCTCTGCAACATCTTTTCCCTTTAAAAATTTCTGAATATTTGTCATTTGAGCCATTACCTCCGCTAACTGATTAGAAACATGTAAATTAACACCAGACACAGCTGCATTCAGTGCACTTGTCAAGGTTGACTCTGTAACAAAAGGGGATAAACTCACCACTGGGTCACGTAGACTTCCAGTTGACACAACAGTCGAACTTGTAAAAAGAACTTCTGTGTGGCCAGTGCTCAGAGTTGGTATTGGCGTTTCTCTGACAGGACTTCCACCCTCTTCAAGTGACGGAGCAACAAATGCTTCCGTTACTAAGGGTGTTCCGGTGGAAACACTAAGTTCAGCCACACTTACTTCAACGAATGAAGTTGACTCAAGTGACCTAAAGTGTATAGGATCTAGACTTTGTGATTCAAATGAAGTCGTACACACGGGCATTTGTGTACTTGTTTCAATATCCATCAAGTCCAATTGACTTTCGGATAGATCATGTGTTTCATCCCGGTGTTCAAATAAAACAATCTCCTGTTGAGAGGAGACTGAGTGGATATGAAGGTGTGCAGTCGTCAGTGGGATACTGACTTGTTCAATGCTAACTCTCATAGGAGAGCTAACAGCAGATGTAGCTATTTCCCGGCTTTCTGGGCTTAGGACCTCCCTCACACTCTGTTCAGCTATTTGTACTATGTCAATCATCAAACCTCCTCCCTCATGATGATCACCTCCATCATCATCATCATCATCATCATCATCAGCTCCTTCTCCCTCTCCTTCTTGAATATCAGATAATGTCCTCTCAGAATCTGACTTTTCTGCTTCTACCTCACCACCCCTCACACTTCCTACTCCCTCAGACACAGACTGGGTAACCTGAACTTCAGCCCCTTGCTGAGGTTCCTCGATCCTTTAAACTCCTGGGCTAAGAGAACCCGGTTCTTGGGTCTCTATAGGAGCATGATCTATTCTGTACAATCTCACATTTTCACTTTCTTGATCTGCATACTTTAGCAAATATTCAGGAATTGGCATGATGTTTGCATTTGGAGAGTCCGACACTTCATGTAGACTCATCATAACATAGTCTGGGCATCTTTGAGAATTGGCTCTCTTTGGAATATTTTCATTAGCCCTTAAGATCCCTCGGATAAGAATCTGAATAAACCTTTGAAGTGGAACGAATTTCCTTGCTCTGTTTGTGGTTTTAGCAAGTACAATCTCCTTTAGATCTTCCCAGATACACTGAGCAAAGTCATAGTGCGTGTTGAATGCGATCCCATGAAATATCCGCAGGCAATGAATGCTACATCGATCAATTCCCGTATGCTTTGAAGTCATGCAACGATTTATGATACCAAACAAAGTGTACCATTCGCCATTTAATCCATTTCTGTGAAATTTGGAGCTCTTCGGAAGTGGCTTTGAGTAGCCTAGACAAATCAAATCATGAACAAGCTCTTCATCAGAAACAAAATCCTCAAAATCTGCTAACTCTGGAAAGTTCACAGTGTCTATTCGTCGTGGAAGAAATAAATTGTGACGTAGCCTTGCAAGAGTGATCTTCGTCTTGAATTGATCAATCGTCACTTTGAAATGGTGATTACCATCCGCAGGAACAAATTTGACAGTATGCCAAAATTGTTGTAAGTACACTTGTGGAATAGACGGCTTATACTGAAGCAGATAACCAAGAGGATGGCCTTTTAGAATGTCCACAATGATCGGATGGCTTACTTTTATAACTTTGGGATCTAAACGGTGGTTATTGTCCCTGAAAGGAAGGCAATGTTTTGGCTTGACAAGTTGATTATCAGGAATAATATGGGTTTGTGAAGAACGAGCTACAGAGGTTGATCTGACTGGGGTAGAAACAAGGGTATGATTTGATGATGATTGAGCATTAGAGGAATTTGAATTTTGGGATTGCACAGGAGATGCCATTTGAATACCTGTAAAAAAATAAAATTCATGTTAGGCTTTCCAAGTATACAAAGGACAACTTTCAAAATGTAGAAAAACTTGTAACATTTTATCAGAAATTGCAAAAACTTGTGATTTTCTGTTTAAAGCATCGGGATTCCTGACAATAATTGAAAATTATTGAGAGGACTCCAAAGTCAATCGTTTAGAGACCAATGTTAGAAAAACACAAATTTATAACAATTTCTTAAAAAATGTGACATTTTTCTTAAAACTTTAAAATATTGTACTTAGAAAAGTTTTCTGATGAATCTCGAATGAACCTATACGTTTCTCGAATGACACTTTAACAACCTCGGGTGACATATGAAACAACTCGAATAAGTCTACACCCAACTCGAATGATGTGTACATGAAACTCGACTAAGTCTATATACAACTCGAATGATACATTCATGAAACTCGACTAAGTCTCTGTAAACTCGAATGATGAGTCCATGAAACTCGAATCAAACTATATACAACTCGAATGAAGTTTGACTCAACTCGAATGAGTCTTGAAGTTTCTCGAATGAAGACATGTAAAACTCGAATGATATATGTCCTAAACTCGAATAAGCTGTAAGTCCTTATGTCTGAAAATTTTCTAAGTGTTACACACTTGTCAACTCGCATGAAACATAAATGTTTCTCGAATGTAATGTGTAAGTCATGATGAAACTCGAATTACTCTCAGATAAAACTCGAATGACACATATAGGCAACTCGAATGACTCTGTCATACAACTCGAATGACTTACATATGCAACTCGAATGACTTACATATGCAACTCGAATGACTTACATATGCAACTCGAATGACTTACATATGCAACTCGAATGATTCGAGAAATGTCTGTTTATATTCCTACAAGTCTAAAACACACTGAATTTTATGAATTTAAGTTCAGGGTTGTTTATCAGTGTTTTAAAACTTGTACCCCCCTCGAAAATGTGTTTTAAACACATTTGTTTTACTGAACTTTGAACAAAAACAACTTTAAAGTTGTTAAAAATTCAAATTTCAGAAAATTTAAACTCGAAACTGTTTCATTGAAAAATCAATGATTCTGTTTGTGTGATTTAAAAATGACATACGAAACTTCAGATTCATAGTCATATTACCATTTTGAACAATATCACACAATTAATTTCAGTTTTATCAACCAAAATTAGAAACTGCCATTGTCGGTCAAGAACACATACACGAGGATATGAACACAGACTCACATACGAACAGATACACTTAAAATATGTACATACAAACAAAAAAAATAAAGAAAAAACAAACTTTTACTCACAATTTTTTATGAAATAAAACCTTCGATTGTGATTGTGGGTTTGAGCTTTCTTTGAAATGAAGAAATCTTGTGGAAGAAGATGAATGTGTGTATATTCCGGAAAAAGTGAATTTGAATTTGAAAATTCAAATTTATAGTCAAGTTTTACCCGGCCCACTTTATTTTTCAACATTTCAAACACTCGGCCCACATTTTAAACCATATTAGCCCACATATCACTTATTTCAAAAAAAATTGACTAAAAAAAATTTTAATTTCAAAAGAAAAAAAAATTTAACAGCACACAAAAAAATTTTTAAATTGGACTAAAAAAAATTCATACTTGTAAAAAAAAATTTCACATAAACATAAAAAAAATAAAAAAATGAAAAACACACACAAAACAAATAGTAACAAAAAAAATAAAAGTATTAACAAAGTACAATTGCTCCCCCTTGAATTTCTGAATGTTGCTCCCCCTCAACTTATGATTTCATTTTGCAAATCTGCTCCCCCTACAAAATAACAGATAATTTTTATCAGATTTATGCAAATTCAGATAAAATGCTTTTCTGCTCCCCCTACACATGACATTCCAGATCTCGTTAAATTCTCAAGTATATAAACTTTTTATGAATCATGAATTTAACATTAGATAAAAATCACTTAAAAAATGAAAATATTAAAATTAAAATTTTGAAACTACTGAATTATTAAATCTTAACGATTCAACATACCTAATTTGTATACCAAAAAATTAAACCGCTTTTCATCTAACGCTTTGGTAAACAAATCAGCTAGTTGATATTCAGTAGGTACAAAATATAATTCTATATTTCCATTTTCTACATGATCTTTAATGAAATGATATCGAATGTCGATGTGTTTCGTTTTAGAATGTTGCACCGGATTTGATGCAATAGCGATTGCACTCTGAGAATCACAGTATATTGGAATCTTCTTTGGTGTAAACCCGTAATCACGTAGTTGGCTTTTCATCCACAACACTTGAGAACAGCAAGAAGATACAGCCACGTATTCTGCTTCAGCTGTTGACAATGAAACACAGTGTTGTTTCTTGGATGACCAACATACGGGTTTGTCACCTAAGAATTGTACTGCTCCTGACGTACTTTTTCTGTCCATCTTATCACCTGCGTGATCAGCGTCAGAAAAAGCAGTCAGATGAAATGAAGACTCCCTAGGGTACCACAAACCAAGATTTGGAGTACCTTTGAGATATCTTAAAATTCGTTTTGCAGCAGTTAAGTGTGATTCTTTTGGATTTGCCTGATATCTAGCACAGACACATGTAGCAAACATAATATCTGGTCTACTGGCTGTTAAGTACATTAATGACCCAATTATACCTCGATAATGGGTTACATCTACAGGTTTTCCTGAGATGTCCGCATCGAGTTTTGATTTTGAATCCGGAGCCATGGGAGTTTTCATAGGAGTACTATTGACCATGTTAAATTTCTTTAACATGTCTTGGATATATTTTGACTGATTGATAAAAATACCATCAGTCAATTGTTTTACTTGTAAACCTAAGAAAAAATTATTTCCCCCATCATGCTCATTTCAAATTTCTGGGACATTAAAAACGCGAATTTCTTACAAAATTCAGGATTTGTAGACCCAAATATTATATCATCTACATATATCTGTATTACTATAATATCTGGCCCCTGACGTTTTATAAACAGGGTTGTGTCAACTGCACCTTTTGTAAATCCACATTTCAACAGATATGTTGAAAGTGCATCATACCAAGCACGAGGTGCTTGTTTAAGGCCATACAGTGACTTATCCAAAATATATACATGATCAGGTTTCGAAGGATCAGTAAACCCTTCGGGCTGATATGTATATACTTCATCTGTTAGCTCCCCGTTTAAAAACGCAGTTTTGACATCCATTTGATATACTGTAAAATTTTTATGTGCGGCAAAAGCTAAAAACATCCTTATAGCTTCAATGCGTGCAACTGGTGCGAATGTTTCATCATAATCAATTCCTTCTTGTTGACTGTATCCTTTGGCCACGAGACGAGCTTTATTCCGAACAATGACACCGTGTTCATCTTTCTTGTTCTTGAAGATCCATTTCGTGCCAATTATAGATTTGTCTTTTGGTCGCTCAACAAGTCTCCAGACCTTTAACCGTTCGAACTGGTTGAGTTCCTCTTGCATCGCCACAATCCAGTCAGCATCCAGAAGGGCTTCTTTTACATTTTTAGGCTCAATCTTACTTAAAAAATTTGAAAATAAGCATTCATTTATTGTAGCCCTTCTGGTTTGGACTGATGACGATGGATCACCAATGATATTCTCTATTGGGTGATTTCTTGTCCACTTAACTGTATGTGGAAACGGTTCTATTGGGTCTTGGTTTGGATTGGAATCGAAATATGGTTCGGGAGTTGTTGCAGATGTTGTAGGTGGAACATCGGAGGTAGGAGCTACTGACTGTTCTGAAGTAATAGGGGTTTCAGAAGTATGTGGAGGTTCAATTGGTTGTACAGTCTCAGTAATTGACTGCACCTTTGCTGTTGAAGCTTCTCCAGTTTCTTCTGAACTTTGTTGTTGAGAGAGATCTGAAACTACGACTGGATCTTCAGTGATCCTGTCAGGCACCAAATTTTGAACATTAGATTTGGGAGTTTCAAAATAATCATCATAAAAGTTCTCAAACAACTTATTTATTTCATTTTGTTCAGCATTTTGTTTATCTGACTCCAGTGAAGTCTGCATGTTAGGTCCGGGTTCTGAACTGGTGTGTTCAGAAGCCATACCATTCCTTCGTCAAATTTAACATTTACGCTCTCGTTGACTATCTTGGTTCTCTTGTTGTATATTCGGAAAGCAACCGACTCCTTTGAATACCCGATGAAGATTCCTTCATCCGCCTTTTGATTAAACTTTCCCAGATTGTCTTTATCATTCAATATAAAGCATCTGCAACCAAAGACATGGAAAAATTTAACATTAGGTATTCGTTTATTGATTAGCTCATACGGAGTCTTTCCGAATCTTTTATTTATTATTGAACGGTTTTGTGTGAAACATGCTGTTGCAACCGCTTCTGCCCACAAGAACAATGGTAAATTGGAATGGGCCAACATCGTCCTAGCTGCTTCCACTAGTGTCCGATTTCTTCTTTCAACGACACCGTTTTGTTGTGGAGTCCGAGCAGCTGAGAATTGATGTGTAATTCCAACTGAATTTAAGAACGAGTCCAATGATTTGTTCTTGAACTCTGTTCCATTGTCTGAGCGAATTGTCTGGATGGTGAGTTGCAACTTTACTTGTATTTTTCGGATGAAGTCGATGATAGATTCGGTTGCATCTGATTTGGATTTCAGGAAAAACACCCATGTGTATCGTGAGTAGTCATCAACTATCACCAATACATATCTTTTCTTATTTATACTTTGTACTCTCATCGGTCCACACAAATCCATATGCAGTAACTCTAATGCTCTTGTGGATGAGTGTGCTGTTTTGGATTTGTGTGTGGCTTTTGTCATCTTTCCTTTTTCACATGCCGCGCATAGTTGCTCTTTTTGAAATTTAAGCGCCGGCAGCCCTTTAACTAACCTTCCTTTTGCTAGGTTGGTCAGTTCATTGAAATTTAGATGTGAAAGGCGACGATGCCACAGCCATGCTGTTTTAGATGTTGCTTTTGACAATAAGCAGACATCTTTCTTCAGATTGATCGAGGCTAAACCAATGGAGTATAGATTTGTTTTCCTGGTTCCTGCTAGAATTTCTTTTCCTTGTGCTGATCTGATGCTGCACCGATTGGCTTTGAAGTTGACTTCTAACCCCTTATCACACAGTTGTCCAATACTGAATAGGTTATGACCAAGACCGTCAACATAAAAGACCTTTTGGATTGTGATTTTGTCATACTTCAGACTTCCGTATCCCTTGATCGGACAAAACTGATCGTTTCCAAATCTTACCGTCCCACAGAACTTTTCTACAAAGTCCGTGAGTGTGTCTCGTTGTCCGGTCATGTGTTTGGAGCATCCCGAATCAAGGTACCAGACATGGTTTACCTATAAAACGTAATAGCACATGAGGTACCCACTTGTAGTTGGGTACTTTAGTTTTAGGTAAAACATGCATAGTATCATTTGTTTTTCTAACTGATATGGCTTTAGGCTTATCGTTTGAATTTATTTTAGGTACCCATTTTTGAATTGTTCTTTTGGGTATCCACTTTTGTACAATTCGCGGTGGAATTGTTTTTGAAATTTTTATCTGTGGATCCTTTTTCTGTTCATACAATGGGTCCTTTTTCTTTGGTTGCCATACAAGCTTATTATACTTCACAGTTTCAGACTTACAAACATAAGAATTCAAAGCAATTAATTTCGATCTTGAAAACTTAATACAAGAATTATTAACAATTTTATCATTATTACAGACAGAATGTTCAATTTTGCTGTTTCTATCTGTAACAATTTTTTCTTTCACGCGCCATTCTTGTTTTATAATCTTGTTTTTCTCTTCTCTTTGCTTCTTTCGCCACACTTGTTTTCTCGACCCGTTCACAACGTTATCTGACATAAAAGAAGTTTGAGAATTAGAAAATTTAGATGCTTGTTTTTTCTGTAACCTTTTCATACCTGTTGAAGATTTGACTTTACGTGCAAAAGAGTCCGTTGATGAGGATGATTCACCCTTTTCAAAACTAGGAGACTGAACAAACAGTTTTGTTTTCTCCTTCTTTTGTTGCACTGATGGTGAATATTCAGATGGTTTTAAAGAGTCTGTAGTCATTCTTTGCAGAATTTTAACAGATTCTTTATGACCAGTTGATAGTTTGTTAGTCAAAGGTTTGATAAATTCACCAATTTTACCAAATCTTTGATCTAATGAATTAATATCAGAGTGCATGAACAGATCAAATTCTTTTTCTGAATTTATAGAATCCAGAGAAATAGATGAATGTGGATCAGACACATTTATGTTTTTAGACTTATCTTGCAACTTTTGTTCTAATTTTAGTAATTCAGACTTGAGTGTTCCATTTTCTGTCTCAAAACTTTTAATTTTCAATTCTAAATCAGATTTTATCTGTTCTAAAATTGAATTTGGTAAATATAGTTTTTGAGACTGAGTTGGTAGTTCAGACAAATCCTTTTCAGAATAAGTTTGAATGTACTCTTCTTTAGTATCAACAATGTTGCTGATTTCATTTATCTTGGTATAGTCAACATAATTTTGCATTTTGTCTGATCTTGACCTTTTGATTTCTTCACGGGATTCTACTTCTTCAGATGCTTTCAAGAATGTCATTTTTAATCCTAAATTCATGTATCTGACATCATATAATGTTGGTGAATGTGATATAGCTTTTGTCAGATACTTAGGATTTTCCCAACCAATACCAGATTTAGAGTTATAAAACTCTGTATCTTTTGGTTGATTTAAATATATTGTTTGATCTGTTTGCCCTCTTTTAATAAATTCATCCTCCATCTTCTTTATTTTCTCATAGAGTTTAGTTCTTTCTTCAAATATGGCATGATATTTTACAGAAAAGTTTGAGGCTTCTAATTCAGCTATTCGCAGACTTTCTTGTAAATCAGATATTTTGTGATTCAGATTGAGTATATTGCTTTGAAGTTCTTTTTCCTTATCTTGTAAGTCTGAGACAGCTCGTAAAGCTAAGGCTTTATCTTTGGAAAAATCTAGGACTAAATTGTGTTCATTTAGAAGTTTGTTTTCCAAAGAATGAACCTTTTTCTTTTCTGCTTTTAAGGATTTTTCAAACTTTTTAAGCATGAAGCCATATTAGTTAGTTTTTCTTCTAATATGCATGAGTCGTCAATATCAGAATCTGAAATAGAATTTACCTCTTGTCCTTCTGAATCCTCTGAGTTATCAGACTCTGAATCCTCCTCATTTTCAGCTTTATTTTGGCCAGATGCCATTAATGCAACTTCTTCTTTTTCTTCCTTCTTCATCAGAATCAGATTCTCTCTGCTCTTCATCCTCTTCATCCGTCAGTCCAACCCACACCTCATCTTCAGCTATCATAGCTGATTCACTCAGTTCAGATTCATTGAAGATTTCTGACTTTAAACAGATATGGGCATCTTCATCTAAAATGTCATCATCTTCGGATAACTGTAACCAATGATCATCCTCCGCCATAAGAGCTTTGCCTGACTCTTTCTCTTTGGCTAAGAGGGCCTTTCTTGTATAGTAGTCTGAATTTTTGACTACTGGAGATCTGCATTCCCGGGCATAGTGACCTGGTTTTCCACAGTTATAGCATTTCTGTTCAGATTCCTTCTTGGTTGATTTATCTGACTTCTCATATTTGTCAGACTTTCGTGCACTACTTTCTCCAGCCTTCTCATACTTATCCTTTGTAAGCAGTGCCATCTGTTTTTTCATCTCTTCAATCTCTGAATCTGCAGATGAATCTGATGATTCTGATTCTGATGATGTACTGCTGATTACCGCTCTTTTCTCCTTTTTAAGCTTGTATTTATACTTTTTCTCCGCCAGTAGAGCTAGTGGATCAGCAGTTTCTTTTTCCGCTTTCTTCTTTCCAGATATTTTCCTCAAAAAAACTTCTTGGTAGTTGTTGAGGTTTTCAAATAGCATATGAAAATCCATCTCCTCTATATCTTTCGTTTGTTGGATGATCATAGCATATTTTTCCCATTCTGGATTTAGGACATTTAAAAATTTGACATTGATGTCCAAGTTGGACTTCGTCACTCCGTTTCTTTTTACTTCACTTACCAGATTTACAAATCTGAGATAAGTGTTTTCCAGAAGTTCACCTTCACGGGCTCTAAAGTTCTCAAATGTCATTAGACGATTTCTAGCCCTATTAGTAGCAGCTCTGTCTGATCCCCGCATGATTTTGCATACTTCATCCCAGATGGATTTAGCAGTCTTTGTATTTGTCAGACAGGTGTATATTTCATTGGGGATTGAAATCAACAATAACTTTCTTGCAGTCTTGTCCCCTAACTTTCTCTTTTTCTGGGCCTCTGTTAGGTTTGTTACCTCAACAGTCCTTGGTGGTATTGGGGGATTGCCGGTTGGTACTCCTGGGATTGTTTCCATAAAGATTGAT
>JAANYP010003796.1:19275-48386 GCA_020465985.1 Centrapalus pauciflorus | reverse complement strand
AATCGGTAGAATCAAAACAGATCACGCGACTCCGAAGGAGATGCATATGAAAGCTGTGAAGCGGATTCTACGGATACCTATAGTCGAAACCGACGCTGGGACTTTGGTATCACGCGGAGGGATGATCTAGAGTTGGAGGCATTCACTGATTTCTGATACGGAGGATGCAGCTTGACGCGCAAAAATCCAGACAATGGAGGTTTGTCAGTTCCTGGAGGGAGATGCGTTGTTCCGTGCAATGCAAGAACAAACATCGGTAGCGGTTCAAACGGCGAGGCAGAGTATGTAGCTGCTGGTAGTTGCTGTTCACAGGTTCTGTGGATTACAACAACAATTGCGGGATTACGGTTTGGCTTACACTCAAACCAATAGGATAGACAATCATATACAATTGCGATAACAAATAATTCCAGTTAAAACACCGTAAAACAAAGAACAGAGAATAAGGGCATCCTTTTATAGTGAGTGTGCTGAAAAGAACTTGATTATTTTTTTTTTTTTTTTTTTTTTTTCTTTTTATGTTTTTTTATTTTTTTTTTTTTTTTTGTGTGTTTGTTTTTTATTCTGTGTTTTTGTTTTTTTATTTTTTTTATTTTTTTTTTTTTTTTTTTTTTTTATTTATTTTGTTTTTTTTTTTTTCTATATAATCCTGGTTTAAACGTGGCGACTGACATAATAATGCTGATTTATTTACCAAAGCGTTTGATAAGTCCCGATTTGCGTAGTTAATTCAACTTAATGTGAATGCGCAAACCCAGAGTAAAATTGACCTTAGTAGTACTTTTATTATTTTATTTTCTTTTATAGTTGTTATATTTCTTTCTTTTTTACGGTAGGCTGCTAATTTAGGTAAGTTTCTAATTTAGGAAAATTTCTATTTTTAGTAAGTTTCTATTTTTAGTAAGTTAGTAGATTAGCTTAGTTTAATGCGTTTTGCTATGAAAAACAAAAGAAAAAAGAGAGAAAATTACAAAAATACAAAAAAAAGAGAATATCAGAAAAGGAGTTAAGTCTTAGATACATAGGTTCAAAGTGACGAAAATTAGCACCGTCGTTACAGACTCTAAGTGTTTAGGCTTTCACACATAATGCAACTAAATCCTAAGTGTTATACTTTATTTAGTTTGATGTGTTGGTAGGCATAATACATATAGGGTATCTAAAGGCTAATAAAATATTCTAGAAAAAGTCAAACGTGTCACTAGCTTAGATGTATGACCAATCGGTCTTAATTTTTATGTACAAGACATACAAACATTGAGTCTAAATGAGGTATGCAAACTTTCTGGGGATGTATAGCAACATCAAATACGTCTGAAAATGGAAAGAATAGAAATATCATGAAAAACTGAGAGTCGAAAACATGCAACTCTGTTGTACGTAAGTACAGACCTGTTGTCTCTGTTTAGATTCGGGTTAGCAGACATGTCGCTTTGTTGTACGTCAGTACAGACCTGTCACCGCTATCTGCTAACTTTAAAGTTAAACCTTAAGTCGAACTAAGACACTTTGTTGTATGAGAATACAGACCTGTGTTCGATGTTTGTCTTTTAAAGAAAGTTTGCAAATACCAACAAGTTAGAATTTTTGTCTGTGTGCCTTGATCATAAAAGTATGTCTAAGTCTGAGTCACGTAAGATAATTTCCTGATAAATAAAAAGGCCAAGGGATATTCCGAAATGTAGAGTGTTTAACAGGGTAAAATACCAACAATCGGCTAAATGGGTATGTCACGACAAACAATCAAAGGAATCAAAAATTCCTAAGTGTGAAAGTTTAAGCACTGAAAGTTAGTATCGGACATCGCTATCTGATTGAACCTTTCTTAGACTATACTCATCAAAAATATGGTGTTAAGTATTTAGCTTAGATTGTAAATTTTCTTAAGTCTAGATTAAATTTTTTGGTCAAAATTTTATTTTACTTTATTTTATTTTTACCTTAGTTTATTTTATTTCATTTTAGTTTAGTTTAATTTTTACTTAGGTAAAAGGTCAAAAATTACTGAGGGTGCATTCAAGGTTGAATAAAATAATCAATGCGTGAAATATCTGAGCTTAGGGTAAAAGATTTGGCATAGTTTATCTGGTTACACTACACAGTAGAAAATAGTTGGTAAAAGTTGAAAATATTTCAAAATTTCCGAAATTTTTCTAAGTGTTGGAAATTTCGAATCTAAGACAGACTCGAATGTCAGATACTTCGAATCTGTCAGTAGACTCGAAATTGCATAGACTCGAAGGTAGGTAGTATAAATAGGTCCACAGTAATGGCATTTATTTCTTACTACCCTCGAATCTGATTTCTCGAATCTGTCTTTGGCGATCTCGAATCTATTCTCGAGTCTATCGAATCTCTACTAAACGACATTTCGTCGAGTTTGAAGTCTTTGTGTTCGATTCTAATCTCATATCTAGGTATAATCAACAGGATTGTACGAGATTTTGGTGGTTTAATACACAAATTTGGACTTAAACATCACATTTTGAAGTTTTATTGGTCAAAATAGGGTTATTCATAAATAACTAAGTTAGGACCTATAAAATATCAAATTAAAGGCATAAATCAGTGATTAGAACTTAGTTGAACTAAAGTATGTGATTTACCTAGTTCAAAATGGTTAAAATCTTGGATTTTTGTTGAAAAAGGAGATGTCGGCCTTTCGAATCTGATAATGGATTCGAATCTGATCATGGGTTTCTCGAATCTATCAATAGATTCGAGATGACCAGATATTCGAATCTGTCCATCAGACTCGAATAGGGTATATTCGAATCTGTCCATACTTTCGAATATGGGCACTTCGAATCTGTTACTCTCGATTCTGTACCTCATTTATTTTGTTGAATTTAAATTTTATTAAACTTGTGAAATTTAATTGTGTTAGATTTTGTATTTAATCAAATACAAGATAAAACAAATTTGAATTTAAACAAGTTTATTGATTTTTAATAATAATCTAACAATTTTATGTATTGTGCAGATATGGCGCTTCGTGCTTTCGTCCCTAAGCACAATATGGTTCTTAATCCAGATAATCATATCCCTGAGGCGCAGGGTTTTCGTGAAGTATTGGACTTCTTAGCTGAATCCAGAATTAGCTACGCTTTGTTTCAGAATATTCCGATTGTAATCTCATATGTGCGGCAGTTCTATGATCACTTACAAGTTGACTGCTCTGTCACCCCGACAATGCTGAGAACAAGGATCGCAGGGCAACCGTTGGTATTCTCTGCCGATATGCTGCGTCAAGTGTTGCAGCTAGGATCTGAGGAAGAGGAGTCTGGGCCTATTGATTTTCCACTAAATATTAGGCAAGCGGCTTTTCAACGAATGGGTTACAGTCTAGATGTAACAAAGTCGTCATATATGAAGAGTGGCCTGATTGGGCAATGGCGTTTCTTGGTCCATGTCTTCATGGTCTGTTTTGCACCGAAGAAAGCTGGATTTGATTACATTGTATCAAAAATCCAATCAGCAATGATCGCGATGGTGTACAATAAGAAGTTTAGTTTCTCGCAGCTGATTTTCACAGAATTTATTCATCAAATCACGGCTCCTGAGAGAGAAAGGTTCCTGTTGTATCCGAGGTTCGTGATGATGTTGATACGTCACTTTTTGCCAAGTCTGCCACAATCGAATGATTCTTTGAGCGTAAATGTAATGGAAAAACGCATATTTGCTGATTGTTCCTCACACCGAGGAAGATTGGCTGTTCCTACTGCTCGTCCGTTGTTTGGAGCTATCTTAGACAGGAACTTTGTGGCACCTGATAATGCCAACTGGGCATGTGAAATAGAAGTTCAACAGCAACAGCAACAGCAACAGCAACAGCAACAGCATCAGCAACCGCATCAGACTCGTGTTCGTCCACGTGATCCAAGGCGAAGACAAAGAGATATTACAACTCAGTCTCAGGCGTCTAGGCCTTCTACGAGTCAGCCAGAGCCAGAGGTACAGGAAGCAGGGCCTTCAAGTGCCAATCCAGAAACAGAGCAAATAGCCCAAACATTGGAGGAAATATGGGCTTCGGGTCCGCATGCAAATGAAGATGTTGCAGCAGCATTGGTGGATGAGCTGCTGAGTCCGCCTGGAGATAATGATGATATATTTCGTAATGTTGACGACTATGAGCCAGAGGGGGCTGAGGCAGGATTGACATCTTCGGAATCTGAAACCGAATCAGATGAAGTTCATGAGGTGGTGACTACCGAAACTGGAAGTTGTTTTGAGACTTATGGTTCTAGATTGATTGTCAATCAAGGTGGTTCGAGGAGGAGAGAGACCAGGGAATTGGAGGAGTCCGATTATGAAGAAGAAGAGATTGCTACGTTAGTGACGAGGCCACGCGCAAAACGTCATAGATTCATGCAAGGATCCTCGTCAGTCTCCGCAGAACAACCAGAAACTCCTCAATCTCAAAACCCTCAACCTCAAGAACAAGAACCTCACACCAACATTCCACCACCACCACCTCACGATGATCCTTATATTCCATCACCAATCACTCCAACTCCAATTCAGTCCATCCCATCAACCTCATCCTCATACGCCGACAATCAAAGGTTTCAGCAGCTCAAAGCGCGAGTCGATTTCCAAAATATCCAAATCTTAGGCCTAACAAAGGCAGTCGGCGAGATTCAGACTCATAATGCCGATCTAAAGAAGATAGTGGACACAGTTCAGGAAGAGAACTTAGAGCTGAAGGCCTTTGTTTGCGATCAGGCAGCCGAGATAAGGTCGATGCGCTCCCTTATTGAGCAGTTAATGAAGAATCTACAGGCTCAGGGGGAGACATCGTGCCGTGATCAGGAAGCACAGAGACCGAGAGATGAAGATGATGAAGACAACCAAGGCAATGATCCCAGCCCACAAAGACAGAATGAGCCAGTAGATTTTTCTGCTGCTCAGACTGCTCAATCTGAGGGGGAGCCTAGTAAAAGGGGAGAAGTAGGAGGAGCGGGAGGAGAAGCTAGTTCTTCAAGGAATTTAGACAGCGACATGATCGATGCGCTGAAAGATATTGAAGAAGAGCTGATGGAGTTTGATTTTGAAGATGAAATGGAAGAGTTGGAGGAAGGGGAATTTATTCCAGATGATGTTGTTGACTGGAAATCTGACGATGAAGTGATAGAGGACGAGGACGATAATGTTAATGAAGTAATCATCAATTCACAACCAGTCACTGAATTTTATGAGAGCTCAAATCATAATGTGATTGATATTGATTACATCAAGGTAGCCTCAGTCGAGGATAAAGAACTGGAGGAAGCTGAAAAAGAGCCATCTAGAGCTGATCTGTTAAATCTTTGGTTCAAGAAGGAAGAAAAGAAGGATCAGCTGAAGATGAAGAAGACAATGAGAATTCCAAGTGCCGGAAACTTTTGTGGAGGGATTATTAGCTGGTTCTTTGACAGAGAACTGCAGCTGTTCATTTTGAAGAGAAGGGATGGACTTCAATACTTGAGGCGGACATTGAAAGCGTTTAATTCTTTGCCCAAGATTGAGATTAAAGAGTTAGCCTGGAAGGAACTGATCAATATTGGAAATGATCCCTACGCGAGCGTTATTGAAAGAATTATAAGGAAAGAAGGGCGATCAGGCAAATTTGAGAGGCTTAAGCCGAGAACAGGCAAGAGGGTCGAGGATGGATCAAGAATAGATCCTCATACTGGAAGACCTTGGGCTAGAATGATCTACAAGCCAGTCAAATGCTTGAAAAGAGTGCCAATAAAGCCAATGCCACAAAATGTTTTGAGCAACATGAAGTGGTGGTACCTGGAGATTGATACTGCTGAAGCTATAATGGAGGATCAAGACGAGCAGGTAATTTTGAAGGTATACGACCCTCTGCATTTGATAAACCTATCTAAGGACGACCTGAAGAAGCTTCACGATCAGCCTATATTCTTCACTGAACCATGGAGATCTGAAGCCAGGAAGTTCCAAAGGGTAGTTAAAGTTTGTATAGAGGCAGGGTTATATGCAGGTAGTAGCGTCTATAGCTCTAGTACTTAAATTTGATGTAATGTAAATAATTAGAAGCTATCGTCAAGGGGGAGTCTGTTGGTACACCCTGTGTGACGATAGCAGTCTAATCGATCTGCGTTATGATTTAAGTAACATTCTGAATATTAACAAGTGTTTTGATATATATGTTTAATATGTGGTTGTCTGTTATTGATTGTGTGTTTGAACTTGATGTAACATATTACAAGAAGTTCAAACATAAAAGTCAAAGAGTATGTCAAACATAAGTTAAAACATAAGTTTCATCACTTAAGTGTTTAAATGTATTGGCTAGATTCGAATATGTAAAGGAAAGACATTCGAATCTGTGATAGATTCGAATGTATCCTTAGATTCGAATAGGTTAGATTCGAATCTGTCAGATGGACAGATTCGAATGAGGCCTTAGGCCAGATTCGAGGTTGGCCCACAACAGACTCGAATCAGGGTCTATAATTAGGGATAGACTCGAATCATTAGCTGACCTTTGGCAGAATTCGTGAGGAATTAAGCAATAGGCGATCTCGAGTTTATCAGCTAGGTGAGTCCCGTTTCGGAGAGAATTAGTACGTAGGATCGTTCGTGTGTCGTTCGTTCAGCGTCTAATAGTCTCCGTGTTTCCGTTGGTTGAGAGTTGTCCGTCTGACCGTAAACGAGGATTCCGCACTCGTTCACGGGTCCGCGTCTAGATAGATCTGTCAGTGGTAGACCTTACAGATGATATTTGTAACCTCCTTTGACTTCAAATCTGAATTTATTGCAATTTATGGAATTTTCTTGATGGATTTGTGATGAAGCCGTAAGTTTGTAGAAATAAAGAGATAGAGAGAGGGAGTCAATTTTCTTAATTTGATGTTAATGAGTATAAATGGTCATTTCTTATGTTTATATCCTCATTTTAGCTATAAGTGCAATTTAACCCCCCACACTTTTGTATAATACATTTCTTTATTTTGATCATTTAAATACTTTATAACATTTATATAATTTAATTAATTAATTTCATTACTTACTTAAATTACAAAATAAATAATGAAATAAAATTACATTATTAGCCTAAATGCATAAATCAAAGTTTGGTTAAAAGCTAGGTTGTTACAACTTGTGTGTACCCAATTAAGTTGGGGAGGATTCATCCTCCAGAACTTGGTTGTGTTTAGAAATTAGGATTTAAACTAAATAATAAGCCCCGCATCAGAAAATAAAATTTTTTTAAGCACGTAGCAGAAATATTTTAACCCGATAATGCGAGTGTAAGTCGGGGAGAATACCCGTAAAAATTAAAAAATTATAAAATTAGGGTTCCAAGACCAGTGCACGACCCAGATCGCGAATCCAGAGGCCAGGGCGCAGGCCTGCGCTTGCCCTGCAGCCCGACGCGCTTAAAATCTTATAAAATGGTACTGATTGTCCCCATAACTCCAAAACCCTAATTCCAGTTCCAGAAACGACGGATTTCGATTTCTAAGCCTAAAAACCTTCAAAAATTCGTCTTTTTCACGTCAAATCTTTAATCCGTCGTTAGCTCTTCTCACTTACTAGGAAGGTATACTCCCTATAACACCTTTAACTTCATTCTACCTTAGTTTCATAAAGATTTTTCATGCATGCATGGGTTGAGGTTTTGGGAGTTACATGTTTTTTTTATAGAAAAAAGGGTTATGATTAATTTTCTAATATTCATTTAATTAATATAAAATTATTTTTGCAAAACTTTTGTAAGAATTATGCATTTTTCCGTATTTATTATATTTTGAAACTTTTTGTCGTAAAATGTTATGTTTTTATTATTTATTGTTAAAGTTCATGCATTTGTTAGGGTTAGATTGGGCTCACATTGTTGGTGTGACTCAGGATTAGTTTGTTTATTATTGAAAAAGGGTGTTTAAATTATCATGCATCGTTTATGTAAAAACCTCATATTAACAATCCTTTGTCTTTGTGTTATTTTAGATGTCAACCCAGTTTCACGCAAACGGTAACCGTCCCGGAAATACCCAAAAACCTAGAATGAGAACCCACGACCCTAGGGATGTCCGCTTTGAGAAACCCCTCAATGCAGAGTTCCCTGAAATTCCACCAAACACAAACAATGGTAAACCCCCTAAGTTTTTCATAGAGCGTACTTTGAAAACAGTTGACTTTGATAATTTTGAAATATTTGAGTGTTTTGAGCGATTAGGATCGACTAGAGCTATACAATGGGAATTAACATCCATATATCCATACTAGTTTGATCCAACAGTGGTTCACTACTGTTCGGAAAATAAAAGAGGAAGAGGACCATGAATTTGAGCTCACGGGAACAGTAGTAAACAAGAAAGTGTCAATATCTAGGAAAATCCTTTGTGAGGAATTCGGTACAGACGCAGATATCCCAAGGCCTAAGGAATTTTGGTCATCTTTAGACCTCCAAGTGGGTAGAGCGAGACAAATTGGTGGATGGTCTAAGAAATGGGATGGGATGTTAGCCACAATATTTGGAATGTCAATAGAGGAGACGAGAGAGTATGTCAATTATAATAAGGGGGACTTATGTCCGCTAGCTAAGGTGTTGTGGAAGTTTGTTATCCTCAACTTGCTTCCCAGTAATCAAGACACCACTGTTGTTAAATCCCAAGAGATGCTGTTAGTGCATGCTTTAATGACTGGATACCCAACCATATCCTTAGGGTACATAATAATGGAAAATCTGTGGGAGTGTAGTTTCCCAGGTCAAGGGATGAATTATCTGCACTGCCGTATGCTAAATGAGCTATTTAATATTAAGAAAGCGGTGTCGGAACAACTGCCAATCAAATACCTTAACTCAAACAAAATTTGGTTTACTAGAATCACAATGTTAGGGCTAGTTTTCGAGAAAAATCATTTAGGCTATCAAATTCGTTGTCCTAAAACCTCTAAAGTAACCCAAATCCCATTCATTGTACCCGACAACGTTGAAGGACAAAATTACAAAGAGGATGAAAGATCATGGGAAAAAGTAACAATCGAAAACTTGATAAGATCTCAAATCAACATTCTGAAGGACGTCATGGGTAGCATACTAAATGCAAACAAAGAATTGATGAGGAATATTGAAAAGTTGCAAGAGGAGCAAAACAAACATGTGAAGCTGTTTCAAGCTCACCAATCTTCAGATCACTGTCGGAGAATTGGAAGAGATTGTCGCACCTCCGGCCGAATGTTGATTTTATAATTATTTGAATATTAATTTTAATTATGCATGCTAAACATTAAGTAAGGTTTGATTTATATCTGATGTGGTGGTTTGTTTTGTTTGGTTTGGTTATTTACGTTTATTTGGATTGTAATAGTACTTTATTTTTTATTTTAAAGTGTGACGTTTATTTTAAATTATAAAAGTTGAATTTTGCTTGTTTATTATTTGTTTGTTTAATTTTTAATTGTTATGAATAAGGAATATGTACCAATCTATCTTTCTATGATTTTAACCCATAAATTAATTTTGATGTGACGAGGACGTCACAAGAGTCTAAGTTGGGGAGGGTAGGTTATAACGATAACATTTATAAATTAATTTAGCCCTCACAAAAATTTTTAGACTACATTCTATATCAAAAATTAGAAAGATTTACAGCCCCGCATACCAAAACAGTAAAAAATTTAATTTTCAGCAGAGTTGGGCGCAGGAGTGGGGCAGGCCTGCGCTGGCCCTACGCCCCATCGAGTTAAAAGTCAGATTTGAGCCCCATTTCATCATTTTCACAGCCCTAGAACATTAGTCTACGCTTGGGTGTGCGGCTCCTTCGAAAAATCCCTACTTTTGTTCCCAAAATTTGCAAATTTAAGCTTCAAAACACCCATGTTTTCATAAATATCCAAGATCTAGGCTGGAAATCACCTCTTTGTGGGTAGTTTCATCCATTTTGAAGATTTTTGGGTAGAGAAAGTGGTAAAGAAAAAGCTAGTTTTGTACCAAGTTACGCTTCCAATCACCAAGGTTAGTGTTTTTTTTAAGTAATTGCAACTTATTTCATACTTTTTGAGCAAAAATGAAAGATTGAGCTTCATGGTCATGCATGGAGTTTTCATGGTGATTTTGACTTTTTAGAGTCAAAGTATGTGAAATTGCATGAATTTGATGATAACCTTGATGTATGTTTTATGAGAAACGTGTTTCTTTGTTAAGTTTGTTAATTCTTCATGGTTAATTTCTAGAAATTAATTTGAATTTAAAAACTTGGTTGCCTAATGTGCATATATTGTTAAAATCATAAAACTTGGGTGATTAGCTTAAAAATTAATTTTATGTGCTAAATGTTTTATTAAAATATGATAAATGTTTTGTGCTTAAAATAATGGCAAATTATAGACTATATATATATATATATATATATATATATATATATATATATATATATATATATATATATATATATATATATATATATATATATGATGCAAAATATGAGCGTAAAAGAGTATATATATAAATGCATCTTTTAAGTAAACGTAATTGTGCAATTTGCAATTATAGGTTACATTACTTAATTTATCTCATACATATTGTCGTTGGCTTGCACAAATTGTAGATGTCGAAGAGAACGAGGCAACGAACTCTAAATCTTAATGTCCCGATAGATTGGTCTCCAACCCTCCTATTATCCCAACACCCCGAACACAATAGAACACACTTGTTTTTGTATAAAAAAATATTCCAATAAGGTGTTAGCTGAAAAGAGGGTTAAGAGGAGCGATTTTGACGACTATGGGATCCCATACCTATTTGACTATTTGGGGTGGGAAGGTGTGCTTGAGTTGGGCGGCCAAGATATTTATCAGGCCGATGTAGTCAAGTGGATGTCTACCCTACAAAGGGAGACGTGTCGTTCAGCGAACGACTTAAGGTTGATAGGTACCGTCCATAGTAGGGACGTGGCGATGGATGCACAAACCCTTCGCAAATTATTTAATTTAGATACTAGGGTAGGCTACGAAGGGTCTAACCAACAGGGGTATGAGTATAGGAATGAGGCCCAATTGGCCTTTACTGACATGACTTGGTCAGGGGAGTGGGCAGAGCAGGTAAATAGAGTTTTTATTCCATCCATTTTGGAGTCTGAGTCCTCCACTTCCTATAGCCGAAAGGCTTTGTCTCCGAGGTGTAAGGTGCTTCACAAGATTATCGTGAACAACATCTTGCCTCGTGATAGTGACCTAACCAAAGTCAGGCATAGGGATATCATAGTCCTTCACACCCTTCTTAAGGGTAGGCCCAGACTGTCCTTTGCGTGGACAATTATGAATGAACTATGGGCTATGTACGATATGAGAGAGAGGGCGATCATCCCCCATGCTTGGTTGATCTCCATGTTCCTCGAGAGGACGGACTCACTTTCGCCCGATTCCCTGCTATCCCCCATTTCGGCGACATTCATTACGGCCGCCATGTTCCCTACCTTGATTTTTAGGGAAGTTGACGAAGGGTTCGAGATATTCGACAAAGACACAAATGAGTTGTATATCGAGGACTATACTGAGGATGAGAGTGGTAGGCACAAAAAGGCCTCAGTCAAACCTGCTCTACATCTTAGGGGGAGATTTTTAATCAAACCTGTTTGATTCACTTGAAAGTATAATTTAAGGCCTGTTTATGCCTTATTGAAACCTGAAAAGTGATTTGCAATATGACTCAAAGCTTTTTACCCTGTTGCATTTGTTGCAACAAAGGAAGATTGTCCAAGCTGTTCTGTCTGCTGAACAGGCTGGACAAAAACTGTCTACGTTGCTCTGATCTGTTGAGCAGCTTGGACAAATTTTAAGTGTTCTGTTCTTTGTGAAAAGAACCTGTTCTTTGTGAACAGGCTAAACACTTTATGGAATATGTTTCCAAGTCCTCATGTATTATTTTTGACTACAAGATCATTTACAAGTCGAAGACAAAGTGGAAAACAGAATCTGCAAAAGCCTGCCTACGCTGTTCTGTTACATGAAGACAAACAGATATCTGAAAAGGGTGACAGACCTTTTCTTATATCAAAATGGCCTTAACAAAAGAAGAAAGATGCAAAGTTCACATTCCTCTTTTGGTTAAAGCCTTATGCAACAGTGACAAAAAGAAAAAGACAAAGATTCTGCCACATGAAGACAAGTCTGCTTTATCAGAATGTGCAGAAAAGTTGTTTTGTCTTTTTGGAAAGACATCCCACTATCTCATTGTCCAATGAAGAAGCTTCACTAAGATTCTCAGTGAGCGTATAAAAGGAAGCTTCTAAGGATTGTGAGATATCCAAGAGTGAGAAATCAGATCGTGCATTAAAGTGTGTTTTTCATGCATGCAAGTCTGCTTGAATATAACAGTACGTTTGTCTAAGCTGTTCATACTCAAGCTGTCTATCTGTGTCTTGTAAAATCAGTGAGTTCATCTAAGTGAGTGTATTCATTATATCTAGTCTGAGTGTGTCTTAGATTAGTTGAAACGTCTGTTGTATCTGTCATCTCAGCTTGAACCTTTCCGCAGTCAAGCTTGTTTGTAATTAACATTTGTTAATGGTATACACATACATTGAGAAAAGAGTGTTGAATTTTAATAAGCTGTATTCACCCCCCTCCCCCCCTCTACAGCTTAGAACAATACTCTAGGGAAACCTTTTTGGACCTACAACTTGTATCAGAGCAGATAGAGTGTGTGTCAACTCTAGATCTCTCATTCTCCAAACTTTCTCATGGACAATGGTGCTGCAAGTTCCTCTTCTAACTATGACAATGATTCAAAGGCCAAACCCCCCAAATTCAATCATCAAAACTTCTCAGGTTGGAAGTGCAGAATGATGCTCTACTTAGAGAATCTGGATGTACAACTGCCAGAGATAGTAATAGAAGGTCCCTATGTTCCAACTTCTGTTACTACTATAACTCCTGCTGTTGAAGGAGATGCCCCTGGAATCAGAACCTTTCAAAAGGCCAAAGCTCAATGGTCTGATGAAGACAAAAGGCTGGTTGCTCTTGATGCAAAAGCAAGGAATAACCTGGTCATTTCTCTTCCTGATGATGTGTTCAAATAGGTTGAAAAAATGAAGATTGCAAAGGAGATGTGGGATAGTTTGTGTACCGTCTATGATGGTCCCACAATCACGCTAGATAACAGGATCAACAATCTTGTTAGACAGTATGAACTTTTCTTTGCAAAACCGAAGGAGTCACTCACAGAATCCTACACCAGGTTCACTGCTCTTATCAATGATCTCAAAGCCGTTGGGATCACAAAGGACAGCTTAACTCTGGTGAACAAATTCTTTGACATCCTGCCTGAAGAATGGAACTATTTTTCTACTATCTTGAGAAATTCAGGTACCATCCAAGGTATGGATCTTGTAAACTTGTATGGATCCCTACTGAATGTTGAGCAGTCAAGGCAATAGAAAAGAAATGCCTTGGAAATGTCTAAGAGAGGTGCTGCCTTGTTGGCCAGTGTGAGACAACCTGATGGTCAGGTATGTGATGTGTTCACAGAACTTGATCAATAGGCTGATGATGAAACGGAAGAGATGTCTGAAGAGGAAGACTGTGAAGATCTTGATGAACTTGATGATGAGCAAATGATTGCAATGCTTGTCAAAAAGTTCAACAAGAAAAGGTTTGGTGGAAGAATGCTGCAGAGGAACTCAAATGCTGTAAAAAAGAAGGCATTTGATAATACTAAGGTTGAGTGCTTTAAATGTGGCAAAACTGGTCATATAGCTGCTGACTGTGTGTCAAAAGCTGTTGGGCAGTCATCCAAACCATTCAAGACAAACAGGGACGTTGAAAAAGTTGGAAAACTCAATGGCTTCCAACAAGCAAAAGGGACTCCTGTCTGAGACATGTGATTGGGAGGAATGTGATTCATCCTCTGATGAAGAAGATAACAACTGTCTGATGGCCAAAACTGATGTCCCATCAACAAGCAACTTCAAACAAGACCTGGCTGAAATTGAAGCCTTTAGCAGCTTAAAGAACTGGAATCCTACAATGATGTATAAGGTACAAAACTTTATGGATTAGTTCTGATGAAAAAGTAAAAATGTTTGAATACATGCTTGTTGATTTAAAAGCTGCTGTTGAGAAGCACAATGTTTTACTGTCTGAAATCTCTAAGCTTAAAATTGATCTTGACGTAATATCTAGCAAACTGGACAGTTTCCATAAGTTGGAAACTGAGCTTGATGAATTAAAACACATCAACTCCATTTTACTAGAAGAAATAGAGAGGCAGACATAAAACATGCAAAGCGTCAAAAGATAGTTGACTCTTGGTGCCAATCTGCACAAAAAGTCAGCCATTGCATTAGTCAACAGATCCCTGCACAAATCCAAGCATATCTTGGAGGGGATCTTGACAAAGCAGCTTCTATTGTTGAGATAAATGATCTGAAAGATGACTTATCCACTCTTGGTGAGCTTCCTAGCACTTTCATTCAGAAAGTAAATGGTAAGCTAGTCTCAACAAATAGGTTTATCAGGCTCAAAACACTGACAGCTTGTGTGAAAAAGCTCCAAAAGCTGATGAGGGAATATGTTCTCCATCGAATAGACCTGCTAAGGGCTCTGCTGATTCACACAAGCAAAAGAAAGGAAAACAAGCTCAAGCTGCAGCTGTGGACTCTAAACCTGTTGACAAAACAGGCTCTGGGTTCAAAGCTAATGGTAAGAGACCTGTTAATCCTTTTGATGCTTAACATTTTGAGAAAAAGTTTTCAAAAGGTAAGCAACCTGCTTTCAACAGGAGTAAGTCTCATGTTGGAAATAAATCTGCTGTGTTTTCAAATAATATTTTAAATAATAGTGGAAAATTTGTTATAAATGAAGGTAAGTCTTTCAAGACCAAAAGCAGTGATTATGTTGATAGGCAACATCCTTCACATCTCAAGTAGGGCGAAGGCAAAGCCAATGCTCAACCTGAAAAATTGGGGAATAAGTTTCCCAAAACTGTGGAAGGTCACAGACCATTCAAACTTCATGTATTTGATATCTGTCCTCCCAAAAAGAGGAAAGAAGAAACAGGCAAATCTGTTGCCATTGTGCCTTCCACCCAAACTGTTGATTCATCTAAAAATAGTACTAAGTTTGCTAAACCTGCTGACAGAATCAACAAAAATAATTCAGAATATGTTTTTGGAGGTTCTTCTTCCAAAAAGGCTAAAAAGAGAAAATGCTTTAAGTGTGGGAAGAAGACACATATGGCCAAAGTCTGTCCTGAAACTGAGGACATGAGGCCTGTTGACTCTGCTAGTTCCATCATGCAAAAACGAGCAGTGTTGGAAGTAACATAGTCAATGAGGATGGTATCCAAGCTGATACCATCCAAATAGGAAATATTAGTGTAGATATCACTGGTCCATCAACAAATGTTGATGAAGTAGGAGAACACATCCCTATGATGAGTTCCCCTAAAAATAACTAATATTTTCTCATGACACTCTACAGGACAAACAACCATCCCAGGTTTGGTACTTGGACAATGGCTGCTCAGGACATACGACAGGTTGCAAGGACCTGTTGAGTGATCTCAGGCCTGAAAAAGGGCCAAAAGTCACTTTTGGTGACAATGTACAGGGATCCACAGAAGGGTATGGAACTCTTCAAGCTGGTGCTGCAGTATTCAAAATGGTAGCCTATGTGGTTGGGCTGAAACATAATTTTGTAAGCATAAGTCAACTATGTGATGCTGGCTACAAGGTCAACTTTGATGAGCACCTGGGTTACATATTGGATCCCCAAGGCAAAGTTGTGTTGTGTGCACAACGAAAGAAAGGTGTATACGTTGTGACATGAAATCTGCTGATCCCACAACTGAAACCTGCTCCATCTCAAGAAGCAATGCAGACCTGAACTGGTTATGGCACAAAAGGCTATCACATCTGAACTTCAAGAATATCAACAAACTCTATAAGAAAGAGTTGGTAATAGGTTTGCCTTCTATAACCTTTGTTAAGGATAAACTCTGCACAGCTTGTGAGAAAGGCAAGCAGAGAAAATCATCTTTTAAATCTAAGCACAATCTCTCTATTGATACTCCTCTCTTCTTAATCCACATGGACTTGTTTGGACAAGTCAGTGTCCCAAGTCTAGTAGGAAGAAGATACACTCTAGTAATGGTTGATGAGTTCTCCAGGTTTACATGGGTGATCTTTCTGAAGAGCAAAGGAGAGGCTGCTAGAGAAATCATTGGATTTATCAAAAAGATGGAAATGCTGAACTCTGCTCAAGTCAAGCAGCTTAGAAGTGATCATGGTACTGAATTCAGAAGCAGTAATCTTCAGGACTTCTGTGAAGAAAGAGGGATCTCACAGAACTTTTCAGCAGTAAGAACTCGACAACAAAATGGTGTTGCTGAAAGGAGAAACAGAACTCTCATTGAAGCTGCTAGAACCATGCTGTGTGCGTCAGGTTTACCTTCATCTTTCTGGGCTGAAGCTGTCAACACAGCTTGCTTCACCCAAAATAGATCCATGGTGGTGAAAAGGTTCAACAAGACTCCCTATGAGTTACTCAAAGGGAGGAGGCCAAACATTAGCTACTTCCATATGTTTGGATGTCCCTGCTTCATTCTGAATCAAAGGGACCAACTGGCAAAGCTTGAACCCAAAGCTGATGAAGGTGTGTTTGTTGGATATTCTGCTATCTCCAAAGCCTATAGAGTATACAACAACAAGAGATTGGTGATAGTCTGATAGATGAATCTATCAATGTTACCTTTGAAGAGTCTAGGAGTGCCTCCACCAAAGCTGTTCACTCTCAGAACAGCTTAGACAGAACAGGCTATGCATGTTCTACACTTAGCCAATTTCTGAAAACTTGAACAGCTTGAGCGTATAACAGGTTTGACAAATATCAATTTCCATCTCAAACCTGGTCTGTTGATCAAACCTCCAACCTGCTCACTCTCAATCTATCATACAAGACACTGTCTTGTAACCTGGTCAGCTATTAAACACAACCTGTTCTTCCATAGCTGAACAGGATGAATGAACATCCTGATGAGTGAACAGCTTGTGATGACTCTACTCATCACAGGTTTGACCAACAGCTTACACCATCAGTTTTTAATTACCTTTCTTCAAAGTTAAGTTACTTAATATCTGTTTTTATTTAACTTAATTATTGCGGATAATGTGTGTTATCGTGTGTTAGTGACTAAAAGGGGCTCAAGTGGTCTGACAACCGTTCTGACATGGATAACCGTTCCGTTTTCCATTAAAGAACTTTTCAAATCAACCGCCCAAACTTTTCTCTCTCATACCACTCACACACAAACCTATTAATAACCTTCAACTGTTTCATCTTCGTCTTCCTTACTGCTTCTATAACTTCCAAAGAACCCTAACTTCGACTAAGTGTCTTGTGCTCATATGTTCACTACTCTCACTATGGCTCATAGAAACAACCCATTTCTACCAGTAATTGTTGGTGCAGATGTTCATAAACATTCTTCTGTCATCACAATGCTCACACAGAAACCCACAAACTACATAGCCAACCTAACCATTCCCAAAAATTATGTGGGAAAAAGTTATGAAGATATGGTAGAGTTTCTAAAGGTTCACCCTCTGCATTACGCCATGACTGCCACTCCTGGTGTCTTGTACCAGGAGATGGTATATGAGTTTTGGTACACCTGTGCTTACGACCCTGCAACCAAAATCATAAGGTGAACCATTCTCAATGGGACTCAGACCATTGAGATCACTACTGGTCTTATCAGGGAAGTTCTTCATCTCCCTATGGCTGAAACTTATGATCAGCCACATCCTGAAAATGATCAGATGGGAAATCTGCTACGTTTTTGTGGTGTAGCAGAGACCAAGATTGGAGCCACTCTGTTCAGTAAGGATCTATCACCTACATACAACATTCTATTTGACTCTGTGGTGATGTGCTTCATCAGAAAAGTTGGTTCTTTTGACCAGCTTAGCCGTGATGAGATCCCAATAGTCCTGCAGCTCGTAGATTGGACTAACATGAACATGGCTCGGTGGATTTTCATGAATTTGAGGAACCTGGTGCAGCAGAAAATACATCCAGCTGCTGTTCGATATCCCAGGCTTCTGAGCCTTACATTCAAGCATGTCTGTGGTGAGCACTTGTATAACTCTCACCCTATGTTACATACTGCTGCTTTCCCAGTAATTGGGAATAGAGTTTTCTACACCCCTGTGCTTCCAAATGAGTCTCCTCTATCTACTCCATTGAGGAGGTTGCTCGGTATGGTGGAAGGACCCTCTGCTATGAGGGTGGATCCAGTGACTCCTCCCAAGGGAAAATCCAAATCTAGGACCAAATTTGTTAAAAGTGTCCTGGAAATGACTGAAGCTGAGCCTGTCCAAAAGAAGGCAAAACAGCTAAGTCCAAGTCTGCCCCATCAGCCTCTGTGGCTGAGCTTCTCACCCTGGTTCATATGTTGAACCTGAAGCCCTTGTGGCTGGTGCCTCTGTGGCACCTGAGACTATGGAATTGGCCAACCCACCTATTTCTGACCCAGTCTCCCCACCAGTCCAAACAGAACCCCTCAACTCTTCTCCACAACATCCATCCTCCACTTCATCTCTCAGACTATACAGACGTAAAACCTTAGCCAATAAGAAACCAACCGACCCATCTAGCCCCTCTGACCCCTCTCAACAGGGTTCAGTTGAAAAAAAAGCAACCCCTGCTGCGTCTTCTATTATGGGAGAAGGTTCAGCACATTTGGAGCAGGCTTCGATCCAACAAGAGTCTACCCTGAGTCAGCCTAGGCCCTCTGGTTCCTCCCAGAAGGAGCCAGTTGTACATATAAAGAGTACCACATCAACTATTCCAGCCTCCCAACAGGCTGAGAATATTGAAAGACAGGAGTTCACTCCACTCCACACTGAGTCCACACAGTCTCCACTCCATACTTCTTTTACACAACCTGAGTCTGCACGAGGTGCCAAACCTGCTGGATTAGACCATCCAGTGGATCAGCCTCCAAATTCTGCTCCTCATGATCCAGCTGTTGTACACCCAACAGCTGCTCAAGGACCAACATCCCAAGCTGATGAACCACAGGGATCAGACTATCCCTCTGGTGAGGCTGCACCTCAAATGCACATTCCATCTATAGATTTCACCACTGCTAATGTTGAAATGCACATTCCATCTTCCAATGATGAGGCACCTCTAAACCAGGGTGCTGAAGAGGGAACCACCCCATGCCTTAATGAAGGTGCTGCAACACAAGCAACATCTGAAAGGCTACTAACTTCTACCCCTTCTCCTGATGAAGCAGCTACAGCCACTGCTGAGGGACCCATTGACCCTTCCAAGATGGGTCATATAACTCTTGCCCAGGCTATGGAACTTCTGTCCAAAGTCACCCTTCCCTCTCCATCACACCCTAAACACCTGCCTCATCCTCATCTCATTCATCACCTTCTACACAATCCAAACAGTCTACCCATACTCCCCCATCCCCCAAAGATTTTCCTTTGAAGGATCAGCTTTCTTTGCTGACCAACAAAGTTGGATATTTGGAAAATTCCATGACTTCTCTACCCTAAATAATCTCAGGCAAAGTGTCGCACAGCTCCAGGGATTCTTTGATATGTTCAAGAATTCGTTTCCAGTCACTCCACAACCTGACCAGTCCACACAGCTTCTTGCACTCAATGCACAGCTGCATAACATCTCCACATCACTCTCCTCTATTCTTTCACATCAACAGGACTCTGTGTCCTCCATGATAGCCATATCCCAACAGCTGTCAACTCTCGTCACCACTTGCATTACTACCCTTCCTACTACATTGGCCAACTTAAACTCTCTAATTGTTTCTCTGTCCAATCTGTGTCAGCAAATCTTGATGATGTGCATGACTCTCTTGAGTTACATCTTGCACAGCTTCAAAGTTTGCTGTCCCCAGCTTCTGACAGACAAAATCTAGTCAAGCTGTCCTCAATTGCTGATTCCCAATCCTCTTCTCTTCAAACCTGCCTTACCCAGCTTGCAGAGGTTAAGGACAATCTGTCTTTCTTGGTGCACAGCCTGGTTGGCCCTAAGCCTGCTGCCAAAACTGTTGCCAAGCCTGCTGAATTTGTTTCTCCAGGCAGACCAGTTGTTGAAGGTTCTTGTCCATCTCCTTCAAAGGAGGAGAAGTTGTCTGCCTCAAAGACTATGTCTAAGGGGGAGAAAACCTCCTCTCCTTCTAAGGAGCAATCAGCATCTGTTGGTCAAGCAGCAGGTGCATCACAAACAGGTCCAGCTGCAGATGTCTCCCATCACACTAAAGCTGCTCAGCCTACTCAGGCTGGATCTCCAAACCCTACGCAAACTAAAGGGGAGGAATCCATTCCTGGGGACAGGCCAGGCAGAAGGAGGCATCTGATTTTGGAAGAAGAAGAAGAAGAAGAAGAAGAAAAAAAAGAGGAAGAGGTTCCTGAATCTGTTCAAACTACAACAACCAAAGGAAATAAGAAAGCAGCTTTTGACCCTGACCACCAAAGAGCAGCGCAACTAAAGTTTGACAAGGCAAGGGCTAAGGAAATGGGTGTTCCTATGGAGAAATACTATGAGTTCAGAGATGAACAACTCCAAGCCCTGGAAACACTAAGATAGGAAGAAGCCTCAGCCAAAGCTGCCATATCCTTTACATACAAAGAGGCAAGCAAAATTAAAATGCCTTCTTTAGATGTGCAAAGAAAACTGCTTGAAGCTGCTAGAGAGTCAGCGGGTGAAAAGGAAGGTGATAAGGAAAAGGGTGCTCCAGTCTCTGTGACCAAGTCCAAACAAGTATCCTCTGCAAGAGCCCAGATGCACTTTGACAACTTGGTAAGGAAAAAGTTCTTTGATGTTGCTGATAGAAGAGTTGCAAAGGAATCTATTGTCAAAGTTGTGCCCATTTCAAGAAAAGGCAAACAGTGGAAGCTACAGATAACCAGAATGGGTGTAACAGGCCCAGAACTGGAATCATATGATTATACTGATGTTGCACAGATGGGGTACAGAGAATGGGTGGAGTTGGCAGTTGCCCTGAGCCAGTCTAAGTCTGAAACGGCTAAGACTATCAGGGCATATGTCAAAAAGTTGATGGAAAGTGTGAAAGAGCTTGGCTTTATCTCAGATGAATTAAGTAAGGGTGTCTCAGTGACTTACCCCAAAATAAATGCCAAGAGGAACAAAAAGGATTCAGAGCTGGAGGAACTCGTAATCTTGATTGAACAAGGTGATTATGCAGTAGAGATCAAAGGAGTTGACCACAGCCTGCCCAAAGGAGTAGAATTTGAAGAAGGCAAGCTGATTGAAGAACCTGACTTGGGGGCATTTTTTGTAGATCCTATGACAAAGAAGAAGTGCTTCCAAAGAGCATCAGACCTACATAAAGTTGGTCTCAAACAGATTGTAGCATTCAGACTTGGAAACTCCTTCAGGCAATCCATAAAGTGGAGAGCAGCCATCTGGAATCAGCTCAGAGGCTTCTATGAAAGAGGGGAGCTTCAACATCCCAGTTTCTTGTTTCTCAAAGTTGAAATAGAGGATTTGGAGGAAACCAGGGAGGAGATTGAGAAAATGTTTGAAGAATGACTGCCACCACCACTGTCTTGAAGTCCATCTACTATCTGAGTAGGTGAAGAATGGAAGCTGTCCATCTGTTGGACAGGCTAGCCATTATTTGCTCCCATTATCAACAATCCAAATTGTTGAATTTTCTTGTACATTAGTTGTACTTTGTTACATCAGTTGTAACTTTCATTTTTACATCAGTTGTAAATACACTAGTACATCATTTGTACTTTTGTAAAAACATATGTTGTTTATGTAATAAAAAATAAGTATATATAAACTGATCTTTTACTTTACTTTAATGTTGTAATTTCATTTCAGCAAAATGTATTGTAAGAATGTATAGTGATTATTGATAAAATCAGCTTACACTGATTATTGCAAATATGGGGAGATTGCTAGACACAAAAAGGCCTCAGTCAAACCTGCTCTACATCTTAGGGGGAGATTTTTAATCAAACCTGTTCGATGCACATGAAGGTATAATTTAAGGTCTGTTTATTCCTTATTGAAACCTGAAAAGTGATTTGCAATATGAGTCAAAGCTGTTTACCCTGTTGCAATTGTTGCAACAAAGGCAGATGGTCCAAGCTGTTCTGTCTGGCTGGACATAAACTGTCTACGCTGCTCTGATCTGTTAAGCAGCTTGGACAGATTCTAAGTGTTCTGTTATTTGTGAACGGAACCTGTTCTTTGTGAACATGCTAAAAACTTTATGGAATATGTTTCCAAGTCCTCATGTATTGTTTTTGGCTACAAGATCAGTTTACAAGTTGAAGACAAAGTGGAAAACAGAAATTGCAAAAGCCTGCCTACGCTGTTCTTTTACATGAAGACAAGCAGATATCTGAAAAGGGTGACAAACCTTTTCTTATATCAAAATGGCCTTAACAAAAGAAGAAAGATGCAAAGTTGACATTCCTCTTTTGGTTAAAGCCTTATGCAACAGTTACAAAAAGAAAAAGACAAAGATTCTGCCACATGAAGACAAGTCTGCTTTATCAGAATGTGCAAAATAGGTTTTTTGTCTTTTTGTAAAGACATCCCACTATCTCATTGTCCAATAAAAAAGCTTCACTGAGATTCTTAGTGAGAGTATAAAAGGAAGCTTCTATGGATTGTGAGATATCCAAGAGTGAGAAATCAGATCGTGCATTAAAGTGTGTTTTTCATGCATGCAAGTCTGCTTGAATATAACAGTACGTGTGTCTAAGCTGTTCATACTCAAGCTGTCCATCTGTGTCTTGTAAAATAAGTGACTTCATCTAAGTGATTTTATTCATTGTATCTAGTCTGAGTGTGTCTTAGATTAGTTGAAACATCTGTTGTATCTGTCATCTCAGCTTGAACCTTTCCGCAGTCAAGCTTGTTTGTAATTAACATTTGTTAATAGTATACACAAACATTGAGAAAAGAGTGTTGAATTTTAATAAGCTGTATTCACCCCCCCCCCCCCCTCTACAGCTTAGAACAATACTCTAGGGAAACATTTTGGGACCTACAACGAGGAGAGAGAGAGAGAAAAGAAGGGCACCAATGAGGCGGGAGTTCGGCATGCTGAGCCGAACCTAGGTGCGTCTACCTCGCACAGTCGAGGTAATGAAAGTTTTGTTTTTGACCGCATGATGAGGCGGATAGAGGATATAGCAGTGGGACAGGATGAGTTTCGAGAGGATGTGACCCAAAGATTAGATGAGATGAATGGGCGTATGACCCATATTTATGATAGGGTCGATCACTTAGTGGGTCGGGTAGATCAGTTGCAGGACGGGCAGAGAGCCCTGGGAAACCAAAATGCCTACTACCAACACCATGACTGGGCATATTTGGAGGGAGTCCGACATCACGAGGACTCCGTAGCCGGTATGCCATATCAGTCTTACGAGGATTACACGATGCCCGACTACTAGGCCTATAACCCTGCCGTAGATACTTATCAGCGCTATCCGGCGCATGGTAGGAAGGACCTCCCAGACCCGATGACTACTTACTTGGTTCTGCCGTCTGCACAGTTCACCTCTGGCCAGAACCCGTATACAGACTTCTTCAACAGCGTCTTCAGTCCTCCTCCGCCGCCGCCTCCATTTGATTCATCGGGTACTATCCTTCTTTATTCTTTACTTTTCAGTCTTTTATTTCATTTTAGTTTGTTATGAATTTAATTTCTTTATCATAATTTTCATTTTTTTTAGTTCATAGCCGAGTCGAATTTAGAGTTTATAATGTTTATATAGTCTGTCATTTCTTCCCCAATCGAGTCTTGTTTACCGATCAGGCCGTGGAACGTAATGATACTTAGAAAATACATGTGTGACGGAATTGGCTAGGGTTGATAGGATATTTTTTAATTAAGAAAAGAGTCGTAGTAATAATTAAAACTTGTTAGATATTAAATTTCGATCTTGTGGATCTATTTTGTAATAAATATTTAGAGAATATTTAGTCTTGTAATTTATTTCTTAGTTAGTTTATTTTGTATGAAAAGTTAAAGGGCCAAATGTGTCATTCCTGGAAACTAAATTAAAGGAGCCTACGACTAGGCTCCTAGGGTTTTGTATCATTTACGGTGGACATTTTGACAAATAATTGAATTGTATTGTTCTAGCCGCCACTTTCATTCTCTCAACATTCTCTTTGTCTTCTTTAATCATTACACAATTGAGTGCATATTCTGATTGTGAGTGTTTATAGAACATTAATGTGCTGATATAATCTGGGAATCTACGAAAACAATTGGTATTAGAGCCTAAAAAGGTGGATTTAAACTGAAAGAAATCGGATTCTGCTGCAGTTCATCATCTTCTTCGAATTTTTATACAAAACCGACGCTTAGATCTTCATTTTCTCAAATATTTTGCTGTTTTTGTGTTGTTCTTTTCATATAATCATCATATTATCATTTGTTAGGCACAAAAAGGCCTCAGTCAAACCTATTCTACATCTGAGTGGGAGATTTTTAATCAAACCTGTTGATGCCTTTGAAGGTTGAATTTAAGGCCTGTTATATGCCTTATTGAAACCTGAAAATGATTTGCAATATCAGCCTAAAGCTGTTCTATGTGTAGCATGTGTTGCAACAAAGACAGTTTTGCCCAAGTTGTTCTGTCTGCTGAACAGGCTGGACATAAACTGTCTACGCTACTCTACACTGGTGAGCAGCTTGGGCAGTTTATAAGTGTTCTGTTCTTTGTGAACAGAACCTGTTCTTTGTGAACAGGCCAAACACTTTATGGAATGTGTTTCCAAGTCCTCATGTATTGTTTTTGACTGCTAGATCAGTTTACAAAGTCGAAGACAAAGTGGAAATCAGAACTTCTCAGCCTGCCCAAGCTGTTCTGCTATATGAAGACAAAAGGTTATTTGAAAAAGGGTGACAGACCTTTTTCTTATATCAAAATAGGCCTTTACAAGGAAGAAAAACACAAAGTTGACATTCCTTATTTGGTTAAAGGCAATGCAACAGAATACAAAGTGAAAAGACAAAAGTTCTGCCCATATGAAGAGAAGTCTGCTTTTCAGAAAAGTGCAGAAAAGGTTATGTTGTCTTTTCAACAAGACTTCTCCTTTTTCATTCCGTCCAATGAAGAAGCTTCACTTAGATCCTCTGAGTGAGTATAAAAAGAAACTTCCAAGGATTGAAAGATTAAGCCAAAAAGCTAAGTGCTGAAAACCAGAGTGAACGTGCATTCAAAGTGTGTCTTTCATGCATGCAAGTCTGCTTGAATAAAACAGTGCTCAGTGTCTAAGCTGTTCTTGTTCAAGCTGTTCCTCAGAGTCTTGTAAACACAGTGAGTGATTCTTAGTAAGTGTATTCATTGTAATTAGTTTAATTCAGTCTTAGACTAGTTAAACATACTGTTGTATCTGTCATCTCAGCTTGAACCTTTCCGCATTCAAGCTTGTTTGTAATTAACATTTGTTAATAATACATACAAACATTGAGAAAATTGTGTGTAGTTTTTAAAGTGCTGTAATCACCCCCCCTCTACAGGTTAAAGCTATATACTTGGGATATCTTTTGGGACCTACAACTGGTATCAGAGCAGTTTAGAGTGTGTGTCTATCTAGATCTCTCATTCTCCCAAAGTTTCCATGGACAACAGTGCTGCAAGTTCCTCATACTATGACAATGGCTCAATGGGCAAACCTCCAAAGTTCAATCATCAGAACTTTTCTGGTTGGAAGTGCAGAATGATGCTCTACTTAGAGAATCTGGATGTACAACTACCAGAGATTGTAATGGAGGGTCCCTATGGGCCAACCTCTGTTACAATAATAACTCCTGCTGTTGAAGGAGCTGCTCCTGAAATCAGAACATTTAAGAAAGCAAAAGCTCAATGGTCTAATGAAGACAAAAGACTGGTGGCTCTTGATGCAAAGGCCAGAAACAATCTAGTCATCTCTCTACCTGATGATGTGTTCAAATAGGTTGAGAAGATGAAGACTGCCAAGGAGATGTGGGATACTTTGTGTACCGTCTATGATGGACCCACAATCACACTTGACAACAGGATTAATAATCTTGTTAGACAGTATGAACTCTTCTTTGCAAAACCAAAGGAGACTCTCACTGAAACCTACACCAGGTTTACTGCTCTTGTAAATGATCTCAAAGCTGTTGGGATCACCAAGGACAGCCTGACTTTGGTAAACAAGTTCTTAGATGTTCTGCCTGAAGAATGGAATTATTTCTCTACAATTTTAAGGAATTCAGGTACCATCAGAAGTATGGATCTTGTTAACTTATATGGATCCTTACTGAATGATGAGCAATCAAGGCAACAAAAGAGAAATGCCTTGGAAATATCTAAGAAAGGTGCAGCCTTTGTGGCCAGTGTGAGACAACCTGTAAATCAAGTGAGTGATGTGTTCATTCAACCTGATCAACAGGCTGATGATAAGGAGGAAATGTCTGATGAGGAAGACAATGCAGATAATGCTGATCTGGATGATGAGCAGATGATAGTCATGCTTGTCAAAAGGTTCAAGAAGAAAAGGTTTGGAAGAAACATGCTACAGGGAAGCTCAAATGCTGTAAAAAAGAAAAGCATTTGACAAGACCGAAGCTGAGTGCTTCAAATGTGGCAAAACTGGCCATATAGCTGCTGACTGTGTGTCAAAAGCTGTTGGTCAGACATCCAAACCACACAAGACAAACAGGGATGATGGCTATAGGGTTAAGTATATTATGGCCATGGCTAAGCTGAGGAAGTTAGAAAACTCAGTGGTTTCTAACCGGAAAAAGGGACTAATGGCAGAAACTTGTGACTGGGAGGAGTCTGATTCATCATCTGATGAAGAAGACAATAACTGTCTGAGGGCCAACACTGATGTCCCATCAACAAGCAACTTCAAACAGGATCTAGCGGAAGCTGAAGCTTTCAGCACCTTGGAGAACTGGAACCCTACAATGATGTATAAGGTACAAAATTTTATGGATTACAGTTCTGAAGAAAAAGTTAAAATGTTTGAATATATGCTTGTTGATCTGAAAGCTGCTATTGAAAAGCATGCTGTTTTATTATCTGAAATCTCTAAGCTTAAAACTGATATTGAAACAAAATCCAGTAAACTGGACAGCTTCATAAGTTGGAAGCTGAGCTTGATGAATTAAAACACATCAATTCCATTTTACTTGAAGAAAAGAGAGAAACAGATATAAAACATGCTAAGCTGCAAAAGATAGTTGACTCTTGGTGCCAATCTGCACAAAAAGTCAGCCACTGCATAAGTCAGCAGATTCCTGCACAAATCCAAGCCTATCTTGGAGGGGATCTTGACACAGCAGCTTCCATTGTTGAGGTTAATAATTTAAAAGAAGACTTGTCCACTCTTGGTGAGCTTCCAAACACTTTTATTCAAAAAGTGAATGGTAAATTAATCTCAACAAACAGGTTTGTCAGTCCTCAAAACACTGACAGCTCGTGTCAACCTAGCTCAAAAGCTGTTGATGAAATAAGTTTTCCATCAAATAAGCTTGCTAAGTGTTCTGCTGATTCACACAAGCTAAAGAAAGGAACGCATGTCCAAACTGCAGCTGTGGACACCAAATCTGTTGACAAAACAGGCTTTGGGTCTAAAGCTGGTGTAAAAAGGCATACTAATCCTTTTAATGCTGAACATTTTGAAAATAAGTTTTCAAAAGGTAAGCAGTCTGCCTTTAACAAGAGTAAGTCTCAGGTAGAAGGCAAACCTGCTGTGATTTCAAATAAGTTTTCTAATCATAGTGGTAAACTGGTTTTAAATGAGAATAAGTATTTAAAAACCAGAAAAAATGATTATGTTGATAGCCAACATCAATCACATCTCCAGAAGGGCAAAGGCAAAGCCATTGCTCAGCCTGAGAGATCTGGGAATAAGTTTCCTAAACCTGTGGAAGTTCAAAAGTCAATTAAGCTTCCTATCTTTGATATCTGGCCCTCCTAAAAAGAGGAAAGAAGACACAGGCAAAGCTGTGGCTATTGAACTTTCCTCTCAAGCTGTTGATTCATCAAAAAGTAATAAGTTTGCTAAACCTGCTGATGGAATCAACAGAAATAACCCAGAATGTGTTTGTGAAAAGTCTTCTTCCAAAAATGCTAAAAGGAGAAAGTGTTATAAATGTGGAATGAAGACACATCTGGCCAAAGACTGTCCTGAAACTGAGGACATGAGGCCTGCTGACTCTGATGGTTCCCTCACTGCCAACATAAACAGTGTTCGAAACATCTCAGTCAATGAGAGTGGTATTCAAACTGATACCATTCAAATAGGAAATATTAGTGTTGACATCACAAGTCCATCAACAAATGTTGATGAAGTAGGAGAACTCTTCTCTGTGATGAGTTCTCCTAAAAGTATCTAATATTCTTCTTATCACTCTGCAGGAAAAACAAACATCCCAGGTTTGGTACTTGGACAGTGTCTGCTCAGGGCACATGACAGGTTGTAAGGACCTGCTGAGTGATCTCAGGCCTGAAAAAGGGCCAAAAGTCACATTTGGTGACAATGTACAGGGATCCACTAAGGGATATGGAACTCTTAAAGCTGGTGCTGCAGTGTTCAAAAGAGTAGCCTATGTGGTTGGGCTAAAACATAACCTTTTTAGCATAAGCCAACTGTGTGATGCTGGCTATAAGGTTAACTTTGATGAGCACCTAGGTTACATATTGGATCCCCAAGGCAAATTTGTGTTGTGTGCTCAACGAAAGAAAGGTGTATATGTTGTGGACATGCAATCTGCTGATCCCACAAGTGAAACCTGCTTCCTCACAAGAACAAATGCAGACTTAAACTGGTTATGGCACAAAAGGCTGTCACACCTGAACTTCAAGAACATCAACAAACTCTGTAAGAAAGAGTTGGTGACAGGTTTGCCTTCTATGACCTTTGTTAAAGATAAACTCTGCACAGCTTGTGAGAAAGGCAAGCAGAGAAAATCATCATTTAAATCCAAACATAACTTCTCTATTGATACTCCTCTCTTCTTAATCCATATGGACTTGTTTGGACCTGTTAATGTCCCAAGTCTAAGAGGAAGAAGATACACTCTAGTAATGGTTGATGAGTTCTCCAGGTACACATGGGTTATCTATTTGAAG
>JAANYP010003796.1:0-17104 GCA_020465985.1 Centrapalus pauciflorus | reverse complement strand
GAGATTTCAGAAAGTAAAGCATCATGCTTCTCAACAGCAGCTTTTAGATCAACAAGCATATATTCAAACATTTTAACTTTTTCTTCAGAACTGTAAGCCATAAAATTTTGTACCTTATACATCCTAGTAGGATTCCAGTTCTCTAAGCTGCTGAAGGCTTCAGCTTCAGCCATATCTTGTTTGAAACTGCTTGTTGATGGAACATCAGTGTTGGCCATCAGACATTGATTTTCTTCTTCATCAGATGATGAATCAGATTCCTCCCAATCACAAGTCTTTGCCATGAGTCCCTTTTGGCGGTTGGAACCCACTGAGTTTTCCAACTTCCTCAGCTTAGCCATGGCCATAAGGTACTTAACCCTATAACCATCATCCTTGTTTGTCTTGTATGGTTTGGATGACTGACCAACAGCTTTTGACACACAGTCAGCAGCTATATGGCTAGTTTTGCCACATATGAAGCACTCAGCCTTGGATTTATCAAATGCTTTCTTTTTGCCAGCACCTGAACTTCCTTGCAGCATGTTTCTTCCAAACCTTTTCTTGTTGAACCTTTGACAAGCATAGCTATCATTTGCTCATCATCTTGTTCAGCAAGATCTGCAGTATCTTCTTCATCTGACACCTCCTCCTTGTCATCATCCTGTTGATCAGGTTGAGTGAACACATCATTCACCTGATTTACAGGCTGTCTCACATTAGCCACAAAGGCTGCACCTCTTTTGGACATTTCCAAGGCATTTCTCTTTTGTTGCCTTGACTGTTCATCATTCAGTAAGGATCCATACAAGTTGACCAGATCCATACTTCTGATAGTACCTGAGTTCCTTAGAATTGTTGAGAAGTAATTCCACTCTTCAGGTAGAATGTCCAGAAATTTATTCACCAGGGTAAGACTATCCTTAGTGATCGCAACAGCCTTGAGATCATTCACTAGAGCAGTAAACCTGGTGTAGGTTTCAGTGAGAGTCTCCTTTGGTTTAGCAAAGAAGAGTTCATACTGTCTAACAAGATTGTTGATCCTGTTGTCCAGTGTGATTGTGGGTCCATCATAGACGGTACACAAAGTATCCCACATCTCTTTTGCTGTCTTCATTTTCTCAACCTGTTTGAACACATCATCAGGAAGAGAAATGACTAGGTTGTTCCTGGCTTTTGCATCCAGAGCCACCAGTCTCTTGTCTTCATCAGACCATTGAGCTTTAGCTTTCTCAAAGGTCCTGATTTCAGGAGCAGCTCCTTCAACCGCTAGAGTTATGGTAGTAACAGAGGTTGGCACATAGGGACCCTCCATCACTATCTCTGGTAGTTGTACATCCAGATTCTCTAAATAGAGCATCATTCTGCACTTCCAACCAGAGAAGTTTTGATGATTAAATTTTGGAGGTTTCCCCATAGAGCCATTGTCATAGTAAGAAGAATTTGCAGCACTGTTGTCCATGGAAACTTGGGAGAATGAGAGATCTAGAATGACACACACTCTAAACTGCTCTGATACCAGTTGTAGGTCCCGAGAGGTTCCCAAAGTATATAGCTTTAAGCTGTAGAGGGGGGGTGAATACAGCAATTTAAAAAACTACACACTATTTCTCAATGTTTGTATGTATTATCAACAATTTGTTAATTACAAACAAGCTTGAATGCGGAATAGTTCAAGCTGAGATGACAGATACAACAGTATGTTCACTAGTCTAAGACAAACTCAAACTAATATACAATGAATACACTCACTAAGAAGCACTCACTGTGTTTACAAGACTTAAGGGAACAGCTTATGTAAAGCAGCTTAGACACACAGATACTGAATTACACAGCAGGCTTGCATGCATGAAAAACACACTTGCACGTTTACTCTTGGTTTTCAGCACTTAGCTTTCTTCACATCTTTCTGTCCTTAGAAGCTTCCTTTTATACTCACTCAGAGGATCTAGGAGAAACATCTTCATTGGACGGAATGAAAAGGAGAAGTCTTGTTGAAAAGACAACATAACCTTTTCTGCACTTTTCTGAAAAGCAGACTTGTCTTCACATGTGCAGAACTTTTGTCTTTTTACTTTGTCTATTGTTGCATTGCCTTTAACTAATTTAGGAATGTCAACTTTGCGTCTTTCTTCCTTGTAAAGGCCTATTTTGATATAAGAAAAAGGTCTGTCACCCTTTTTCAAATAACCTTTTGTCTTCATGTTACAGAACAGCTTGGGCAGGCTGAGCAGTTCTGTTTTCCACTTTGTCTTCGACTTTGTAAACTGATCTTGCAGTCAAAAACAATACATGATGACTTGGAAACGTATTCCATAAAGTGTTTAGCCTGTTCACAAAGAACAGGTTCTGTTCACAAAGAACAGAACACTTGAAAAGTGCCCAAGCTGCTCACCAGTGTAGAGCAGCGTAGACAGTTTATGTCCAGCCTGTTCAGCAGACAGAGCAGCTTTGAACAAACTGTCTTAGTTGCAACACATGCAACACATAGAACAGCTTTAGACTGATATTGCAAATCATTTTCAGGTTTCAATAAGGCATATAACAGGCCTTAAATTCAACCTTCAAATGCATCAACAGGTTTGATTAGAAATCTCCCCCTCAGATGTAGAACAGGTTTGACTGAGGCCTTTTTGTGCCTAACAGACACAAACCAATTTTTGTCTTTTTTTAGCGAATAAGGGAATAAACGAAGTTTTAAACTATCAGTGGTTATACCTCGAACATTATTAGCCTTGCATATATCCGTTGTAAGGTCTCGACTCTACGGATCTATCTCGACGCGACACCGTCCAACGAGTGCGGAATCCTCGTTAGCGGCTTGACGGTAAGATCACACACACGGAAACACGGAGACTACCACGGTGTTAGACGAACGACTAAAAACGCCCTTACACGATGATTCTCTCCGAAACAACTCTCTGGAAACTTGCAAGTTCGAGATCGCCTTTGCTAATTGCTCTGATAAAACGTCTGCCAAAGTCTGATAATTAATCGAATTAACCCTTAATTATACTGACAGATTCGAGTTTGTCTAGGAAAAATTCGAATCAGGCCCAAGGCCCATTCGAATTTGTCCTCATTAACAAATTCGAATTTGCCTCAAATTCAAACCTCACATATCAAACTTATATTTGAACTTATGTTTTAACTTATGTTTGAGTTTATTTTTGAACTTCTTGTAATACATTACACCAAGTTCAAACATACAAACAACCAATATCAAACACACATAATCACATATATCAAACACTAGTCAATATTCAATACCAAGTTACTTGACTTACACAAAATGCTATCAAAACTTAGATTGCTATCGTCACACAGGATATACTAACAGACTCCCCCTTGACGATAGCTTCTACCTATTTACATTTTGACTAAATACTTGGACCATATAGACTACTTCCTGCATATAGGCCTATATCTATACATACTCTCACTATCTTCTGGAACTTCCTGGCTTCAGATCTCCATCCTTCGTGGAAGAATATAGGCTGATCATGTAGCTTCTTCAGGTCGTCCTTGGATAGGTTGATCAGGTGTAGCGGATCATATACTCTCAAAATCGTCTTCTCTTCTTGATCCTCCATTACGGCTTCTGCTGTTTCGTTGTCTATGTACCACCACTTCATGTTTGCAAGAACATCCTGTGGCATAGACTTCAACGGAACTTTCTTCAAGCATCGGACTGGCTTGTACATCATTCTAGCATACGGTTTTCCCATATGAGGATCTATTCTCGTCTCGTCCTCGACTCTCTTTCCGGTCCTCGGCTTGATCCTTTCAAATTTACCTGACCGACCCTCTTTTCTAATAATCTTTGCAATCACTTCAGCATACGGGTCGTCACCAATGTTTATCAACTCTTTCCAAGCCAACTCCTTTACTTCAACCTTCGGCAATGTATTAAAAACTCTGAGCGTCCGCCTTAGGTATTGAAGTTCATCTCTCCATTTCAATATGAATAGCTGCAATTCTCTATCAAAGAACCAGCTTATAATTCCACCAGATAGATTATCGAAGCCCGGAACTCTCATTCTTCTCTTCATCTTCGGCTCTGTCTTCTTTTCTTCCTTCCTAAACCATAGATTCATCAATTCAGCCCTAGATGGCTCTTTCTCAGCTTCTTCAAGTTCAGAATCCTCTACCGAGGCTAGTTTGATCTCATCAATATCAATCACATTGTGATTGTCTTTGACATATAGCTCGGTGATAGGTTGTGAGTTTACAATACTTCATCGACATTGTCGTCCTCATCCTCTATCACTTCATCGTCTGATCTCCAATCAACTATGTCCTCCGGCATGAATTCTCCTTCCTCCAACTCTTCCATCTCATCCTCAAAATCAAATTCTATCACTTCTTCCTCAATATCCATCAGAGCGTCTATCATTTCGCTCTCAAAAGTCTTTGAGGGACTAGCTTCACCTCCTTCAGCTCCAGACTTACTCGGCTCCCCCTGAACTTCGGCGTGTTGAGCAGAAGAAAAATCTACTGGCTCACTGTCTTTTTGTGCATCGGGATCATTGCCATCTTCGTCTTCCCTTCTCAACCCTTCAGTCTCTCTGCAACTAGTCTCCCCCTGAGCCTTTAGCCTTTTCATTAATTGCTCGATGAGGGACCTCATAGTTCGGAGCTCTGCAGCCTGATCGCCGACGAATGTCTTCAATTCAAGATTTTCTTTATCAATGTTTACATTATGCGCTTGAAGCTCGCCGACGGCTTTAGTAAGTTGAAATATTTGGACTTGCTGGAAATCAACTTTGCTTCTGAGCTCAGAAAACCTTTGGTTGTCAGTGAAGGTGGATGAGGTGGATGGAATGGATGTGATAGGTGACGGGGTGATTGGTGGTGGAATTGATGGTTGAACGGGTGGTCGTGGAATGGATGGTTGAGCGGATGGCTGAGCGGATGGAATTTCAGGCTCAGAAGCAGAAGCAGACGAAGCTCCCTGCTTAAATCTATGGCTTTTGGCCCTTTGCGTAGGCACCAACGGAGCTGTATCTTCAATCTCGAAATCAGAGTCATCTTCATCCAAGTCTCTAGATGCTCTCCTCTTTTCTGCCTCTTGGTCTGGATCCATATCTGCCTATTCGGACCGCCGGATCTTCCGTCTCTTCTCTTGGTGCCTCAACCTCGATCTCCTCTACTTCCTCTGATGATGACTCAGAGGTGGTCACTGCCTGACCCTCTTCCTCTGGCTGATAATCATCTATATCTCGCATAAGATCATCAATAGTAGTTGGAGGCTCCAAAATATCACCAACAAGCTCAGTAATAATCTCTTCTTGAGCATGAGAGCCTTGAGCCCAAATCTCTTCCAAAGTCTCCACCCGTGGATCAATTACGGGGGCTACAACTGAAGGACCCGCAACATCCGATGAAGGACATGCATCCACTGGCTCCTACACCCCTACTTATTGAAGGCCTTGAAGCCTGAGTCTGTCTAATTTGAGCTCTCTGCCTCCTTCTTGGTTGTCGTTGAGGCCTTTGCTGTTGTTGTTGCGGCTGCTGCTGTACTTGAACTTCCCCAGCCCAGTTAGCACCTTCCGGGGCCTCAAAATCAGGATTTACCACAGCACCAAAAAGTGGTGCATCTAGTGGTCTAACCAATTCACCCCTACGCGCATTGTGCGCTTGACAATCTGCAAAAATCCGCTTGTCAATCACGGCGACACTCTGAAATTCTGGCAACTGCGGCAGGTTGGGAAAAAAATGTCTGATGAGCATCATAACAAACCTAGGATACATCAAAAACCTTTCTCTTGCTGGAGCTGTTATTTGGTGAACAAACTCCACAAAGAACATCTCGGAGTAACTAAACTGCTTGTTATAAACCAATGCTATCATTCCCGATTGCATCTTCGACACGATATAGTCAAAACCGGCTTTCTTTGGAGCAAAGCACACCATGAAGACATGTGCTAGATACCTCCATTGCCCTATTAAACCACTTTTCATGTACGATGCCTTAGCCACATCAAGGCCTTACCCCATCCTCAAGAATGCTGCTTGCCTTACTTCAAAAGGGAAGTCAATCGGCCTAGCTTCCTGCTCGGCTAATCCCAGTTGCAAAACCCTACGCAACATATCGGCGGAGAACACAAGGGGATGCCCCGGTTTTCTGGTCCTCAATACTGTCGGAGTTACTGTACAGTCAACCTGCAGATGATCCCAAAATTGCCTAACGTAAGGCAGCACGATCTGCACATTGTGCGAAAGGGCATACGACACCCTTGAAGCAACCAAAATGTCTACCATCTGGCGAAATGCCTGAGCTTCAGGTAGCTCACGGTCCGGTGACACGACCATATTATGCTTTTGAATAAAAGCTCTATCCCCCATATCTGCACATTAAAGTATAAAATATATTAGAGGGGACAAAATAAAAATGAAATGTGTTTAAATAAACATTTGTTTTATTTTGAACTTATGTAAGTTCAAAATCCAACACATATGAATTTCTACAAGTTTGACGTAAAAATATTCAAACAATTCGATTTTAAATAGCAAATTCGAATGACATGTTCGAAAGTAACCTTAATTCGAGTTTAATAATATGTTCGAATTTAGGGACAAATTCGAACCTATGAACAAACTCGAATGTCGGCTTTTTCAAAACAAAAATCCAAGATTTAAACCATTATAGACTTAGAAAATCACATTCATTAGTCCTAATAGGTTCTAATTGAAGATATTTGCCACTTATTTGAAGTTTCACCGGTTCAAACTTTGTGATTTTGAATCACAAAGTTCAAAACCCTTAAAACCTCAAATCTAGTCGATTTTGGCTCAAATTGAGTCTAAAACTTCCTAAATCTTGTATAATGATGTTAATTATACCTAGATTTGGCTATAGTATCGAATACAAACGGACAAAACTTCGACAAATACGTGCAAACTCGAATTCGGTAAATGTTGGTACACCCTGTGTGACGATAGCAGTCTAAGCGATCTAACATTTTGGTTTAAGTAATATTCAAGATATTGGAAATTATCTAGTGTTTGATATATATGTTTATGTATGTTTGTGGGTTATGGAATGTGTGTTTGAACTTGATGTAACGTATTACAAGAAGTTCAAACATAAAGTTCAAAGATTAATTCAAGCATAAGTTAATAACATAAGTTTCAACACTTAGTTGTTTAATGAGAAATGCTAGATTCGAATTTATCTAAGGCTTGGCATTCGAATCTGTGATAGATTCGAATGTAGCCAGAGATTCGAATATGACCAGATTCGAGAGTGTCTTTGTGGACAGACTCGAATGGGCCTTGGGCCAGATTCGAGTTTGGCCCACATCAGACTCGAATCAGGGTCTATAATTAGGGATAGACTCGAGATATTATCAGACTTTTTGCAGAATTCGTCAGGGATTAAGCATAAAGCGATCTCGAATCTATCATCGGTTTTTGTGCAGTTTCGGAGAGAATCAGCTTGTAGGATCGTTCGTGTGTCGTTCGTTCAGCTTCTGATAGTCTCCGTGTTTCGTAGTTGAGAGTTGTTACCGTCTACCCGTTAACGAGGATTCCGCACTCGTTGACGGTTCCGCGTCTAGATAGATCTGTGTTAGGTAGACCTTACAAGTAGTATCAGAGCCTACGGAGTGTTCTTCGTGTTCTTCGTGTTCATCTAGATACATTCTAGGTTTCTTGACGTCTGTAGTCGGTTTTTCTCTCAAAAACGTACTTTTTCGTGTTCTTCGAGTTTGGCAAACTGTAATCCGGAAAATACTTTGTGGGTTTTAACGTTTTTGATCGAAATCATTATTTTTCGTTGGAAAAATACTGATTTAATCTGTAAAACGTCAAAAAATCAAAGTGTTAGCCGCTTTTCGAGTTTGCGGCGCTCGAATCTGTTAGGGGTAATTAGGGTTATACTTAGTTTCCAGTCTAACCAAAATCCGCTCCTTTCGAGTCAAATTTCAGAGGGTTTCGAATCTACCTAGTTTCGAGTCTGTTGCTTCATTCGAATAGGATCTCGAGTCTAGCTTAGTTTCGAGTTTATTTCGAGTTTAGCTTAGTTTCAAATAGGGGTTCGAATCTGCTGTAGTTTCGAGTGTCTCTGCCTTCGAATCTGAGGAGCTTTCGAATTTGACTTAATTTCGAGTTTAAGTGAATTCCAACACTTAATCGAATTTAATCCCAAATCAATTCGAATCTGACTATCTTCGAATCTATCTAGATTCGATCAGGTTAATTCCAATTAGTTTCGAATTAAATTAATGAAGTTCAATTCAATTACTGTTGAAAAGATGTCAAATCTCCAAAAATTCATGGAAATGGACCACGAGGTCGGGAAGGCAAACACTCCGCCTAAACTGATGAGGATCGAGGATTATTACTGGTGGAAGGATCGGTTTACCGATTTCGTGCGCTTTAATGACATGCGCATGTGGGTGTGCATCGACGAAGGATATATTCCACCGGTTTCAGAAGTTGAAGGCCGTCAAAAAGTCTTGTCACACCAAATGATGAAGGAGGATGATAAGAAACTGTTTGAAGCCGAAAACAAAGCTTTCTCGATAATCTGAATGGCTTTACCTCAGGATATACTACACACATTTAGGACTCAAAGGACGTCAAAGGAACTTTGGGAGTCTCTCGAGAAAAGGTGTGAGGGTAATCCTAGGGTTCGTAGAAAGCGTACAGAGCTGTTGAAACAACAGTTTGCAATCTTCAAGGCGTTAAAGGATGAACAAATGGATGATATCATCACTCGGTTCTATCATCTGTTGACAGAACTTGAAAGTCATGGAATTAAGTATTCTGACACTGACAAGAACAACAAGCTTCTTGATGCCTTACCAGCCAAATGGGCTATGTGGGTGGCAATGATCAAGCTGAATGAAGATAAGTATTATACTTAATCTCTCGATGACATTGTGGGAACGTTGCGGGCATATCACTTCGAGCTACTGAAGGCTGAAACTGATTACGAACAAGTCCAGAATCCAGCAATGTATTTTGGAAAGTCGACAAAACCTTCAGCGACAGCTGATCTGAAGACTGCTACAGCGTTTTTCACCGGAGAAACGTCATCACCAGCAGAGTCCGAAGACTCATTGAATCGCGCGTTCTTAGGATTAGGAAGATCGGAAGAACCGCAGCCCCAAGTACATCAGGCATCGCCATCTCAGAGTTATTCGAAGATGCCCATGAGCGCAAAGTCAGCAGAAGAACATTTGAATCTGCTTGCTTCTTTTGTGGCAGCGTATGGAAATTGTGTTCAAGGGAAGATTAACGATCCTGCTCTCTGGGATGAGGATTATGATCAGGTCGACCCTGATGATCTTGAGGAAATGGACCTCAAATGGCAACTGGCCATGGTAACCCAACGGGTTAAGAGGTTCATCAAGAGAACTGGAAGGAATTTGACGATGAACAACAAGGGAATTGGATTTGATAAGACCAAAGTCAAGTGCTACAACTGTCAAGGACTGGGACACTTCGCCAGGGAGTGTCAGAGACCGAAGGTAGAGACATACCAAGGGCAGAGTCAGCATCAGGGACAACATCAGGGACAGATCAGACTCAGTCTCAACAACGATACCTTCCAAGTTCATCATCTGCCGGTCAAGCCAACCTAGCTGGTCTTCTATCAAATGTCACTTCAGACAGACAGCTAGATGGTACCTATGACTGGAGTTCACATCCTGAGTCGAATGCTAGAGCCTTCATGGCTGAAGTCACAGAAACGGGATGTGAAGGAGAAGAGCAGACCACAAGGGAAAACAGTCCGATGTGGGTGGAAAAGACGGATGATCAGACAGTCCTGGAGTTTGCTGCTCAGATGGCCAACGTGGAATCTGATAACTCAAAGGTTAGTCTAACTTACTCTCTTTTTCATGAATTATGTGTATTGTGTGTTACTTCTAATGATAGGTTAAATCTAGTCTTAGAATCACATAAATCCATAACTGCTCAAAATGAGAACTTAAAGATTGAAAATGCTAGCCTAAACGATATCAAGCAAGATCTTAAAGAAAAGCTTAAGGCTGATGCTCAAGACGTAATAGTTCTAAAAGACAAACTGAGTGAGCAGTGTGTTAGGATAGAGCTTATGTATGAGCACGTAGAAGCCTTGACCAAAAGTCTTAAGGACAAGGACATAAGCTGAAACAAAGGTAAAGGTAGCCGAGGCAAATAGCAAGTTGGAGAAGTTTAGGAATTCGAGCCTAAACCTAGGGAAAGTTTTAAATGCCCAAAGACAGTCTAAGAAGCCCGTAGGTCTAGGATTTCACGAAATTCCTCCACCTTTCAATGCAAACTATGTGCCTCAGCCTCAGGAGAACAGTGATAAATCAGTAGACTTAGAGGACACACCTGAACCTAAATCTGAGCCTAGTGTAGAAAATACACCTAAGGTGGCTGACACAACTGTCAAGATCAAGAAGGTCAAATTTGTGACTTCCTCCAGTGAAACACCTGCAGGAAAACATAAAATTGATTGGGCTGATCAGGACGATGAGCCAGTCGCTATAGATGTACCTAAGGATCAAGACACTAGTGAGACACCTAAGTCTAAGGGCTCACAAAAGAAGCCAATAGATAAGATGTCATGTTTTAGATGTCATGAGAGGGGGCATGTGGCTTCTACTTGTCCACATAGGAAAGTTGATACGACACCTAAGATAGTGAAGCCAGAACAGCCCAAACCCTCAACAAGTGTGGCGAGCACGAGTAGTTCTCAGAGTACCGAGAAAACTGTGCAGGCCGCACCAAAACCTGTTGTGAAACAAACACCGGTTAAGGTTGGACCAAAAGAAGTGGTTAGGACAAATTCACCGAATCGTGCCATTAATCAATCTAGGTCAGCACCTCAACAAGTCTATAGGAGCACCACACCTAGCAGGTCACACACTCCAGTTAGGTCACATACTCCTGTTAGACATTATGTTCTGGTAAGAGCTCAGGGATCACAGTCCGAAATGCAGTATAATAGGAATTATTCTAGAGCTCCACAACAAATGCCTACTCAAAGGCAAAGAGTGAATTTAAATCACTCGGCACCACAACAAACTCCTGTTCAACGACCCAAGTCACCTGAAAGGCGAGATGGGTATTTGAAAGAGTTTCAGTATGTGGACGAGAATGGTATAACCAAGACAGTCATGGCTTGGGTTCCCCGTGATAACTAACCTATTTTCTTTCATGTGCAGGAGATCACCACAGGTCCAAACAACAAATGGTTCGTCGCCAGTGGATGCTCCAGGCACATGACGGGGGAAAGAGGTCTGCTTACAGACTTCAAGGGTGGGAATAAGGGGTTTGTATCATTCGCCGGTAACAAAGGAGGAAATATCACTGGAACTGGAGAAGTCACTAATGGGACGATTACATTGGATCAAGTTTATCACGTTGATAAACTGGTTCATAATCTCATTAGTGTATCTCAAATCTGTGATAAGAAGAATTAAGTGCTTTTCACTGACACTGAAGCGTTAGTGCTGAAACCGGGATTCAAGATACCTGAAGATTGGATATTGATGCGGGCACCAAGGAAGAATGACTTGTACATGCTCGATATGAACAAGCCAGATACTTTGATGGGTCCGATCTGCTTACTATCAAAAGCTTCGGAGACGGAATCGATTTTGTGGCACAGACGCATGGCTCACTTGCACCTAAGGAAGATGAACTACATAACGAAAAATGGACTGGTGCAAGGTGTGCCTCTGAAGAGCTTTCAATTCGAGGAAAAGTGTCTACCGTGCATGAAGGGCAATCAACATAAGAAGACACACAAGTCCAAGACGCAGAACTCCATAACCTCAACATTCGATTTGTTGCATATGGACCTTTTCGGCCCTATCAACAAAAGGAGTATCGGAGGTAGTTGGTTTTGTTTGGTTATCACTGACGATTACTCACGCTTTTATTGGGTTTTCTTTTTAGGTACAAAGGACGAGACGACTTCCAAGCTCATCGGGTTCTTAGACCAAGTGGAGAATTCCTACGGAACAAGGGTTAAACGACTTCGTAGTGATAATGGAACAGAGTTCAAAAACACTGTAATTGGTGTATATTGCCTATCAAATGGCATCGTGCATCAATTCAGTGCACCATATGAACCTCAACAAAATGGGGTGGCCGAACGTAAAAATAGAACATTGATTGAGGCTGCAAGGACTATGCTTTCGGATTCAAAGCTTCCTACCATGTTTTGGGGGGAGGTAATGAATACCGCGTGCCATATTTTAAACTGAGTCCTTACAGTCAAATCTTTGAACAAAACATGCTATGAACTTTTGAATAAACGGCCACCTAATTTAACTGGATTCGAACCATTTGGGGTACCATGCACTTTACTGCGTACAAAACATCAACCGAAGTTTGGTGAAAAGGCTGACGAAGGATACTTCCTAGGTTATGTGCCGAACTCACCAAACAAACGGGTTTTTAACAAAACAAATGGTACTGTGTAGATTGTGTATAACATTGAGGTTACAACTTATACACATGAACCCCAAACTGGTCCTGAATGGTTATTTGACTATGATAAGTTGTTTGAGTCATTTAACATTTCTTTGGATGATACTGCAGGTACAATCGAAAAAGACATGGCGACGTTGCATCTAAATGACGATGGCCATATCTTTCCGTGGACTACGTTTGTATCCACATCCGAGCCTACTGCGACTGTAGATAGATCTCCAGAAGTCGATGTTCCTGAAGCACCTTCCACTGAGAATTAGACTCAAGCATCAAGTTCCAACTCTGAGGAAAACGTCCGTGATGAGGAAAATGTTGAAGCTGAGCCTGTTCCCCCATTAGGTGAAATAGGATCTAACTTAGGAGATAATCTAACGGTTGATGAGATAGAGACCTCTAGGATTAACAAGAACCATCCATTAGAAAGCATCATAGGAAATCCTAACGAGGGTGTGAAGACTAGGAGTAGTTTAAATAACAACACTGTGTTGTTGTCGATGATAAACGACTCCGAGGCATATCACACATGTCTCTATTCTTGTTTCATATCGCATGTAGAGCCTAAAAATGTGCAAATGGCACTTAAGGATAACTCCTGGGTTGAAGCGATGCAGGAAGAACTTTCGCAATTTAGGAAACTAGAAGTGTGGGAGTTAGTTCCATTACCTCGAGGGGAAGTTGCCATAGGAACCAAATGGGTTTTTAAGTGCAAAAGAGACGATCGGGGTATAGTCACGCGCAACAAGGCTAGGCTAGTTGTAAAGGGTTTCTACCAAGAGGAGGGAATCGATTACAACGAGGTTTTTGCACCAGTAGCAAGGCTAGAAGCCATTAGGTTGTTTTTAGCTTTTGCCTCCTTCAAGGGCTTTAAGGTATATCAGTTAGATGTTAAGAGTGCTTTCCTGTATGGGAAAGTGAAGGAGTTGGTGTATGTAGAACAACCGCCCGGATTTACAGATCCAAAATATCCTGATAGAGTATATCGCTTAGATAAGGCTCTATACGGATTACATCAGGCACCAAGGGCGTGGTATGAGACTCTATCCAACCATCTATTAGAGAACGGGTTTGAAAGGGGTAGGATAGATAGTACTCTGTTTGTTAAGAGGAAGGGAGAACACTTTATCTTGGTACAAGTGTACGTCGATGATATCATCTTTGGATCATCAGACGAACAGATGTGCAAAGATTTTGAGAAGGTGATGAAGTCTAAGTTCGAGATGAGTGCTATGGGAGAGTTAAATTTCTTTTTAGGGTTACAAGTTGACCAGAAGAAGGAAGGGATGTTTATCCATCAGACTAAGTATGTCTATGACATATTGGAACGTTTCGGGATGGAAGGAACAAAGTTGACTGCCCATTTTAGCACGCCGATTCAAGTGAATCATAATCTCGGACCGGGTACTGAAAGTGATACCGATGTGGATCCGACTTTATATCGGGCCATGATTGGATCACTTATGTATTTAACTGCTTCAAGACCTGACATAATGTTTGCTGTGTGTATTTGTGCTAGGTTTCAAGCTAATCCGAAGGAGATGCACATGAAGGCTGTGAAGCGGATTCTACGATACCTCAAGTCGAAACCGAAGCTGGGACTTTGGTATCACGCGGAGGAAGATCTAGAGTTGGAGGCATTCACTGATTCTGACTACGGAGGATGCAGCTTGACGCGCAAATCAACAACTGAAGGTTGTCAATTCCTAGGAGGGAGATTGGTATCCTGGCAATGCAAGAAACAAACATCGGTAGCCGTGTCAACGTGCGAGGCCGAGTATGTTGCTGCTGGTAGTTGTTGCTCACAGGTTCTGTGGATACAATAACAATTGCGGGATTACGGTTTGGCTTACACTCAAACTCCAATTAGGATAGACAATCAATCTACAATCTCTATAACTAATAATCCAGTCAAACACAATAAAACAAAGCACATAGACATAAGGCATCATTTTATTCGTGATTGTGCTGAAAAGAACTTAATCAAATTGGTAAAAGTGGCAATAGAAGATAATAATGCAGATTTATTTACCAAAGCATTTGATAAGTCACGGTTTGAGTATTTAATTCAACTGAATGGAATGCGCAACCCATAGTAATTTGGCCTTAGTAGTATTTTATTTCCTTTTGTAGAAGTAGTATTTCTTTCTTTTTATAGTAAGTCTGCTAATTTAGGAAAGTTTCTATTTTTAGTAGGTTAGTAGTTTATCGTATTTTATAGCTATTTCTTTATGAAAAACAAAAGAAAAAAGAGAGAATATCAGAAAAACACAAAAAAAAGAGAATATCAGAAAATGAGTTAAGTCTTAGATACATAGGTTCAAAGTGACGAAAATTAGCACAGTCGTTACAAACTCTAAGTGTTTAGGCTTTCACACATAATGCAACTAAATTCTAAGTGTTATACTTTATTTAGTTTGATGTGTTGGTAGGCATAATACATATAGGGAATCTCAAGGCTATAAATATTCGAGAAAAAGTCAAAGAAAGCGTGTCACTAACTAGATTATGACACAATACAGATCTTACTTAATTTTTATGTACAAATACAATAACAAACATTGAGTCTAAATGAAGGTATGGGCAAACAAACTTTCTGGGGATGTATTGGGCAAAATCCATCAAATACATCGTAAAATGGAAAGATAGAAATAGCATACAAACTGAGAGTGCGAAAACCATGCACGTCTGTGTTACGTAGTACACGACCTGTTGTCTCTGTTTAGATTTTCGTGTTAGCAGATATGTCCTATTGTTGTACGTCAGTACAGACCTGTCAACCAGCTGTCTGCTAACTTTAAAAATAAACGTTAAGTTAAACTAAGACACTCTGTTGTATGAAAATACAGACCTGTGTCCGATGTTTGTCTTTTAAAGAAAGTTTGCAAATACCAACAAGTTAGAATCTTAGTCTGTGTGCCTTGATCATAAAAGTATGTCTATGTCTGAGTCACGTAAGATAATTTCCTGATAAATAAAAATGCCAAGGGATATTCCGAAATGTAAAATGTTTAAAGGGGTAAAATACCAACAATCAGCTAAATAGGTATATCACGACAAACAATCAAAGGAATCAAAAATTCCTAAGTGTGAAAGTTTAAGTACTGAAAGTAAGTATCAGACATCGCTATCTGATTGAACCTTTCTTAGACTATTCTCATCAAAAATATTTTGTTTAGTATTTAGCTTAGGTTGTAAATTTTAATAGTATAGCTTAAGTCTGGATTAAATTTTTGGTCAAAAAAAATTTTATTTTATTTTATTTTACCTTAGTTTAGTTTATTTTATTTTATGTTATTTTATTTTATTTTAGTTTAATTTTTACTTAGGTAAAAGGTCAAAAATTACTGAGGGTGCATTCAAAGTTGGATAAAATAAACATTGCGTGAAATATCTTGTGCTTAGGGTAAAAGAATTGGCATAGTTTATCTTGTTACACAATACCGTAGAAAAAGATTGAAAAAGTTGAAGTTATTTCAAAATTTTCGAAATTTTTCTAAGTGTTTGGTGTTTTCGAGTTTAGGACAGACTCGAATGTGGAAGGCTTCGAATCTGTCAGTAGATTCGAGTCTGGCCTTAGATTCGAAGGTTGGTAGTATATATAGGTCAACAGTGAAGTCATTTATTTCTTACTGTTTTCGAATCTACCTCCTCGAATCTAAGCCAGCGATTTCGAATCTATCCTCGAGTCTACCGTATCTCTCCTAAACGACATTTTGTCGAGATTATTGCAAAAGTGTTCGATTCTACTACTGTATCTAGGTATAATCAACTTGATTGTACAAGCTTCATGTAGTTTTATACACAATTTTAGGCAAAATCATCGAGTTTTGAAGGTTTAAGGGTCGAAATAGGGTTTTTACAAAATTACCAAGTTTGGACCGATAAATAGTCAAATTAAAGGCATATATCTGTGATTAGTAACTAGTAGGACTAATAAATGTAATTTTCTAAGTCCAAAAAGGTTAAAATCAAGAGATTTGGTCTTTGAATAAAATCGGCGGTTCGAATCTGTTCATGGGGTGTCTCGAATCTGTCATTAGATTCGAGATGACCAGGACATTCGAATCTGTCCATCAAACTCGAAAAGAGACAATTCGAATCTGTTACTTTCGAATCTGTACTTTATTTGCTTTATTTAATTTAAATTTTATTAAACTTGTAGAAATTTAATTGTGTTGGATTTTGTACTTAAACAAGTTCAAAATAAAACAGATTTGAATTTAAACAAGTTTATTGATTTTTAATGAATCTAATAGTTTTGTTTATTGTGTAGAAATGGCTGTACGAGCGTTTGTGCCTAAGCACAATATGGTGCTTCATCCGGATCATAATCTCCCTGAGGCGCAGGGATTCAGACAAGTGCTTGATTTCCTAGTAGAGTCTAGGATTGGTTTTGCACTGTCTCATAATGTTCAGCTAGTTTTACCGTATATTCGTCAATTTTACGATCATCTGCAGGTAGACTGCTCGGTCACACCGACAGTGCTACGCACTCGTATTGCTGGACAACCGCTGGTATTTTCGGCGGATATGCTGCGTCAAGTGTTGCAGCTGGGCACTCAAGAAGAAGAGTCTGGACCGATCGAATTTCCTCTGAACATAAGGCAAGCGGCCTTTCTGAGAATGGGATACAGTCAAGACGTGACAAAAGTTTCATATATGAAGAGTGGATTAATTGGACAATGGA
>JAANYP010003794.1:0-14189 GCA_020465985.1 Centrapalus pauciflorus | reverse complement strand
TGTCGCTGGCACAGTAATTGACATTGATATGTCCAATGATTGGAAGTTCATTCAGTGTACAACGTGTTATAAGAAGGCAACTTTAAGTGACCGGCGTTATTATTGTGACTTTTGCAAAGAGAATGTCCTTAATCCTCGACAGGCGTAAGTTTCATGTTCTTACGATTTCTGTTGTGTTGTAATTGTTTTCTTAAAATATTATCTTTGTTTTAGATATAAACTGGTAATTCGGCTAAAGAATGACACACATGAGATGAGTTGTGTTTTGTTTAACGCTGATGCAACGAAGATTGTCGGTCTTACTGCAAGTCAGTTGCTTGTAAAAAGTTTTCAGGAGGTCAGTTAGTTAAATATCACAATTTTTGTGCTTCGTCTTGCACGACTTTTATGGTGTTTGCTAATTTAGTTACGTGTGTCAGGGCGGTGATGATCGTGATTGGATTTATTGGTTTTTGGTTGAGACTTTATGTGCCCGTCATGTTGTTCTTGAGATCAAAGTGGATAAATACAATATGGCCCCGCACTGCATTCGCCGATTTACTGTTGCTCGGTTTCATGGTGACTATGAATCTATTATGGCCATTCATTCGACCCAGCCTTCTTTATTATCACCGCATGCATCTGCGTCAACTGTTACCTCTAATGAAGAAATCACTTCAGTAGAACAACACTGTAACCGAATGTGACTTACAACATCATAGTGCATCGCATGATTGCACGTCTAGAGGACTGACTACATTGAACACTGTATCAACTTCTGCCTCATCACAACCTTCTGTCGCTGAATCCGTCCTACATCATCAGTTGACGTCCTCTTCCGACATTCCATGACAATTTTGTTCCTGTCGTTATTTATTTAAATCGTTAACATTGGATTTCAGTCTGTACGGTTAATGATATTGCCATTTAACTTGTATGCTTTCAATTAGTTTGCAGTTTGTTTTGTATTGTGCCATTATATCTTTCTTTTTAATACTAAGTTTCATCTTTTTGTCATATCAAATATTATTGGTTCTATATGTATTCATACTACTGTCACACCGGTGGCATGTCTCATGATAGTGTACAAACGTGCTCATGTTTTTGCATGTCGTTCTCATGTTACTGTAGACACATGCTAATGTTTTTGTGTCTCATTAAGTTTACTTATTCTGATGTCAGATTTATAAACTTCATTTAGAATTATATTTGTTTGTTCTTACAGGCTTATTATATTTTGTTAACATTTTCGTAAAGTCATAAGTGTTAGTATTAACACTTTCATGTAACATTTTGTGTTTAGATCTGATGGATATTTGGACGGTTGATGTTTTTTCATCTCTCGCTCATCCTCATGCATGTTGGAGTATTTCTGCTGTTCGAGTAGAGTTGGTGTGGAAAGACGATGTTAATGAGCGATTAGTATTAATTTGCATTGATAGAAGTGTAAGCGTTATTTTACACTCTTATTAATGTGAATGTTAGGGTATAATATTATAACTTTATTATGTAACCGTGCGTCGAATATATTGTGTGACAGAGAGCAAAAATGGCAGCTGTTATCCCATTTGCTTTTATGCACCTGCACGATTGTCGGTCTTTGACGGGTCGCGTTTTCTCTTTGCATCATTTCAAAATTGAAGGAGCATGTTATCAATTTCCAAGATATTTATCGTTTGATCTGTTACGAGCTGAGTGGTACATACTGTTAGATTAATTATTTCGATCCTAGGAGTTATTTTGTAATATTTATTAACATTGTAATGTGTCTTGTATTTATTTCTATGTAATTTCTTTCTTATGTAATAGTGTAGGGGCCATTGTTGCCAAGTCTTGTAAGTTAATTAAATGAGCCTATAAAGGCTCCTAGGGTTGCTTTTTTAATATACACGGTTGACCTACATTTGAATCTTCTCTTGGAGCCGCCACTGTTCTTCCATTTTCACCAACATTCATATTGTCTTCTTTCTTATTATAAACACATTTATTGAGCTTGTTTCTTCATGTGTTTGATGAGAAAAACGTCAAGGTGCTGAATATATACGGGATTTCATATTAACAATTGGTATCAGAGCTCAGAGGGGTGGATTTCAACTGATTATTTACGGAATCTGCTGGGTTGTGCATGTTCTTCGAAGTTCTTCAATATTCAACCGGTTAGATCTTCATTTTCCATGGTTTTTCGAGTTTCTTCTGTTATAATGGTTCTATAAACATCACATTATCATTATATACTGATTTTGAACTCATTTACTTCCATATCTTTGTTTAAATCATCAAGAATCGACCATTTTGAAGCTTGAAAATATGGGTTTTTTTAAGTGGGTTTTTCATGTGTTCATGCTAGTTTTAAGTGTTTTCTAGGTTGTTTTAAACTACCAAAAGTGTTTAAAATAGTTTATAAATCATTTAGAACTGTTTTTTAGGCATCAAAACTGATAAAAATCGATTTTTGTCTATTCTGCCTTAGAAAATCGTAAAAACCTGCTGTATTTCGGATTATATACTGTAGCATTTCGGACCATATAGGCACCAAATTCGGACCCCACAACCATCCTAATTCGGACCTCACTTAGGTGTATTTCGGACACTCTCTAAGCCTATTTCGGACCTTAATTCGGTCCTATCCGAACTTCGGACCATCCGAAGTTCAGGAAAGGCTTTCCATTTTTTTTAATTGGGACTTGTTCTTAAATTTTTTTAATTTCGGACCACACCATTTCGGACCATCCGAATTCGGTCTTCTGTCCCTATTTCGGAACCATCAAATTTCGGCCATTTCACTGTTCATCCGAATTCGGTTCATCCGATTTCGGTCCATAGGTCCATCCGAACTTAGGTCATCCGAAAAGCTCATCCGAATTACGTCACATATCCGAATTTGGACCTTCATCCGGATTACTATACATCCGAAATTGGCCCATCCGAAGTCCAGTCATCCGAATTCTACCCATCCGAATCACTATTCATCCGAATCACTGTTCATCCGAACTCATCATCCGAATTCAGAACACTCTGTTTTCAGTGCAACCCATCTGTACTCAGTTTCCACCTCTAAGATCTCCTCAATCTCAATCAGCACCTATACTCATAATGTCTCGTGAAGCTCTTGTACTCGGATCTGAGAACAGACCACCTGTTCTCTATCCTGATGAATACGAACAATGGAAAGCCCGGTTCCTGAAATTCGTCGGAATGCAACCTCTCGGGAATATGATGCTTCAATCAATATCCGAAGGGCCCGTCATCTACTACAGAGAAATTGCTGCCAGACCCGAGGCTGATCCTCCTGTCCTAGCCTCCAAAGTCGAAAGAGAGCCGGCAAATGACGCCGAAAGGGATCGCCAGCATGCTGATAAGAGGGCAGAATATCTGATCTATCAAGCCCTCCCCACTGATATTCTGGTAGGTGTAGACAGTAAAATGTCTGCAAAAGAAATGTGGGACGAGCTGGAAATCCAAATGCTGGGGGCAGATCTTGATGACCGTGCCAAAATTGAAGAGGCAAAGGCAAAGTTTTCAGAATTCCGCGCCAAAGACGGGGAATCTCTGCAATCCACGTTTACCAGGTTTTGTGCAGTCCTTAATGAATTGAATAAACTGCACATCAAAAAGGATCGGGATGACATAAACATCCAATTCTTTGCCGCCTTAGCCCCCGAGTGGCAGCTTGCATGTAGGGCAACGAAGAGAGTCTTGAACATCCCTGAGGTATCTATAAATGTCGTCTTTAAGGAGCTTAAGAAATATCAAGGCGATGTGGATCAACAGAAAGCTGATGGCAACTCAATTGGCCTCTCTACTGCTATCAGCCAACACAGGGTTGAAACCAAATGATTCCCTAGCCTTGATCACAAACACGCAGATTCCGACACCATCTTTTGCTCCCGGGTCTTCATCATCTCAGTATAGGTATGCTTCCCCTCCGCGTGAGGTCTATGATGAGGAGGAAGCCACGATACAAGAACAGATTGCCTTGTGGACCAACCGTCTCCAACAACGACGGTTCTCCAACAAGACCAACAACCAACTCCGATATGACACCGGTCCTCGGAGGTACTCCGATGATAGAAGGGATGACAGACGCGATGACTATCGCAGGGACGACTACCGCAGACATGATAGAGACGATCGCCGGTATGATGATAGACGCGACTATCGCGATGATCGCCGTTATGACAGGCGTGACGAAAGGCGAGATGACAGGAGAGAGGAAAGGAGAGAGGACAGGCGGGACGATCGTAGGGATGATCGTCGGGATGACCGCCGGGAAAGGAGGCGTGATGACAGCCGTGAGCACCGCCGGGCCGACAAGAGGCCGGCGGAGAGAAGAGAGGAGAAGCCAAGAGCAGACGAGCCAAAGGCTACTGATGAACGTCTCTGCTACAAATGTGGCAAACCGGGCCACTTTGCTAGGGAATGCAAGAACAATTTTGAGAGAGACGTTGCATATTACGAAAGAAAGCTCGAGGCTGCAAAGACGAAGTCGGATGCATTGGCCCTCGTCGCCCAGGAGGATTACTGGGATGCTGAAGATTCTGACGACGAGGATGACAATGGCAAAAATTGCTATATGGTTGATCGTCAGGGGTTGGAGATTTGTGCTGCTGTCACTGCTGCAAATTCAGACACTGCTGCTGAGGGGAAGACAATGAAACATCCACCAGCCTGTCTGATGGCTACAACCGACGATCCCGAATGCTCCACATCCGGCTCAGAGTCCAGCGAGGTATATTCCTATTACATTCCTGCACATGTAAATCAATTATTTGTAGATAATGAATGCACACTACACACACAAATACTTGATCTACAAGATAGATTAAAAGCTGAAACTGCAAAGTGTGTACAGGCGGAACATCAAGCTCATATTTTGAAAGAATCATCTGAATTATATCATGCAAAATGGTTAACTAATCATAATGTTATAAAACAGATGTTGATAGAAAAAGTAGATGTTCAGGATAGGAATATATACCTTGAATCTTGCATGGAAACGCTTTCAAAAGAAAAACTCTCTTTAAAAGAAGAAATTTCTATTCTTACAAAACAATTAGATGTGGTAAATATGGAAAATATAGACAGTTTAGAAAAATACAAAATGATTGAAGAAGAAAGGATAAGTTTGTACGCAAGAATAAAGACCCTTGACGATGCATTTTTGAAAAGGGGTCAAACAGAACAAACTATCCATTTAAATCAGCCCAAAGAAACTAGGTTTTACCATTCTAAACAGGGAATTGGTTTTAAAAATCCTAAATATTTGGAAAAAGCACAAAATGTCTTACCTGTATTTTATGACATGAATTATATGGGAGCCGGTATTAAATCTTTCTTTTTTGAGTCATCAAAAGAAGTTTTAAACCAAGAAAATGAGAAACGTGTTGCGCGTAAAGATAAAGAAATTTCTTTTCATTATGAAGAACTTAACGAGAGTTATTCTTCTAGAGTACCCACTTTAGAGGAAGATCTCTCGTCAACTTATTCAGAAACTGAATTGAACACTGAAACTAAAAAATCAAATCCTCAACTTTATATTCCTGCAAAAGTTCTTCAACAACAAATCATTGTTTTAGAAAAGGAATTGAAGTCGTCTCAAGAAAAAGCACTTGATCTTCAAGATGCTCTTTTTAAGAGAGAAGAAGAATTGATAAATCAATCTTTTCAACAAACTGTGGAAGTCACTGTCTACAGAGAAAATTTTGAAATAGTTTCACAACGATTGAAAGATCTTTCAAAACAACAAACACTTTCTCATTCTCTAAAAATTCCATGTATGTCATCAGATAAAGGTAAGGCTACAGCTGAAACTTCTTCTATCTTTGTCAAAGGTGAGTGCACAAATGCTTTCAAGAATGAGGTTTCTAAAAAGACTCAGATGAAATCCAAGTCTTTTAAGAAACCCACTCACCTCCAAAAAGAAAAGTCTGTCAAGTCTAATACTGACTCTAATCGTTTTGTTCCTACAGATCATATAAGGAGAGTCCCAAAAACCACCATGCAGGATTTTTCAAGTTTTTTTGTGAAGAAGGCTTTGATGCCATGTGAATTTGTTTCTAGAGATAGGATGTCTGTAATCTCTAAAGACAATTTGTGTAACCAAGTGTGTGACAATGTTTGTAATGATGTACCGAATTCTACTATTTCTTTAAAGTACTCTTTCAAGGATTTGTTTAATCTATGTCCAACTAAATATAGACGACAGGTTCCTGAAATGAATGCTTTTGTGCCTTATCCTGTTAAACGTATTCGGAAAAAGAAAACTAAAAATAGTGCATCATCGGCCACAAACAAAGTTGAGACATGTCTGTTGCCAAGGCCCAAAACCAAAGCAACGGTCAAGAAGGTCTCATCAAGACAAAAACCGAAGGCAATTTCAGCGCCTAAGGTTCCAAAACCCAATAAATCCAATCTTCAATGGATTCCAAAGGGTTGTGCATCTAGACCACACACAAATGCTAGTTGGGTTTCTAAATCTGTACACGTGCCATATAAATCTGGAATTCCTAACAAAAAGGGACCCATATTGAGGTGGGTACCCAAGGTTGTGTGATCTTAATGCAGATGGTTCTTGGTTACTTCTGATCAAGACCCGTGCTTCAAAGACATGGCTTCTAGTTACCTTAGACTAGGACCCGTTCTTTTGCTTGTCGGTTGTGCTTAAACCGACACGTTTGGCTTCTGTGCACACAGCCCAGGACCCGGTCTTAACTCATCATGTTTTCTGAACATCTCGATTCAGAACACGGTTTGATTGTGAATTAAAAATGGATGTGTTTGAATACATATAGTTTTCATTATATGAATTTATGTGTTTTTCAGGCTATGTCCATTTGGTATATGGATTCGGGTTGCTCCAAGCATATGACAGGAAGAAGAGAATTGCTGTGAACGTTGTTGAACAGTACTGCGGAACTGTGAAATTCGGGAACAACCATCAGGCTCAAATAAAAGGATACGGGGACTTAGTTCTAAATAATCTGGTCATCAAGGACGTTGACTATGTTGAAGGGTTATCTCATAATCTTTTTAGCATAGGACAGCTCTGCGACAAAGGACTAGAAGTAACATTTAGGGCTAAGAACTGCAGTGTTAAGAACATAGATGGAAAAGAAATCTTGACTGGTTCCCGAAAATCTAACCTTTACACCATTGACGTATCTAAGCTTGTGGTGAAGGATAACATTTGCCTACTATCAAAAGCCTCGTCAAAAGACTCTTGGTTGTGGCATCGAAGATTATCCCATTTGAATTTTGATAACATAAACAAGCTGGCTGCGAAGCAATTGGTCAAAGGACTTCCTGAGTCGCGCTACGAAAAGGACCATCTTTGCGGAGCATGTGAGAAAGGAAAAATGAAACGATCATCTCACAAACCAAAGCCCGAACCATCAACAAAAAGAGTTTTGGAGTTACTTCATATGGATTTATGCGGACCGATGAGAACTCAAAGCATAAATGGAAAACGATATGTGTTGGTTATCGTTGATGATTATTCTCGATATACCTGGGTCAGGTTCTTGCGTTCCAAGGACGAGACAGCTCAAGAAATCATTGATTTTATCAAAAGTGTCGAGACCCAACAGCAGCTGTCAGTACAATCAATCAGATCAGATAACGGCACGGAGTTCAAGAACTCGGTAGTAGAGGGCTTCCTTCGATCCAAGGGGATTCAGCATCAATACTCTGCTGCTAGAACACCTCAACAAAACGGGATCGTGGAAAGGCGTAACCGTACGCTAGTAGAAGCCGCTCGTACAATGCTCACATACTCAAAGCTACCTCCGTTCTTATGGGCCGAAGCCGTATCAACAGCATGCTATACACAGAATCGCTCCATCATTCATAAGCGCTTTAACAAAACTCCATACCAGCTCTTTTTGAATAAAGTACCATTTATCAAGTACTTACGTGTATTTGGTTGCAGGTGCTATGTACTGAATGACAGAGACAACCTCGGGAAATTTAACGAAAAGGCGGATGAAGCGATCTTCATTGGATACTCATCCAACTCGAAGGCGTATCGCGCATTCAATACCCGAACCAGAACCGTCAACGAAAGTGTGCACGTCACATTTGATGAGTTGGCTGAACTGGCACCCGAAGTTGATCAATCAGGACCACGCATTACTCAAATGCCTGGAGACTCATCGAATAACCCCATTTCTTTTTCTTCTTCTGATTTGGTTAATTTATTTGATCCTTTTTATGTTGAATTTTTCGGTCATAATGCTAGTGTGTCTAATGTTGTTAATAATGTAGGTAATCCTTCCAGTTCAACTGCGCCGCAAAGTTTCTCCACTCCATCTTCATCAACATATCCTCATCCATCCACATCATCCACCGACACATCCGCAGTTGACTCTACTCCTGTAATACCCTCACATATAATACCAACGATTCTTCCTTCACCTGAACACTCGGAAATTGAACCCGAACCTGTGGTACCATCATTTGAAACCATTGACCATGAATCCTCATCCATTCCCATATTAACCACAGAGGTTCCATCCCGAGCACCCCTTCCACACGAGATCAAATGGACCCGTAGTCACCCATCAGAACAAATCATTGGTGACGTAACAACAGGAGTCCAAACTCGTAGGGCATCTGCTAATGAATGTCTCTACACTTCATTCTTAAGTATGATAGAGCCCGCTCGTGTGGATGAAGCCCTGACAGATCCGGATTGGATAGTTGCAATGCAAGAGGAACTCAACCAGTTTGAACAGCTAAGAGTATGGCGGTTAGTTCCCAAGCCAAAAGACCGTACAATCATCGGAACAAAGTGGATCTTCAAGAACAAACGAGATGAAAACGGCATTGTGATAAGGAACAAAGCAAGACTTGTTGCCAAAGGCTACCGACAACAAGAAGGGATAGATTATGACGAGACCTTCGCTCCCGTTGCACGGATCGAAGCAATCAGAATCTTCTTGGCGTATGCGGCACACAAAGACTTCAAAGTGTACCAAATGGACGTCAAGACTGCCTTTCTGAACGGTGAACTTAACGAGGAAGTGTATGTTGAACAACCACAAGGCTTTGTTGATACACATAAACCTGACCATGTTTATGTGCTAGATAAGGCCCTCTATGGTTTAAAACAAGCACCTCGAGCATGGTATGATAGTCTTTCGAATTTCCTTATTTCTGCCGGTTTCTATAAAGGTGTGGTGGACACAACTCTGTTCACTAAAAGGGAAGGCCCACATATAATGCTAGTACAGATTTATGTTGACGATATTATATTTGGATCTACTGACAGTAATTTTTGTAAGGATTTTTCAGCCCTAATGGAGTCTCGGTTTGAGATGAGTATGATGGGGGAAATGAACTTTTTCCTCGGATTACAAGTCAAACAACTTGAGGATGGGATTTTTGTGAACCAGTCGAAATATACTCTTGACATTCTCAAGAAGTATAAGTTAGACTCTTGCACGAGTATCGCAACTCCCATGGCCTCCAACTGTAAGTTAGACACCGATCCTTCTGGGAAAAGTGTCGATAATACAACTTACAGAGGGATGATAGGATCCTTACTGTACTTGACTGCCAGTAGACCGGATATAGTGTTTTCAACATGTCTTTGTGCTAGATTTCAGGCCGACCCAAAAGAATCACACCTAACTGCGGTAAAACGCATTTTTCGTTATCTTAAGGGTACACCCGAACTTGGTCTATGGTATCCAAAGGGAACCGATTTCGATCTTACCGCGTTTTCAGATGCTGATTTTGCAGGTTGTAGAGTGGACAGAAAAAGCACATCGGGAGGAATACAGTTCTTAGGCGATAGACCGGTGAGTTGGTCTTCCAAAAAACAGAATTGTGTATCCACATCCACAGCTGAGGCTGAGTATGTAGCAGCTGCAAGCTGTTGCTCTCAAGTGCTGTGGATGAGAACACAATTACGCGATTATGGGTTCTCACTCACCAATATCCCTATTTACTGTGATTCTCGAAGTGCAATTGCCATCTCTTGCAATCCCGTGCAGCACTCTCGAACAAAACACATAGATATCAGGTATCATTTTATTAAAGATCACGTGGAAAAGGGAACCATTGAGTTGTATTTTGTTGGCACGGAATACCAACTAGCGGATATATTTACTAAAGCTTTAGACGAACCTCGTTTTCGGTTTTTAGTATCTCATATCGGCATGTTGAATCCACCTTCCAATTAAATATCAGATATTGTCTTAAATAATTCTATTTCAATCTATCTTGATTGAAATTTCTTTATTTTAGAAAATAACTGTTATTTAAATTTAAGGTTTATGTCACAAAATTAAAACTCATTATTTCCTTATCTGCGCATATTTTTAATAATTAATGATCCTGATAAATTGCTGTGTGAATTGTTCATCATGGAGTGGGATGCAAACAATATCCAGGTTTGTCGGTATTAGTAATGCTTAAAAGAAGGGTTGTCGTGATTTAAATCTGAAAAGAAAAAAAGGGATCGGTATTTATTTGAGGGGGAGTAGAGTTAGGATTTTAAATTTTATAATTCTGTGTTTCTCTTTGTTTCTTTTATAGTTAAAGTTTAAATTTTAGGTTGGTCTTAATTTTTGATTTAATTTTAAGTTTAATTTAATATGTCAGAAAATCACAAAAAGATTTTAACTTTCAAATTTATCAAAAAGCCAAAAATATTTTAGTTTACTTTATTTTATTTTATTTTATTTTTATTTCAGAAAAATATCAAAATATTTTACTTCGTTTTTTGTTCATTTTTGTTTCAAAGAAAATCACAAAAAGATGGAATATTTTTTGGCCCATTTTTTTAAACCTTGTTTCATTTTTTAAATAGCCCAAAAGTTTTTTGAATTGAGCCCAACCCGCCGGCCCATCTTCCACTTGGGGCGCGGATCTCTGACCCGACCCATGACCCGCGCGAGTTTATATAATGGGTTGGTCAACTGGTCAACTCATCTTCCTTCACTTTCAAGATATTTCTTTCTTCTTCTCCTTCCCTCCCGTCGACACCACCGCCCCAAACCACCATTGTTACCACTTCAAGCTTTTGGAACATCATAATCTTTCGTTTTTCTTGCATTTTCCTTCTTCGGCACTACCAGGTAACATATTTCTTTCTTTATTTTCGTTTTTAACTTCGTATATTGCTTGTTTAATTTTCAAAACTTTTATAGTTTTTATTTTCGGTTTTTATACATTTAGGGTACTGAAATGTGTTATTTTTCTTTAGCTGTAGTTAGATAAAATGTTGAGTAACTTGTTTTAGACTAGGATCTGAAATTTCATGCATTTTTGTTAAACATTTAACTGTTCACGTTTATTTTTGCATGAACATTAACTGCACTCATGCAGTTTCGGGTGTCCGAATTCGGACCACCACCCGAATTCGGATGTCCGACTTAGACTAACTTCAAAAATTTTCAAAAGTACAAACCAAAATTCGGACCACTGTTGATCCGAATTCGGGTCACTGTTGATCCGAATTCGGACCATCAAAGCAGGGTCAAAATCTTCAAAACTTGAATATAGTCTAAGTCTATTCACCTCTGTTCATCCGAATTCGGATGATATCCGAATTCTGTTCCCATCCGAATTCTGGGTACCATCCGACTTCGGACCACTTTCATTCATTCCATTCACATTTCGGACCATCATCCGAACTCGGTTCCTGTTTTCAACTCATCCGAATTCGAACCCCCCAAACATCATTCATGCAACATCCGATTTCGGACTGATCCGAATTCGGTGACACTGTTCATCCGAATTCGGACCATCCGAAATCCACACTTAGGATTTTTTTTTATTTTTCATTTTTTCCATTTCTGCATTTTCATATAAATTAAAAATCACAAAAAAATAGTTCCATCCAAGTGCACCATTGATTAGAGTTAGGATCAGTGTTTGAGTGAAACGGTCTTATCTAACATCGGTCTCTTAACGATTGACTTTGGACTTTGTTAGTAGAATTTTATTCTACTAATAAAGACCCGATGATAAACAGATCAGACAATTTCTATTTCACACTCATCTAGACTTCACATCAATGCTTTATCATATCGAGTCTTATGATTCTAACTGTGTTGCACTTTGCAGGAAAATGGACCCCACAATCGTTCTTACCATTCCCCATCCGCCAATCCCGAATAATAACGCTCAGTTACCCGAAGAAGCCATCTTGCCGACCGCCGAGTTTGTCGAGTTTATCCCCCATAACTGGCAACTCGACGTCTCTATCCTTCCAAAAGAATCCCAAACCCTAGCATTTGACATTCTCACCCGCCATCCCATATATTATGCCCTTTCCACAGCCATCGCCGTTCCCCAGATTTACCTACAACAATTCTGGAACAGGCTACAATTCTTAACCGACCCCGAACCTCACTTCACCTCCACCATTGACTGCGTTCCAGTCAAAGTCACAACCACAGCCATTCGTCACATCCTTCGTTTTCCCATCCAAGACTACATTCCCTCCATTAACTCGTTCGATCCAAACCCATCCGTCTCAGAAGCCCTTTCTGAAATTCAAAACCTAGGGTATGACGGATCCCTTACCAAACCATCCGACTTTCGCACCAAGAACCTTCAGTCCCACTGGAGAATTCTCTTCGATGTACTCAACAAGTGCCTGACAGCCAAACATTCTGGTCATGACTCAGCATCGGCCCAGGTTTTAGCCATGTTCGCTGGCTTTGCCTACGACCGACACGTGGACTATGCGGCTTTTATCTTTGAAGAATTAAGAAGAGTCCACGTGGAAAGGAGCACGAAGAAAGGACGCAAGTATGTCCCCTATCAACGATTCCTTCAGCTCATCATACAATACGCCATGGATCAGGACGAAGACATTCATGAGCGTCCAGAAGCTGATGTCTATCCAACCGTCGCTATCCAGAAACTGACTTTGCCAAAAGGGGCACCAACGGTACAGGTAATGAAGATTCCATTATCAACTCTGACAAGGTCAAGGGGTACAGATCGGGTAAGGGACTATATGAGAGAAAATTATCCGGATGAGTCTCAGTCTGAATCGACTGAGACTAACCAGTCCGACGGTGAGCAACATGAGAGTGAGAACGAGGGAGAAAGGATGGAAGTACAACAATCACTGGGTTATGGTGAGAGGGAGGCTGAGAGTGTAAGGGAGGGAGCCGTAGGTGAGACGGCAGAGACGGCGGATTCTGAACGAACCGTCTCTGTTGTAAGGCCGAGGGATATGCAATCTGAGGGTGAACCAAGCCCTATCAGCCGGACACCACTTCATAAGACCGTTAGTCCAGCGGTCGCCACATCCCCAACCATCCACTTGGTTTCCCCTCAAAGGGAAACCACTTCATTACACGGGGATCTTCCACATACGCCATCGCCCTCTCATTCGGAGAGTGGCGGTGTTGAAAGAGGTCACACTCCTCCCCACGTGACCGAACTTCCTTCGCCCACGATTCCATCCCCACAAACAGACACCGTGCACGATGCTTTTGTGGCATCCCCAAGAGCTGCCTCCGTGGCAGCTCCCGAAACTTCCAGATCTGAGCATCCCGTAGTGGAGCCAGAGATGACGGAAGGAAGACCGGGAGTGGCTCAATCTACGCCGTCCACTTCCGGCCATCTCCCCATCAATTTGGAGATGTTACGGCAGCCTTACGTGCTGCCGGCGTTATCACCCGGGCTGACCTTGACGCCCAAAGGGAGGCAGCCGAGGAACGACATACCGCCCTTCTTTCTCTTATAAAGGGTAAGGGTGTCGCCTCCGAAGCCGGCCCCTCACAAGGATCCCACTCAGTCCAACTACAAATGGCGGAGCTCTCTGACAAACTGGACGCACTCAATCGCCTAATCCTTCAGGTCCAGGAGCAGCTAAATTCCAGGATGGATCGCCTCGATTCGGCAGTTATTGATCTCCAATGCCGCGCTCAGGCCGAAACCCTCAAAAGAAAACATGACGACCAGGACGACCCTGATCGTCATGAGGGGGAGAAGCGCAGAAAAGTACAATTTGAGGAGCCCATGCTGGGTACAGGGGGAGCAGAGACCGCCGAGGGGTCTGAATTTCAGGGGTCGGGGGAAAAATCACAGGAAGCTCAGGAGTTCATGCTGATTGAAGTCGAGCCGATGGTCGAGGGTCCAGCTCCACTGGATCCAATGACAGCCATGGTAGAATTTGAGGAGCCACACGAGAAGGTTGAAATCATATTAGTTTCTGATTCAGATTCTGATACCGAGGACAACCA
>JAANYP010003793.1:0-178874 GCA_020465985.1 Centrapalus pauciflorus | reverse complement strand
TTTTTTTAAAAAAAAAATATATATATATATATATATATATATATATATATATATATATATATATATATATATATAGTTTTGTTTTAAAAAAATATTATTTATATCTTTACTTTTAATTTATTATATTATATATATATTAAAAAAATCTGCGTAATACGCGTTATATATAACTAGTTTATTACCCGCGTATTACGCAGATTTTTTTAATATATATATATAATATAATAAATTAAAAGTAAAGATATAAATAATATTTTTTTAAAACAAAACTATATATATATATATATATATATATATATATATATATATATATATATAGTAATTATTTGCTTATATTTTTTAAACTTTTATTATATTATATTATAATTAATAAGTTAGTAGATTATTAGATTTATATTTAAAAGTTGATTATATTAGATTTGGATAGAATTCAATTAAATTTCTTTATTATTTTTAAAACTCATAAATGTCAAATATCGATTCATAGTGATGACACGTAACTTCACAAGAAAAGAGTAGAGTTACTCTTTTATTAGTATTTATTATAGATATATAGATTAGCTAGATTATTAAGTGTACTATTTATATTAATTCATATTTTCATTCAGATTTTTTAGAATTGATAAAAAGAATTTATAATTTCTTATAATTGCTACTAATAAGTAATAATAATAGAAAATTCTAAGAATAAAAGTAGATTTTAAATACTATAAATTAGTTTAAATTTTTAAATCAATACTTTTGTAGAATATTTATGAATGAAAACATCTAAAATATATGAAGGAATAATTGTATCTAATTTGTCAACATTTTATACTTAATATGATTTAACTAAAAAAGTTATGTTATATTAATAAATAAATCTTTGTTTTAAGATATAAATTATACAAAATTATTACAATGATTATATGCATGTTTCGAATTTTAAAGACAATATATATGTTTTAGTTATTATCAACCTATTGGTTAATTGCTTTTATAAATTAAGAAAGAAAGATAAAAGGTTATTTATATATTTTTTAATTATTGATTTTAATTAGGAAAGAAAGATAAAATGACATGTGTATAATTATTGATTTTAATTAAGGGTATAAGAGACATTTCATAAATGATTATGAGTTGTCATTAATCTGGACCATTGATTTTTTTACATCCAATGGTCCAGAAACTCCAAGTGGTTTTCTTATTTTATATAGTATAGATTTTGAACAAATAAACGAATATTAACTATCCGTAAATATTCGGAATATTAATTTGGTTTATTTTGGTGTTTATGAAATATTAGAAAACTTAATAAAATAAAAAAATTTATGTTTTAATTTTATATGTTACTATTATTAATAAAAAACTAAAAACATGTTACTATTTTTTATAAATGAAAAGTTGGTAACCTGCTAAACAGGTTTGCAAGTCACCAATTACTATTATTGATAAAAAAAATAAAAAGTTGTTACTATAAATGATAAAAAATAAATAATATTATCATTAATGATAAAAATATCAAAACATGTTACTATTTTTTATCATTTGCCCTTTTTGAAAACTAAAATGTTGTTGTTGACCTTAACCAGGTTTGCAAGTCACCAATTACTATTATTAATAGAAAAATAAAAAATTGTTACTATAAATAATAAAAAATATAAAAGTCAATGTTATTAATGATAAAAAATAAAAAAAAATGTTACTACCAATGATAAAAATGTCAAAATTTGTTACTATTATAATGAAACTACAAAAAAAATTATAAAAGTTTTAAACTAAACAACTGAGACAACACATTGGTAAATACTAGTTGGATTAGATTTGAATTTAAATTAAATCAAATTAAGTTTAATCTAGACAAATGACACGTGACAAAAGAAGACGTTGATAAATGACAGATTGAAAGTGTCAACATGTGACATTTTAGTGATTCATTTATTATTATTTATAGATAAAGAATATAGATTATAGATTGTTGAGTTGTCCTAAATCAAATTTCATAAATACAAAAAGCATCTTACACTCATACGCCATCCAATTCTTATATGCGTTTCATATAAGTGGTACATGTGCAGAATTTTCGCGGAGGAAAGAAGAGAATATTTGGATATCTTCAGCATGTTTGCTGTTGGAACTATGCCTACCTCTAAATAACATCAGGGAAGAGTAGTTGCCGGGGCATCTTGATAGCCTGTGATGCCCAAGATCCGAATTCGGGTGTTTGGCTGCATGGTACAAGTACAAATAATGAAACACCATACAAGAAACATTTTGTGTTCTGGGTTCGATGTTATCTCTCATATTTTGTGAATTTTAATTATATTTTTGGGATTTTTGTGCCAAGAAGCTTTTTGAAGTTTCGAAATTTTACATGATGTTTAATGTCAACAAGAATTGTAATGAAAATTATCGATGATTCATATTTACAGTTCAAAAAATACAACGGAAAAAAAAGTTATGCATTTTAATTTAAGTTTTCATTCAAAGAGTAAATGTAGGGCTCTTCACATGTAAAAAAGAAACAAACTGAAACCTAGAATTAGAGAATGATCATTGACCAAGCCCATGGTCCAACATATGTTCTTAATGTCGATAATTTGACCAAGAGTTGCTTGTGCAATGAAGTAATCTACCAAATTTTGGTTACGTTTCATTTTGGTTCAGTCATGTCTAGTTTTATTTCAGTTTGGCCCAGTTTTCCTAATCTGATCACAAAAACAGGGCATTCCCAGGGTTCCAATTATCAAACCGAGGCCTTATTTTAACACTTAAAATATTATAAAATTACATCTAAAGGATATGAAATTAATTTTCCTGTTATTCCCAAAAGTGGACCTCAAATGGAAACTGGTAAATTTGGGTTGTACTTGTAATATTGTATGTACATAACAGGTCAAGGTGAACCAAAATTAGAATCGAAAGTTCGAAACGTATGGAAACTGGTAAAATTGGGTTGTACTTGTATTTGTTTGTGCATAACATGTCAAAATGAACCAAAACTAGAATTGAAACGGATCTAACGATTAGTGAATCAAAAGTCACAGTATATTCGAAACCTTGCAACATCCTAAACCGTTCTTTTTAAAGGAGATTATTTAGTTTTGAACATTTATAGTTTGTTTAGTCAAATTTAATACATCAATACAAAATTCAGAAAAAAATGGAGATAACCATGTTGATGGGTAGAGGGGTGCTTTGGCCCAAAAGTGGACCAAGCCAGAGAGAATATATAATGTGACAATTGAAAGGGCCACTTCGATCCCAAACTGGACCATGAACCAAAAAAATACTGGATTTTTATCATTCGACAAGTAAAACTATAACGTTGTCCTCTTGAAGGTTACTAATGGACAAAAATGGAAGAAAAGGAGGAAACTCAGGAAGTAGGAAGGAAATTAAATTTTGATGAAACATTTTTAACGAGGGAAAATTATGAAAATGGAAGGAAAAGAAAGTTCATTTCATTCGTCCTACAAATGGGAGGAAATGGATGGAAACAAGGATGGCAAGAACTGTGTTCCCCAAAATTTCAATATTTTCCTTTCCATATTTCTCCATTTCTTTTCCTTCCCTTTCATTCCGATTTGGAGTACGCAGCTTAAAATGACGTCATTTTAAATATGGAAAATGTTTTTTTTCTTAAAAAAAGATTGGTTAGGTTCAGTTTCCAAATGGTTCATTTCAAAACCCTTGAACAGATCTACCAGTTGGTTGGCCCGACCTGTAGGTCCCAAAAACTCAAAAGAAAAGTACAATACCTGTCTGTGGCCAATATTCCTCCTGTAATTTTTCTTCTTCTTGTACTTGAAGACCACCACCTTTGGATCGAGCCCCTACTCAGTGCATTACAAAAGCAGTGAACACAATATGACTCGCAAAATGTAGAAATATTTTAACAAGATGAGATGAATAATAACAAAGAGAATGTACTACCTGTTCCTCCACTACCGCATGTACAGCTGCATTAGTCACCACAGGCTTCCCAATATATGTGCTGGTTTTTGTGCCAACGAGTAACACCTTGTTCAGAATTATCTGCATGTACTTACGTAAGTAGAAGATAAGGAATTGAGAAAATCAAAATTAGAATGCAGGTGACGTATAAAATCCATCTATGATCTATCCAAGTACTTGGACAAAAAAATATTCCCTTTGTCCTCCTAGTAAAAGGGAACACTTGTTTGGACAATTCTTTGGTGGATCTTTACCCAATATAAACAAGGTTAGATCTGTACTTAATGTTAAGGAAGGCTACACAAAACAAATCCATCTTAATGTCATTCTGAAACGGACTCTTTATAGAGAACTAAAACTTGTCGCGTTGACTCTTTTCTTGGTATTGAGGGCCTATTTCCTAACAAGGTTAATAATGGCAAAGAGGCTTAGATGTTAGCGAAATTTATTACTAACCATAGAAGTTATTTTCAGATAAGTGCCATAAGATATGTGCCATAAGATATGTGACATAAGATATGTGGCAATGCAAATCTTTCTCCTACATCATTTGTCCATAGATTTTGGTCAGATACTCAGATCATATATAAGTGCTCTCTGTTATTCAATGGCCCTGAAGTAAGAATATGAGCTGGGATGAAGGACATGATGTTATGGAAAGCTGTTTGAATTCACCAAGAATGGAACCAAGGTTCAAATTTCTGACCGAGGAAGGAGAGTAAGAAAGAGTCCCAGCTGGTCCATGTTCATGTACTTTTTCTAGCTGACTTCATCAACAAAGAATCCCAGCTGGTCCATGTTCATGTACTTTTTCTAGCTGACTTCATCAACAGAAGGCCTTAACCCTTGTTTGTTTATTTTCTAAAGTAAACAAAAAACAATAAGTTTTTCACTAGTAGCTCTGTTACACTGGCTACTCCATATAATGCACCTGAATCCTGATTCTCCTATTTCAGAAGTTACAAGCTACATGTTTCATTGGCTCACTGCTTACGATGAATTTAAAAGATGATAGGATCTATAGATATACCTGAGTGCTCGTTGGTTTTTTATTGATGGAGTTGTTGATCTTGTTCTTTGAATTTTTTTTCTTGGTCTTCAATGTTGATGGTTTATTGTTTTTGTGATGGTGATGTGTTTTTTGGTATTTGGTGGATATGTTCTGCTATTCAGAAGTACGCTGTACATCAACAGAACTTAATCTGCCATTCAGAAGCAAAGCTTCAACAGATTAGAGAGAAACACAAAGTGTTTTCTTTTTATCAAACATACAAGGCTCATCTTAATTAATGAGGCCAATGGCCTATTTATATACAAAGGTAGGTGGGTGAAAGTTGTACATAACCTTCCCTCCCCTCGACACGTGCTATGCTAATCCTGATGACATATAATAAAGTAAAAAAGAAAATTACAGAGTTACCTTGACACGTGCTAGACCTAATGACACATACCAAAGTAAAAAAGAAAATTACAGAGGTGTGTCTTATATGATGACACTTATTTTACAAGAAAACAGACGCGTGTCAAAGATTCTAACACTCATATTATAATATTTTTGGTGACGTAATTGCTTACGTTTTATATATTGTTTTTTTGACAAAACTTGCAGTGATGTCTTGGAGCGTGAGATATTTCCTTGCATAATGCTTCTTTGAATTCCCCAGGTAGTGGTTCGATTATAATTTTGTGACTTTATAAAAGACTATCGCAATATTTTTCACATGTTATTATGTTAGTTTTTTTAGTTCTTCTTTTTGTTGTGTTGTAATTATGTTTTATCTCTCTCAACAAACAACGTTGTGCTGTTTTTGCTTTATGCCATTGTTCGGAGGAGGCAGGAAAAGAGAGAGATAACATACTGAATGGGTATCGCGGTGATGCACAGTTTGGCAATATTAGATTCTCTTCCCATCTGGTTTTTCGGCGTCCCATATGGTTCTGGTTAATTCAATGTTGGCTCTTTGTGTGCTGGACGTTTGTTTTATTTAAGTTAGGTTGTATGTTTGGTAACGTAGATAGAGAATTGTTGAACTATGGAAAGACCTGTTGCTCGCCATGTTCTTTGATTACTTGTCATCTGCTCAGGCCGTTGTGTATGGCCAAAATTGCGAACTATCTCTTGCATATCGTGTTCGGGTATTTTGGGTGGATGTACTTGGAATGGTAATGGGAACAATTGAAGTGCTGCTTGTTCTTGATTTATTTCTAGTTAGGACTATGATAATGTGAACTGGACAACTGCTGCTGGATGGTTCCATGATCTTGACTTGTTGTCTGGACCGTTTGTGAGTGAAGGATTGCATTACTTACTTGCATATGTTGTTGTCGGTACTTATTGGTGATTGTTACTGACTTGTATGGAAACATCAGCTGCTGCTTGTTCCATGATTACTTAATTGTATGTTAGGAACGTATGATAGACACTGCTGAAACTTGACAACTGCTGCTGCATGTTCTTGATTACTTGGATTGCCCAGGACAGGTGTGAGTGACAGATTCCATTACTTACTTGCATATGTTTCGGTACTTTTTGGTGATTGTTTCTGAATTGTATGGAAACATCTGCTGCTGCATGTTCCTTGATTACTTAATTGTATTTTAGGAACGTATGATAGACACCGCTGAAAACTGGGCAACTGCTACTTGCGTGTTCCTTGATTACTTGCATTGCTCAGGACCCGCTTGTGAGTGACAGAGATTGCATTACCTTACTTGCATATGTTTCGGTCACTTATTGGGATTGTTACCTACTTTGTATTGAAACATCTGCTGCTGCTCTTGCTTGTTCCTTGATACTACTGTATGCTAGGAAACGTATGATAGACACTTGCTGAACTGGACAACTGTTGCCCGCATGTTCTGATTTCCTTGCCTGCTCATGACCGCGTGAGTGCCAGATGCATTCTTACTTTCATATGTTCGGACATATTGGTGTGATTGTTATTGAGTTGTATGGAAAACATCTGTCGCTGCTTGTTCCTTTGCTCTTACTTAATCGTATATTAGGAACGTATGATAGACCCCGGCTGAATTGAAGATGAAACTGGGCACTGCTACGCGTGTTCCTTGATTACTTGATTGCTCATGACCGCATTGTGTGCGTTGGACAGATTGCATACTTATTGCATATGTTTCGCGTTACTATGGTGTGATTGTTACCTACTGTATTGAAACATCTGCTGCTGCTTGTTCCTGATTACTTAATTGTATGCTAGTACCGTATGATAGACACTGCTGTCTGTGTGAACTGGACAATTATGCTGCATGTTCTGATTTTTTTAAAACTTTTCATTGCTCAGGACCGCTGTGTGAGTGACAGATGGGGCATACAACTTGCCATCTGTTTGCGTACTTATTGGTGATTATTTACTGTATTTGTATGGAAACATCTGTTGCTGCTTTTTTTCCTTTGATTACTTAATTGTATGTTAGGAACGTATGTTAGACACACATAAACTTGACAACTACGCCCTGCAATGTTTTTTTTTCCCCTTGATTACTTGAATTGCTCAGGACCGCGCTGTGAGTGAACGTATGTTAGGAAACATCTGCTGCTGCGTGTTCCTTGATTACTTGCATTGCTCAGGACCGTTGTGAGTGACAGATTGCATTACTTACTTGCATATGTTTCGGTACTTATTGGTGATTGTTACCGACTTGTATGGAAACGACTGTTGCTGCTTGTTCCTTGATTACTTAATTGTATGGTAGGAACGTATGATAGACACAGCAGAAACTGGACAACTGTTGCTGCATGTTCCTTGATTACTTGCATTGCTCAGGACCGCTGTGACTGACAGATTGCATTACATACTTGCATATGTTTCGGTACTTATTGGTGATTATTACTGACTTGTATGGAAACATCTGTTGCTGCTTGTTCCTTGATTACTTAATTGTATGTTAGGAACGTATGTTAGACACTACATAAACTGGACAACTACTGCTGCATGTTCCTTGATTACTTGAATTGCTCAGGACCGCGCTGTGAGTGAACGTATGTTAGGAAACATCTGCTGCTGCGTGTTCCTTGATTACTTGCATTGCTCAGAACCGTTGTGAGTGACAGATTGCATTACTTACTTGCATATGTTTCGGTACTTATTGGTGATTGTTACCGACTTGTATGGAAACGACTGTTGCTGCTTGTTCCTTGATTACTTAATTGTATGGTAGGAACGTATGATAGACACTGCAGAAACTGGACAACTGTTGCTACATGTTCCTTGATTACTTGCATTGCTCAGGACCGCTGTGAGGGACAGAGTGCATTACTTACTTTCATATGTTTCGGTACATATTGGTGATTGTTATTGACTTGTATGGAAACATCTGCTGCTGCTTGTTCCTTGATTACTTAATCGTATATTAGGAACGTATGATAGACACCGCTGAAACTGGGCAACTGCTACTGCGTGTTCCTTGACTACTTGCATTGCTCAGGACCGCTGTGAGTGACAGATTGCATTAGTTACTTGCATATGTTTCGGTACTTATTGGTGATTGTTACCTACTTGTATTGAAACATCTGCTGCTGCTTGTTCCTTGATTACTTAATTGTATGCTAGGGACGTATGATAGACACTGCTGAAACTGGACAACTGTTGCTGCATGTTCTTGATTACTTGCATTGCTCAGGACCGCTGTGAGTGACAGATTGCATTACTTACTTTCATATGTTTCGGCACATATTGGTGATTGTTATTGAGTTGTATGGAAACATCTGCTGCTGCTTGTTCCTTGATTACTTAATCGTATATTAGGAACGTATGATTGACACCGCTGAAACTGGGCAACTGCTACTGCGTGTTCCTTGATTACTTGCATTGCTCAGGACCGCTGTGAGTGACAGATTGCATTACTTACTTGCATGTGTTTCGGTACTTATTGGTGATTGTTACCTACTTGTATTGAAACATCTGCTGCTGCTTGTTCCTTGATTACTTAATTGTATGCTAGGAACGTATGATAGACACTGCTGAAACTGGACAACTATTGCTGCATGTTCCTTGATTACTTTCATTGCTCAGGACCGCTGTGAGTGACAGATTGCATTACATACTTGCATATGTTTCTGTACATATTGGTGATTGTTATTGACTTGTATGGAAACATCTACTGCTGCTTGTTCCTTGATTACTTAATCGTATATTAGGAACGTATGATAGACACCGCTGAAACTGGGCAACTGCTACTGCGTGTTCCTTGATTACTTGCATTGCTCAGGACCGCTGTGAGTGACAGATTGCATTACTTACTTGCATATGTTTCGGTACTTATTGGTGATTGTTACCTACTTGTATTGGAACATCTGTTGCTGCTTGTTCCTTGATTACTTAATTGTATGCTAGGAACGTATGATAGACTCTGCTGAAACTGGACAACTGTTGCTGCATGTTCTTGATTACTTGCATTGCTCAGGACCGCTGTGAGTGACAGATTGCATTACTTACTTTCATATGTTTCGGCACATATTGGTGATTGTTATTGAGTTGTATGGAAACATCTGCTGCTGCTTGTTCCTTGATTACTTAATCGTATAATAGGAACGTATGATAGACACCGCTGAAACTGGGCAACTGCTACTGCGTGTTCCTTGATTACTTGCATTGCTCAGGACCGCTGTGAGTGACAGATTGCATTACTTATTTGCATATGTTTCGGTACTTATTGGTGATTGTTACCTACTTGTATTGAAACATCTGCTGCTGCTTGTTCCTTGATTACTTAATTGTATGCTAGGAACGTATGATAGACACTGCTGAAACTGGACAACTATTGCTGCATGTTCCTTGATTACTTTCATTGCTCAGGACCGCGGTGAGTGACAGATTGCATTACATACTTGCATATGTTTCGGTACTTATTGGTGATTATTACTGACTTGTGTGGAAACATCTGTTGCTGCTTGTTCCTTGATTACTTAATTGTATGTTAGGAACGTATGTTAGACACTACATAAACTGGACAACTACTGCTGCATGTTCCTTGATTACTTGAATTGCTCAGGACCGCTGTGAGTGAACGTATGTTAGGAAACATCTGCTGCTGCGTGTTCCTTGATTACTTGCATTGCTCAGGACCGTTGTGAGTGACAGATTGCATTACTTACTTGCATATGTTTCGGTACTTATTGGTGATTGTTACCGACTTGTATGGAAACGACTGTTGCTGCTTGTTCCTTGATTACTTAATTGTATGGTAGGAACGTATGATAGACACAGCAGAAACTGGACAACTGTTGCTGCATGTTCCTTGATTACTTGCATTGCTCAGGACCGCTGTGACTGACAGATTGCATTATATACTTGCATATGTTTCGGTACTTATTGGTGATTATTACTAACTTGTATGGAAACATCTGTTTCTGCTTGTTCCTTGATTACTTAATTGTATGTTAGGAACGTATGTTAGACACTACATAAACTGGACAACTACTGCTGCATGTTCCTTGATTACTTGAATTGCTCAGGACCGCGCTGTGAGTGAACGTATGTTAGGAAACATCTGCTGCTGCGTGTTCCTTGATTACTTGCATTGCTCAGGACCGTTGTGAGTGACAGATTGCATTACTTACTTGCATATGTTTCGGTACTTATTGGTGATTGTTACCGACTTGTATGGAAACGACTGTTGCTGCTTGTTCCTTGATTACTTAATTGTATGGTAGGAACGTATGATAGACACTGCAGAAACTGGACAACTGTTGCTACATGTTCCTTGATTACTTGCATTGCTCAGGACCGCTGTGAGGGACAGAGTGCATTACTTACTTTCATATGTTTCGGTACATATTGGTGATTGTTATTGACTTGTATGGAAACATCTGCTGCTGCTTGTTCCTTGATTACTTAATCGTATATTAGGAACGTATGATAGACACCGCTGAAACTGGGCAACTGCTACTGCGTGTTCCTTGAATACTTGCATTGCTCCGGACCGCTGTGAGTGACAGATTGCATTACTTACTTGCATATGTTTCGGTACTTATTGGTGATTGTTACGTACTTGTATTGAAACATCTGCTGCTGCTTGTTCCTTGATTACTTAATTGTATGCTAGGAACGTATGATAGACACTACTGAAACTAGACAACTATTGCTGCATGTTCCTTGATTACTTGCATTGCTCAGGACCGCTGTGAGTGACAGATTGCATTACTTACTTTCATATGTTTCGGCACATATTGGTGATTGTTATTGAGTTGTATGGAAACATCTGCTGCTGCTTGTTCCTTGATTACTTAATCGTATAATAGGAACGTATGATAGACACCGCTGAAACTGGGCAACTGCTACTGCGTGTTCCTTGATTACTTGCATTGCTCAGGACCGCTGTGAGTGACAGATTGCATTACTTATTTGCATATGTTTCGGTACTTATTGGTGATTGTTACCTACTTGTATTGAAACATCTGCTGCTGCTTGTTCCTTGATTACTTAATTGTATGCTAGGAACGTATGATAGACACTGCTGAAACTGGACAATTATTGCTGCATGTTCCTTGATTACTTTCATTGCTCAGGACCGCTGTGAGTGACAGATTGCATTACATACTTGCATATGTTTCGGTACTTATTGGTGATTATTACTGACTTGTATGGAAACATCTGTTGCTGCTTGTTCCTTGATTACTTAATTGTATGTTAGGAACGTATGTTAGACACTACATAAACTGGACAACTACTGCTGCATGTTCCTTGATTACTTGAATTGCTCAGGACCGCAGTGAGTGAACGTATGTTAGGAAACATCTGCTGCTGCGTGTTCCTTGATTACTTGCATTGCTCAGGACCGATGTGAGTGACAGATTGCATTACTTACTTGCATATGTTTCGGTACTTATTGGTGATTGTTACCGACTTGTATGGAAACGACTGTTGCTGCTTGTTCCTTGATTACTTAATTGTATGGTAGGAACGTATGATAGACACAGTAGAAACTGGACAACTGTTGCTGCATGTTCCTTGATTACTTGCATTGCTCAGGACCGCTGTGACTGACAGATTGCATTACATACTTGCATATGTTTCGGTACTTATTGGTGATTATTACTGACTTGTATGGAAACATCTGTTGCTGCTTGTTCCTTGATTACTTAATTGTATGTTAGGAACGTATGTTAGACACTACATAAACTGGACAACTACTGCTGGATGTTCCTTGATTACTTGAATTGCTCAGGACCGCGCTGTGAGTGAACGTATGTTAAGAAACATCTGCTGCTGCGTGTTCCTTGATTACTTGCATTGCTCAGGACCGTTGTGAGTGACAGATTGCATTACTTACTTGCATATGTTTCGGTACTTATTGGTGATTGTTACCGACTTGTATGGAAACGACTGTTGCTGCTTGTTCCTTGATTACTTAATTGTATGGTAGGAACGTATGATAGACACTGCAGAAACTGGACAACTGTTGCTGCATGTTCCTTGATTACTTGCATTGCTCAGGACCGCTGTGAGGGACAGAGTGCATTACTTACTTTCATATGTTTCGGTACATATTGGTGATTGTTATTGACTTGTATGGAAACATCTGCTGCTGCTTGTTCCTTGATTACTTAATCGTATATTAGGAACGTATGATAGACACCGCTGAAACTGGGCAACTGCTACTGCGTGTTCCTTGAATACTTGCATTGCTCCGGACCGCTGTGAGTGACAGATTGCATTACTTACTTGCATATGTTTCGGTACTTATTGGTGATTGTTACTTACTTGTATTGAAACATCTGCTGCTGCTTGTTCCTTGATTACTTAATTGTATGCTAGGAACGTATGATAGACACTACTGAAACTAGACAACTATTGCTGCATGTTCCTTGATTACTTGCATTGCTTAGGACCGCTGTGAGTGACAGATTGCATTACTTACTTGCATATGTTTCGGCACTTATTGGTGATTATTACAGACTTGTATGGAAACATCTGTTGCTGCTTGTTCCTTGATTACTTAATTGTATGTTAGGAACGTATGATAGACACTACTGAAACTGGACAACTACTGCTGCATGTTCCTTGATTACTTGAATTGCTCAGGACCGCTGTGAGTGAACGTATGTTTGGAAACATCTGCTGCTGCGTGTTCCTTGATTACTTGCATTGCTCAGGACCGTTGTGAGTGACAGATTGCATTACTTACTTGCATATGTTTCGGTACTTATTGGTGATTGTTACCGACTTGTATGGAAACGTCTGTTGCTGCTTGTTCCTTGATTACTTAATAGTATGGTAGGAACGTATGATAGACACTGTAGAAACTGGACAACTGTTGTTGCATGTTCCTTGATTACTTGCATTGCTCAGGACCGCTGTGAGTGACAGATTGCATTACTTACTTTCATATGTTTCGGTACATGTTGGTGATTGTTATTGACTTGTATGGAAATATCTGCTGCTGCTTGTTCCTTGATTACTTAATCGTATATTAGGAACGTATGATAGACACCACTGAAACTGGGCAACTGCTACTGCGTGTTCCTTGAATACTTGCATTGCTCCGGACCGCTGTGAGTGACAGATTGCATTACTTACTTGCATATGTTTCGGTACTTATTGGTGATTGTTACTTACTTGTATTGAAACATTTGCTGCTGCTTGTTCCTTGATTACTTAATTGTATGCTAGGAACGTATGATAGACACTACTGAAACTAGACAACTATTGCTGCATGTTCCTTGATTACTTGCATTGCTCAGGACCGCTGTGAGTGACAGATGGCATTACTTACTTGCATATGTTTCGGCACTTATTGGTGATTATTACTGACTTGTATGGAAACATCTGTTGCTGCTTGTTCCTTGATTACTTAATAGTATGGTAGGAACGTATGATAGACACTGTAGAAACTGGACAACTGTTGCTGCATGTTCCTTGATTACTTGCATTGCTCAGGACCGCTGTGAGTGACAGATTGCATTACTTACTTTCATATGTTTCGGTACATATTGGTGATTGTTATTGACTTGTATGGAAACATCTGCTGCTGCTTGTTCCTTGATTACCTAATCGTATATTAGGAACGTATGATAGACACCGCTGAAACTGGGCAACTGCTACTGCGTGTTCCTTGATTACTTGCATTGCTCAGGACCGCTGTGAGTGACAGACTGCATTACTTACTTGCATATGTTTCGGTACTTATTGGTGATTCTTACCTACTTGTATTGAAACATCTGCTGCTGCATGTTCCTTGATTACTTAATTGTATGCTAGGAACGTATGATAGACACTGCTGAAACTGGACAACTATTGCTGCATGTTGCTTGATTACTTGCATTGCTCAGGACCGCTGTGACTGACAGATTGCATTACATACTTGCATATGTTTTGGTACTTATTGGTGATTATTACTGACTTGTATGGAAACATCTGTTGCTGCTTGTTCCTGGATTACTTAATTGTATGTTAGGAACGTATGTTAGACACTACATAAACTGGACAACTACTGCTGCATGTTCCTTGATTACTTGAATTGCTCAGGACCGCTATGAGTGAACGTATGTTAGGAAACATCTGCTGCTGCCTGTTCCTTGATTACTTGCATTGCTCAGGACCGTTGTGAGTGACAGATTGCATTACTTACTTGCATATGTTTCGGTACTTATTGGTGATTGTTACCGGCTTGTATGGAAACGACTGTTGCTGCTTGTTCCTTGATTACTTAATTGTATGGTGAAACGAATGATAGACACTGCAGAAACTGGACAACTGTTGCTGCATGTTCCTTGATTACTTGCATTGCTCAGGACCGCTGTGAGGGACAGATTGCATTACTTACTTTCATATGTTTCGGTACATAATGGTGATTGTTATTGACTTGTATGGAAACATCTGCTGCTGCTTGTTCCTTGATTACTTAATCGTATATTAGGAACGTATGATAGACACCGCTGAAACTCGGCAACTGCTACTGCGTGTTCCTTGATTACTTGCATTGCTCGAAACCGCTGTGAGTGACAGATTGCATTACTTACTTGCATATGTTTCGGTACTTATTGGTGATTGTTACCTACTTGTATTGAAACATCTGCTGCTGCTTGTTCCTTGATTACTTAATTGTATGCTAGGGACGTATGATAGACACTGTAGAAACTGGACAACTGTTGCTGCATGTTCCTTGATTACTTGCATTGCTCAGGACCGCTGTGAGTGACAGATTGCATTACTTACTTTCATATGTTTCGGTACATATTGGTGATTGTTATTGACTTGTATGGAAACATCTGCTGCTGCTTGTTCCTTGATTACTTAATCGTATATTAGGAACGTATGATAGACACCGCTGAAACTCGGCAACTGCTACTGCGTGTTCCTTGATTACTTGCATTGCTCGAAACCGCTGTGAGTGACAGATTGCATTACTTACTTGCATATGTTTCGGTACTTATTGGTGATTGTTACCTACTTGTATTGAAACATCTGCTGCTGCTTGTTCCTTGATTACTTAATTGTATGCTAGGGACGTATGATAGACACTGCTGAAACTGGACAACTGTTGCTGCATGTTCTTGATTACTTGCATTGCTCAGGACCGCTGTGAATGACAGATTGCATTACTTACTTTCATATGTTTCGGCACATATTGGTGATTGTTATTGAGTTGTATGGAAACATCTGCTGCTGCTTGTTCCTTGATTACTTAATCGTATATTAGGAACGTATGATAGACACCGCTGAAACTGGGCAACTGCTACTACGTGTTCCTTGATTACTTGCATTGCTCAGGACCGCTGTGAGTGACAGATTGCATTACTTACTTGCATATGTTTCGGTACTTGTTGGTGATTGTTACCTACTTGTATTGAAACATCTGCTGCTGCTTGTTCCTTGATTACTTAATTGTATGCTAGGAACGTATGATAGACACTGCTGAAACTGGACAACTATTGCTGCATGTTCCTTGATTACTTTCATTGCTCAGGACCGCTGTGAGTGACACATTGCATTACATACTTGCATATGTTTCGGTACTTATTGGTGATTATTACTGACTTGTATGGAAACATCTGTTGCTGCTTGTTCCTTGATTACTTAATCGTATATTAGGAACGTATGATAGACACTACATAAACTGGACAACTACTGCTGCATGTTCCTTGATTACTTGGATTGCTCAGGACCGCTGTGAGTGAACGTATCTTAGGAAACATCTGCTGCTGCGTGTTCCTTCATTACTTGCATTGCTCAGGACCGTTGTGAGTGACAGATTGCATTACTTACTTGCATATGTTTCGGTACTTATTGGTGATTGTTACCGACTTGTATGGAAACGACTGTTGCTGCTTGTTCCTTGATTACTTAATTGTATGGTAGGAACGTATGATAGACACAGCAGAAACTGGACAACTGTTGCTGCATGTTCCTTGATTACTTGCATTGCTCAGGACCGCTGTGACTGACAGATTGCATTATATACTTGCATATGTTTCGGTACTTATTGGTGATTATTACTAACTTGTATGGAAACATCTGTTTCTGCTTGTTCCTTGATTACTTAATTGTATGTTAGGAACGTATGTTAGACACTACATAAACTGGACAACTACTGCTGCATGTTCCTTGATTACTTGAATTGCTCAGGACCGCGCTGTGAGTGAACGTATGTTAGGAAACATCTGCTGCTGCGTGTTCCTTGATTACTTGCATTGCTCAGGACCGTTGTGAGTGACAGATTGCATTACTTACTTGCATATGTTTCGGTACTTATTGGTGATTGTTACCGACTTGTATGGAAACGACTGTTGCTGCTTGTTCCTTGATTACTTAATTGTATGGTAGGAACGTAGGAACGTATGATGCAGACACTGGACAACTGTTGCTGGACAACTGTTGCTACATGTTCCTTGATTACTTGCATTGCTCAGGACCGCTGTGAGGGACAGAGTGCATTACTTACTTTCATATGTTTCGGTACATATTGGTGATTGTTATTGACTTGTATGGAAACATCTGCTGCTGCTTGTTCCTTGATTACTTAATCGTATATTAGGAACGTATGATAGACACCGCTGAAACTGGGCAACTGCTACTGCGTGTTGCTGGATTACTTGCATTGCTCAGGACCGCTGTGAGTGACAGATTGCATTACTTACTTGCATATGTTTCGGTACTTATTGGTGATTGTTATCTACTTGTATTGAAACATCTGCTGCTGCTTGTTCCTTGATTACTTAATTGTATGCTAGGGACGTATGATAGACACTGCTGAAACTGGACAACTGTTGCTGCATGTTCTTGATTACTTGCATTGCTCAGGACCGCTGTGAGTGACAGATTGCATTACTTACTTTCATATGTTTCGGCACATATTGGTGATTGTTATTGAGTTGTATGGAAACATCTGCTGCTGCTTGTTCCTTGATTACTTAATCGTATATTAGGAACGTATGATTGACACCGCTGAAACTGGGCAACTGCTACTGCGTGTTCCTTGATTACTTGCATTGCACAGGACCGCTGTGAGTGACAGATTGCATTACTTACTTGCATATGTTTCGGTACTTATTGGTGATTGTTACCTACTTGTGTTGAAACATCTGCTGCTGCTTGTTCCTTGATTACTTAATCGTATATTTGGAACGTATGATTGACACCGCTGAAACTGGGCAACTGCTACTGCGTGTTCCTTGATTACTTGCATTGCTCAGGACCGCTGTGAGTGACAGATTGCATTACTTACTTGCATATGTTTCGGTACTTATTGGTGATTGTTACCTACTTGTATTGAAACATCTGCTGCTGCTTGTTCCTTGATTACTTAATTGTATGCTAGGAACGTATGATAGACACTGCTGAAACTGGACAACTATTGCTGCATGTTCCTTGATTACTTTCATTGCTCAGGACCGCTGTGAGTGACAGATTGCATTACATACTTGCATATGTTTCTGTACATATTGGTGATTGTTATTGACTTGTATGGAAACATCTACTGCTGCTTGTTCCTTGATTACTTAATCGTATATTAGGAACGTATGATAGACACCGCTGAAACTGGGCAACTGCTACTGCGTGTTCCTTGATTACTTGCATTGCTCAGGACCGCTGTGAGTGACAGATTGCATTACTTACTTGCATATGTTTCGGTACTTATTGGTGATTGTTACCTACTTGTATTGGAACATCTGCTGCTGCTTGTTCCTTGATTACTTAATTGTATGCTAGGAACGTATGATAGACTCTGCTGAAACTGGACAACTGTTGCTGCATGTTCTTGATTACTTGCATTGCTCAGGACCGCTGTGAGTGACAGATTGCATTACTTACTTTCATATGTTTCGGCACATATTGGTGATTGTTATTGAGTTGTATGGAAACATCTGCTGCTGCTTGTTCCTTGATTACTTAATCGTATATTAGGAACGTATGATAGACACCGCTGAAACTGGGCAACTGCTACTGCGTGTTCCTTGATTACTTGCATTGCTCAGGACCGCTGTGAGTGACAGATTGCATTACTTATTTGCATATGTTTCGGTACTTATTGGTGATTGTTACCTACTTGTATTGAAACATCTGCTGCTGCTTGTTCCTTGATTACTTAATTGTATGCTAGGAACGTATGATAGACACTGCTGAAACTGGACAACTATTGCTGCATGTTCCTTGATTACTTTCATTGCTCAGGACCGCGGTGAGTGACAGATTGCATTACATACTTGCATATGTTTCGGTACTTATTGGTGATTATTACTGACTTGTGTGGAAACATCTGTTGCTGCTTGTTCCTTGATTACTTAATTGTATGTTAGGAACGTATGTTAGACACTACATAAACTGGACAACTACTGCTGCATGTTCCTTGATTACTTGAATTGCTCAGGACCGCTGTGAGTGAACGTATGTTAGGAAACATCTGCTGCTGCGTGTTCCTTGATTACTTGCATTGCTCAGGACCGTTGTGAGTGACAGATTGCATTACTTACTTGCATATGTTTCGGTACTTATTGGTGATTGTTACCGACTTGTATGGAAACGACTGTTGCTGCTTGTTCCTTGATTACTTAATTGTATGGTAGGAACGTATGATAGACACAGCAGAAACTGGACAACTGTTGCTGCATGTTCCTTGATTACTTGCATTGCTCAGGACCGCTGTGACTGACAGATTGCATTACATACTTGCATATGTTTCGGTACTTATTGGTGATTATTACTGACTTGTATGGAAACATCTGTTGCTGCTTGTTCCTTGATTACTTAATTGTATGTTAGGAACGTATGTTAGACACTACATAAACTGGACAACTACTGCTGGATGTTCCTTGATTACTTGAATTGCTCAGGACCGCGCTGTGAGTGAACGTATGTTAGGAAACATCTGCTGCTGCGTGTTCCTTGATTACTTGCATTGCTCAGGACCGTTGTGAGTGACAGATTGCATTACTTACTTGCATATGTTTCGGTACTTATTGGTGATTGTTACCGACTTGTATGGAAACGACTGTTGCTGCTTGTTCCTTGATTACTTAATTGTATGGTAGGAACGTATGATAGACACTGCAGAAACTGGACAACTGTTGCTACATGTTCCTTGATTACTTGCATTGCTCAGGACCGCTGTGAGGGACAGAGTGCATTACTTACTTTCATATGTTTCGGTACATATTGGTGATTGTTATTGACTTGTATGGAAACATCTGCTGCTGCTTGTTCCTTGATTACTTAATCGTATATTAGGAACGTATGATAGACACCGCTGAAACTGGGCAACTGCTACTGCGTGTTGCTGGATTACTTGCATTGCTCAGGACCGCTGTGAGTGACAGATTGCATTACTTACTTGCATATGTTTCGGTACTTATTGGTGATTGTTATCTACTTGTATTGAAACATCTGCTGCTGCTTGTTCCTTGATTACTTAATTGTATGCTAGGGACGTATGATAGACACTGCTGAAACTGGACAACTGTTGCTGCATGTTCTTGATTACTTGCATTGCTCAGGACCGCTGTGAGTGACAGATTGCATTACTTACTTTCATATGTTTCGGCACATATTGGTGATTGTTATTGAGTTGTTTGGAAACATCTGCTGCTGCTTGTTCCTTGATTACTTAATCGTATATTTGGAACGTATGATTGACACCGCTGAAACTGGGCAACTGCTACTGCGTGTTCCTTGATTACTTGCATTGCTCAGGACCGCTGTGAGTGAGAGATTGCATTACTTACTTGCATATGTTTCGGTACTTATTGGTGATTGTTACCTACTTGTATTGAAACATCTGTTGCTGCTTGTTCCTTGATTACTTAATTGTATGCTAGGAACGTATGATAGACACTGCTGAAACTGGACAACTATTGCTGCATGTTCCTTGATTACTTTCATTGATCAGGACCGCTGTGAATGACAGATTGCATTACATACTTGCATATGTTTCTGTACATATTGGTGATTGTTATTGACTCGTATGGAAACATCTGCTGCTGCTTGTTCCTTGATTACTTAATCGTATATTAGGAACGTATGATAGACACCGCTGAAACTGGGCAACTGCTACTGTAACAGCCCGTAATTTATTAAATACAAATTACAGCAACAGACTTTGGATAATAAAGCAATTTTATCCAAATATTAGTAATTAACTGAAAACATGAACCTTAAATAGTTAATTATATTAAGTTATAATTAATTATGAAAAGTTGCCCGAAATTAGCTGAAATAAAATTAATAATTAAAATTCAGCTAAATGACAAATTAAAGACTGAAAAAGTCGAAACGGACTAAAATGAATAAAAATGTGACTAAAAGACATTTATGCAAATCGGATTGTTTGGGAAATAAAGTTGGTCAATTCCGGATAATTCAGTAGAAAATCTGATTTTTCTCCCTATTTTCCTATAAATAGGGCAGCCCCTCCTCATTTCTTGGTTTGGAAAAATTTAGAACTCTCCTCCATCTCTCTCTAAGATTTTCCTTCTCTCTAGCATTTCTCCTAATCGAACCGTCGGATTCTCGTGATTCTTACGCCATCGGATAGAGATCGTCGAGCTCTACACGAATCTACCATTGCATGTTTGATTTCGTCCGGATTTAAGGTAAGATCGGCCCTATTTCTGTCTTTTGGTTCGGTTTTGAATGAGCAAACTCGAGTTTGCTCAAATTCCCTTCATTTGAAGCTGATTTGCTCTCGTTTAGGACTTGTTTTTGCTTGGAAATCATCTATAGTCGAAGGATATAGCTTGGACGAAGGTTAGTATCTATTTTTCCGTCATTTATGTTCCTGTTTAGTAGCTAAAACCTGGAAAAAACGATGAACACGTAGAACAAATTCGAGACATTCATATATTAGACTCGAATGGTGAAGGATTTCGAATCTAATCACTAGACTCGAAGGGGTGAGGATTTCGAATCTATTCTCCTTAGAGTCTATTATGTGTGTTTCGAATCTGTTTAATTAGACTTGAATAGGGTAAGTTTCGAATCTAAGCATCCTAGAATCTGTTGGGCTAGTTTCGAATCTACTAGGCTCGAATGTATGTATGTTCGAATCTAGGTGTTTACCTTCGATTCTATGTGGGTGTGTTTCGAATCTATAGATTCGAATTAGGCATGGCTCGAATCTAGCCTCCTTAATTTGAATCTGTGTTTGTTCCTAGCCAAAGTCGAATTCCTAAATCAGATTAAGTTATAAAATAATCTAATGAAATTGAAAGTATTGTTTAATTATGATAAAAATCACAAGTTTCATGTTGCATAACTATTTTATGCACAAATAAATTAACCGACTCTGTATGAACCTTTAGAATGTGTATGTCCTATTCACCTTGCTAAGTAATACGATTGGCTTTGTTTCAAGGCCACACATCTGTAATTAGATGAATCGTATTAATCTGATAAGAATAGACTCACCTTGGGACGATAGGAACTACCTCAGACTCGATAACCAAAATTGACAATAACCTGAATATATAACTAGGGTTATATAGATTATGTCACAGACTTGAAACTGAAATGCCAGACTTGAAACTGAACTGCAGGAACCCACCGATTTGACAGAGTAAACTGAACAGCTTAACTCGTTAAGCATTATCTGACTACGGACCACTGTGAGTGACAGATTTTCATTAAATACTTGCATATATTTCGATACTTATTGGTGAATGTATTGACTGTATGGAAACTTCTGACTGTTGCTGCATGTTTCTTTAATACTATATTGTATCATAGAAACGTACTTTTGACATTACTGAAGCTCGACACTTGAATTGCCTTGATTGCATGTTCACTTTTACATTTTATGTAAATACGTATCATGCTTATTGCTTATTTGACTGTATAAATATTTGCCGCTGCATATTGCATTATCCGACAGGACCGAATGTGAGATCTCCATTCACAGGAGGGAATTCTGCAGATTCCTTTCCTATTTGACTTGTTTCCATACACTTCCCGTAGGGCTTCGGCCTTACACATGGGAATACCGACTGGGTTGTCTCCCAACCTTTTTGCCGTCTCTGACGTATTGCCGACAGGATCTGATAGTATGTTATATGTGTGTGGTAACTAATGGAACTCTGTTAACTCACTAAGCATTGTTAGCTTACTCTGTCATGACAACTCTTTTTCAGGAAAAGCTGATAAAGGCAAGATCATAGCAGGTAGTTCGTCCCAGGCTAAGTGAATCTGGATTTTGATGAATAGCAGACCTTTGGACTTTTGATGATGCCTATTTTGAAAAGATGTTGCGGTCTCGGGTAGCTTGTTCAGTCTTCCGCACTCTGATTGAAGATTTAGAAGCTAGTTAGACCACCATTTGATTTTTAATATATTGTTGTAATTAAGTATTCATGCTGATGGACCTGTGGTATCAAACAATTATTATTACTTAATCAAATGAAATATTATGATGTGTACTGTTTGTGGAAACTTGGATGTTACAAAGTTGGTATCAGAGCAGCAGTTTAATCATCGGATTGGCCACCCGATACTTAAACTACTGGTATGGTATGGACTATGTGACTCTGAATTCCCGAACAAGTCACCGAGGCCTAGGGTAACCTAATTAGTAAAGGACTACCCACACAACTTGACCTAAGATAGGCAAATGATGACTAATAGGATGGGGGGAGGGATTGACTGACTTGACTTTGACTTGACTTTGTGAGCCTGACTGACTGCCTTCATATCTATGAATTTAGATATGATTATCTGACGTAGGTATTATGACTCGAATTGTGCTTATTTGAATCAGGAAATAATAGCTATTTCCTTTATATTTTCAGCCAATGGCTGATAAGAATCCGACTGTTGCCGGTTCCTCAAGGGTTGATAAAGCTGCTGATGCTGCAGCTGATCAACACAAAGAATCTGTTCATGTAGAGGACTTAGGCACTGACCCTGAAAATACTGCTAATGACTCAAGCAGTACTGCCACCCCTGTGCCTCCCCAGCAGGCTCAATTGATTGACCTCGTTCATAAGTTGAATGAGGATAACCGTAGGCAAATGCAGCTTATGATGGATAGGAACCGACTGCAGACTGATATGGCAGTTGAAGACCGATTTAGGGAGATTAAGGATTTGTTGACCAAGGGTAAAGCAGTGATGCAGACTGATGAGGAAAACCAGCGTGAAATTGACTTTAAGCGCCGTGAAGAAGAGCTTAGGTTGCGAGAACTTAAGTTGCAGGAGTTAGAACTGAAGCATAGGGAAGAAATGTTAGCGAAGCCGAAGAAAGACAGGAAGAGGAAACATAGGCATGTGTCCTCTGATGAAAGTGAGACTGACTCTTCCGACCATCACGTTAAGGTGGGACGAGAGTGTACATTTGTGGACTTTAAGAAATGTGGGGCTCGTACATTTGCGGGGTCATCTGATCCTGTTAAGGCTATGGACTGGGTCGCGAATGTGGAGAAAGCGTTTAAACTCTCCAAGTGTAATGAAGAAGATAAGGTGACATTTGCTACGGGAATGTTGGAAGATGGAGCTGGCCGTTGGTGGAAGTCAATTACGAATCCCATGTCTGAAGCAATGGAGAAATCCATTACTTGGGATCAATTTAAGATTCATCTGAAAGAAAAGTACTGCCCCCAGGATGTTAAGCGCCAGATGGAGAAAACCCTGCTATCTTTTCAGCAAGGTACAAGATCCGTGACGGACTATGAGCTGGAATTTACCAGGCTCTCGCTATTATCTGATCACCCTGTTGATACCGACGAAAGGAGAAGAGATTTGTTTGTGGATGGTTTGGATCGAGAAATCCGGAAGTTTGTGAAATCTGGCAGACCAAGAAGTTATATTGAGGCGGTTGAAATTGCTAGGGTAGGTGAACTTGAAATCTATCCTGAGCGAGCATGTCCTTTTATTGCTAAATCTAATAAAAAGGAAAAATCTGAGAGAGCTGAAAGGAAGAATGAAAGTTCAAGGAAAGGAGATAAGCAGTCTTCCAAGAAAGCTAAGTCGTATGCTGTGACCTCGACACCAAAGCCTGCTTGTCCTCGCTGCAAGCAGATTCATGAAGGAAAGTGTGATCCTGCGTTCGTTAAGTGCTATTGCTGTAGGCAGAGCGGTCACGATAGGTCAGATTGTCCCAGGCGCAGTGAGGCTTGCCGAATCTGCATCACGTTGGGGCATCATGCTAAAGACTGTACTCGGCCTCGATTTGTTCCTCCACCTGCATCTTCACCTCAGCAGTCCGTCAAAGGTTCTTCTGCCCCGAGGAATCAGCCAAGATCTTTCCAGATGACAGCCGAAGAGGCAAAAGAGACTGCTGACGTCGTCACGGGTACATTTCTTGTTAATGATATGCCTGCCTTAATCTTATTTGACTCTGGCTCTAATCTGTCGTATGTGTCTGAAAGGTTTGCTAAACAGTTTGATTTTGCCCCTGTGATGTTACCTGCACCCTTAGACATAGAAACTGCTAGCTCGAATTTTGTGACTGTGAATAGAGTCTTTCGTTCCTGTAAGCTAGTGATTGATGACCTCTCCTCAGACGTTGACTTGATACCGATGTGGATTAGAGAGTTCGATGTTATTATAGGAATGGACTGGCTTATGACAAATAATGCTGAAATCCTTTGTGCTAAAAGGATAATTAGAATTAGAACCCCCGAAGGAATTGAACGTTATGTTTATGGCGATAGAAAGACTCGAAATTTAGGTCTCATCTCTGTAATGAAAGCCCGAAAATGCCTAACCAAAGGTTGTTCCGCCTATTTAGCCTATGCCATAGATGCTAAAGAAGTTAAAAATACCGTGTCTGATGTACCTGTAGTTCGAGATTTCCCTGACGTATTCCCGGATGACATCTCTGGTTTGCCACCAGATCGTCAAATCGAATTCCATATTGACCTTGTACCGGGTGCTGCTCCTATCGCAAAAGCCCCTTACCGACTTGCTCCGAATGAGATGAAGGAAATGATGAGTCAGTTGCAGGAATTATTGGAAAAAGGGTTTATTCGTCCGAGTACTTCTCCTTGGGGTGCTCCGGTTCTTTTTGTTAAGAAGAAGGATGGTACCTTTCGAATGTGTATCGATTATCGGGAGTTAAATAAGGTAACTATTAAGAACCGATACCCTCTGTCTAGAATTGATGACTTGTTTGATCAACTGCAAGGGGCTAGCTACTTCTCAAAGATTGATCTCCGATCTGGATATCATCAACTCAAAGTATTTGAGTCTGACGTACCGAAGACTGCATTTCGTACTCGATATGGCCATTTTGAATTCCTAGTAATGCCGTTCGGTCTCACAAATGCCCCGGCAGCATTTATGGACCTCATGAATAGGGTATGTAGACCAATGCTGGATAAATCAGTGATAGTCTTCATTGATGACATCTTGATTTACTCCAAGTCTGAATCTGATAATGCGATGCATTTGCGAGAATTGCTAGAATTGTTACGGAAGGAGCGACTCTATACAAAATTCTCCAAATGTGAATTCTGGTTACGCCAGGTGCAATTTTTAGGACATATTGTCACGGGTGAGGGAATAGCCGTAGATCCATCAAAGGTTGATGCGGTTCAGAAGTGGGAAGCGCCGAAAAACGTATCTGAAGTTCGGAGTTTCTTGGGCTTAGCGGGCTATTACCGAAGATTTATCCGTGATTTCTCCAAGATTGCGGTGCCTTTAACCAGTCTGACGAAGAAAGAAGTTAAGTTTGAATGGAATGAATCTCAAGATCGAGCCTTTGAGACTTTGAAACGTAAGCTAGTAGAAGCACCAATTCTGGCCTTACCTGAGGGTAATGATGATTTTGTAGTCTATAGTGATGCTTCTAAGATGGGATTAGGCTGTGTGTTGATGCAAAGGGATAAAGTGATTGCCTACGCATCAAGGCAGCTAAAGGCGCATGAGAAGAATTATCCGACGCATGATTTAGAACTTGCAGCCGTGACCTTTGCACTGAAGATTTGGCGGCATTATCTGTATGGGACTAGATGCAAGTTATATACAGATCACAAAAGTCTGAAGTATATATTTGACCAGAAAGAGCTGAATATGCGACAAAGGCGATCTATGGAATTGATTAAAGACTATGACTGTGAAATCCTTTACCATCCAGGTAAAGCAAACATTGTAGCAGATGCCCTAAGCCGCAAAACCGGACCAGACCATTATACCCGATGTTGTGCTTTGACTTCTGTTGTTTTGGAGTCTGCCTTGCCTGAGTCGATTATTGCCGCTCAAACCGAAGCCATTCGGGATGAGAGCTTGAAATCTGAACGTATGGTTACTTATGTGACCAAGCTGACCCTTGATAATCATGGTCTTAGACGGTTCATGGATAGAATACGGGTTCCCAGACTAGGAGGTATTCGGGATCAAATTCTGTCGGAAGCTCATATGTCGAAATTTTCGATACACCCTGGTTCTACTAAAATGTATCAAGATTTGAGGACGGAATATTGGTGGCCTGGAATGAAGAAGGACGTGGGGCGATATGTAGAAAATTGCATGACTTGTTTACAAGTCAAATCTGAACATCAGAAGCCGTATGGGGAACTACAACCATTGCCGATCCCGGAATGGAAGTGGGACCATATAACCATGGACTTTGTGACGAAGCTGCCCAGGACAAAGCGGAATCATGACTCTATATGGGTAATAGTGGATCGACTTACTAAGTCAGCCCATTTTCTACCCATACGTGAAGATGAACGCCTCGAAAAGTTAGCTGAATTGTACGTAAAGGAAATCGTGACTAGACATGGTGTGCCATTGTCTATAGTATCGGACCGTGACAGCAGATTTACTTCTCGTTTTTGGAAGGCTTTTCAGAATGGTCTAGGAACTGAACTTAAGATGAGCACCGCCTATCATCCTGAAACTGACGGGCAAAGTGAAAGGACAATTTTGACCTTAGAAGATATGTTACGTGCCTGTGTGATTGATCTCGGTGGAAGTTGGGATACTCACCTGCCGTTTGTGGAGTTTGCTTATAACAATAGTTATCACTCGACTATTGGAATGCCTCCATATCAGCTTTTGTACGGACGTCGATGCAGAACTCCAACCTGTTGAAGGGAAACAGGTGAACGCCCGATCTCTGGACCAGCGATTCTGCAAGAAGCCCATGACCAACTACAGATGATTCGACAGCGGATTCAGACTTCTCAAGACAGACAAAAGAAGTATCATGATAGAAGACGGAAACCAATCGCGTTTGAAGTTGGTGATAAAGTGTTGTTGAAGGTCTCGCCAAGAAAAGGAATAGTAAGGTTCGGCAAACGGGGGAAGTTGAGCCCTCGATTTGTGGGTCCTTTTGAAATTCTTGAGCGTGTAGGATTGCAAGCCTACAGATTAAAGCTGCCTACCGAAATGACTGGGATTCATGATGTATTTCATGTGAGTAATCTTCGAAAGTGTTTAGCTGACGCTGAAGCTGTGATTCCTTGGAAAGATGTGCAAATTGATGAGCAGTTGCGATACGAAGAAGAGCCCGAGCGTATAATCGATCATAAGGTTTCGAAATTACGCAACAAGGAAATTCCAATGGTGTTAGTTCAATGGAAATACCATAAGGGATCTGCGCAAACTTGGGAACGAGAAGACGAGATTAGGCAAAAGTATCCGGAGTTATTCCTGTCTTAGTCGATTCCGAGGACGGAATCAATTTAACGGGGGAAGATTGTAACAGCCCCTAATTTATTAAATACAAATTACAGCAACAGACTTTGGATAATAAAGCAATTTTATCCAAATATTAGTAATTAACTGAAAACATGAACCTTAAATAGTTAATTATATTAAGTTATAATTAATTATGAAAAGTTGCCCGAAATTAGCTGAAATAAAATTAATAATTAAAATTCAGCTAAATGACAAATTAAAGACTGAAAAAGTCGAAACGGACTAAAATGAATAAAAATGTGACTAAAAGACATTTATGCAAATCGGATTGTTTGGGAAATAAAGTTGGTCAATTCCGGATAATTCAGTAGAAAATCTGATTTTTCTCCCTATTTCCCAATAAATAGGGCAGCCCTCCTCATTTCTTGGTTTGGAAAAATTTAGAACTCTCCTCCTTCTCTCTCTAAGATTGTCCTTCTCTCTAGCATTTCTCCTAATCGAACCGTCGGATTCTCGTGATTCTTACGCCATCGGATAGAGATCGTCGAGCTCTACACGAGTCTACCATTGCATGTTTGATTTCGTCCGGATTTAAGGTAAGATCGGCCCTATTTCTGTCTTTTGGTTCGGTTTTGAATGAGCAAACTCGAGTTTGCTCAAATTCCCTTCATTTGAAGCTGATTTGCTCTCGTTTAGGACTTGTTTTTGCTTGAAAATCATCTATAGTCGAAGGATATAGCTTGGACGAAGGTTAGTATCTATTTTTCCGTCATTTATGTTCCTGTTTAGTAGCTAAAACCTGGAAAAAACGATGAACACGTAGAACAAATTCGAGACATTCATATATTAGACTCGAATGGTGAAGGATTTCGAATCTAATCACTAGACTCGAAGGGGTGAGGATTTCGAATCTATTCTCCTTAGAGTCTATTATGTGTGTTTCGAATCTGTTTAATTAGACTTGAATAGGGTAAGTTTCGAATCTAAGCATCCTAGAATCTGTTGGGCTAGTTTCGAATCTACTAGGCTCGAATGTATGTATGTTCGAATCTAGGTGTTTACCTTCGATTCTATGTGGGTGTGTTTCGAATCTATAGATTCGAATTAGGCATGGCTCGAATCTAGCCTCCTTAATTCGAATCTGTGTTTGTTCCTAGCCAAAGTCGAATTCCTAAATCAGATTAAGTTATTAAATAATCTAATGAAATTGAAAGTATCGTTTAATTATGATAAAAATCACAAGTTTCACGTTGCATAACTATTTTATGCACAAATAAATTAACCGACTCTGTATGAACCTTTAGAATGTGTATGTCCTATTCACCTTGCTAAGTAATACGATTGGCTTTGTTTCAAGGCCACACATCTGTAATTAGATGAATCGTATTAATCTGATAAGAATGGACTCACCTTGGGACGATAGGAACTACCTCAGACTCGATAACCAGAATTGACAATAACCTGAATATATAACTAGGGTTATATAGATTATGTCACAGACTTGAAACTGAAATGCCAGACTTGAAACTGAACTGCAGGAACCCACCGATTTGACAGAGTAAACTGAACAGCTTAACTCGTTAAGCATTATCTGACTACGGACCACTGTGAGTGACAGATTTCATTAATTACTTGCATATATTTCGATACTTATTGGTGAATGTATTGACTGTGTGGAAACTTCTGACTGTTGCTGCATGTTTCTTTAATACTATATTGTATCATAGAAACGTACTTTTGACATTACTGAAGCTCGACACTTGAATTGCCTTGATTGCATGTTCACTTTTACATTTTATGTAAATACGTATCATGCTTATTGCTTATTTGACTGTATAAATATTTGCCGCTGCATATTGCATTATCCGACAGGACCGAATGTGAGATCTCCATTCACAGGAGGGAATTCTGCAGATTCCTTTCCTATTTGACTTGTTTCCATACACTTCCCGTAGGGCTTCGGCCTTACACATGGGAATACCGACTGGGTTGTCTCCCAACCTTTTTGCCGTCTTTGACGTATTGCCGACAGGATCTGATAGTATGTTATATGTGTGTGGTAACTAATGGAACTCTGTTAACTCACTAAGCATTGTTAGCTTACTCTGTCATGACAACTTTTTTTTCAGGAAATGCTGATAAAGGCAAGATCATAGCAGGTAGTTCGTCCCAGGCTAAGTGAATCTGGATTTTGATGAATAGCAGACCTTTGGACTTTTGATGATGCCTATTTTGAAAAGATGTTGCGGTCTCGGGTAGCTTGTTCAGTCTTCCGCACTCTGATTGAAGATTTAGAAGCTAGTTAGACCACCATTTGATTTTAATATATTGTTGTAATTAAGTATTCATGCTGATGGACCTGTGGTATCAAACAATTATTATTACTTAATCAAATGAAATATTATGATGTGTACTGTTTGTGGAAACTTGGATGTTACAGCTACTGCGTGTTCCTTGATTACTTGCATTGCTCAGGACCGCTGTGAGTGACAGATTGCATTACTTACTTGCATATGTTTCGGTACTTATTGGTGATTGTTACCTACTTGTATTGGAACATCTGCTGCTGCTTGTTCCTTGATTACTTAATTGTATGCTAGGAACGTATGATAGACTCTGCTGAAACTGGACAACTGTTGCTGCATGTTCTTGATTACTTGCATTGCTCAGGACCGCTGTGAGTGACAGATTGCATTACTTACTTTCATATGTTTCGGCACATATTGGTGATTGTTATTGAGTTGTATGGAAACATCTGCTGCTGCTTGTTCCTTGATTACTTAATCGTATATTAGGAACGTATGATAGACACCGCTGAAACTGGGCAACTGCTACTGCGTGTTCCTTGATTACTTGCATTGCTCAGGACCGCTGTGAGTGACAGATTGCATTACTTATTTGCATATGTTTCGGTACTTATTGGTGATTGTTACCTACTTGTATTGAAACATCTGCTGCTGCTTGTTCCTTGATTACTTAATTGTATGCTAGGAACGTATGATAGACACTACTGAAACTAGACAACTATTGCTGCATGTTCCTTGATTACTTGCATTGCTCAGGACCGCTGTGAGTGACAGATTGCATTACATACTTGCATATGTTTCGGTACTTATTGGTGATTATTACTGACTTGTATGGAAACATCTGTTGCCTGCTTGTTCCTTGATTACTTAATTGTATGTTAGGAACGTATGTTAGACACTACATAAACTGGACAACTACTGCTGCATGTTCCTTGATTACTTGAATTGCTCAGGACCGCAGTGAGTGAACGTATGTTAGGAAACATCTGCTGCTGCGTGTTCCTTGATTACTTGCATTGCTCAGGACCGATGTGAGTGACAGATTGCATTACTTACTTGCATATGTTTCGGTACTTATTGGTGATTGTTACCGACTTGTATGGAAACGACTGTTGCTGCTTGTTCCTTGATTACTTAATTGTATGGTAGGAACGTATGATAGACACAGTAGAAACTGGACAACTGTTGCTGCATGTTCCTTGATTACTTGCATTGCTCAGGACCGCTGTGACTGACAGATTGCATTACATACTTGCATATGTTTCGGTACTTATTGGTGATTATTACTGACTTGTATGGAAACATCTGTTGCTGCTTGTTCCTTGATTACTTAATTGTATGTTAGGAACGTATGTTAGACACTACATAAACTGGACAACTACTGCTGGATGTTCCTTGATTACTTGAATTGCTCAGGACCGCGCTGTGAGTGAACGTATGTTAAGAAACATCTGCTGCTGCGTGTTCCTTGATTACTTGCATTGCTCAGGACCGTTGTGAGTGACAGATTGCATTACTTACTTGCATATGTTTCGGTACTTATTGGTGATTGTTACCGACTTGTATGGAAACGACTGTTGCTGCTTGTTCCTTGATTACTTAATTGTATGGTAGGAACGTATGATAGACACTGCAGAAACTGGACAACTGTTGCTGCATGTTCCTTGATTACTTGCATTGCTCAGGACCGCTGTGAGGGACAGAGTGCATTACTTACTTTCATATGTTTCGGTACATATTGGTGATTGTTATTGACTTGTATGGAAACATCTGCTGCTGCTTGTTCCTTGATTACTTAATCGTATATTAGGAACGTATGATAGACACCACTGAAACTGGGCAACTGCTACTGCGTGTTCCTTGATTACTTGCATTGCTCAGGACCGCTGTGAGTGACAGATTGCATTACTTACTTGCATATGTTTCGGTACTTATTGGTGATTGTTACCTACTTGTATTGAAACATCTGCTGCTGCTTGTTCCTTGATTACTTAATTGTATGCTAGGAACGTATGATAGACACTGCTGAAACTGGACAACTGTTGCTGCATGTTCTTGATTACTTGCATTGCTCAGGACCGCTGTGAGTGACAGATTGCATTACTTACTTTCATATGTTTCGGCACATATTGGTGATTGTTATTGAGTTGTATGGAAACATCTGTTGTTGCTTGTTCCTTGATTACTTAATCGTATTTTAGGAACGTATGATAGACACCGCTGAAACTGGGCAACTGCTACTGCGTGTTCCTTGATTACTTGCATTGCTCAGGACCGCTGTGAGTGACAGATTGCATTACTTACTTGCATATGTTTCGGTACTTATTGGTGATTGTTACCTACTTGTATTGAAACATCTGCTGCTGCTTGTTCCTTGATTACTTAATTGTATGCTAGGAACGTATGATAGACACTGCTGAAACTGGACAACTGTTGCTGCATGTTCTTGATTACTTGCATTGCTCAGGACCGCTGTGAGTGACAGATTGCATTACTTACTTTCATATGTTTCGGCACATATTGGTGATTGTTATTGAGTTGTATGGAAACATCTGCTGCTGCTTGTTCCTTGATTACTTAATCGTATATTAGGAACGTATGATAGACACCGCTGAAACTGGGCAACTGCTACTGCGTGTTCCTTGATTACTTGCATTGCTCAGGACCGCTGTGAGTGACAGATTGCATTACTTATTTGCATATGTTTCGGTACTTATTGGTGATTGTTACCTACTTGTATTGAAACATCTGCTGCTGCTTGTTCCTTGATTACTTAATTGTATGCTAGGAACGTATGATAGACACTGCTGAAACTGGACAATTATTGCTGCATGTTCCTTGATTACTTTCATTGCTCAGGACCGCTGTGAGTGACAGATTGCATTACATACTTGCATATGTTTCGGTACTTATTGGTGATTATTACTGACTTGTATGGAAACATCTGTTGCTGCTTGTTCCTTGATTACTTAATTGTATGTTAGGAACGTATGTTAGACACTACATAAACTGGACAACTACTGCTGCATGTTCCTTGATTACTTGAATTGCTCAGGACCGCAGTGAGTGAACGTATGTTAGGAAACATCTGCTGCTGCGTGTTCCTTGATTACTTGCATTGCTCAGGACCGATGTGAGTGACAGATTGCATTACTTACTTGCATATGTTTCGGTACTTATTGGTGATTGTTACCGACTTGTATGGAAACGACTGTTGCTGCTTGTTCCTTGATTACTTAATTGTATGGTAGGAACGTATGATAGACACAGTAGAAACTGGACAACTGTTGCTGCATGTTCCTTGATTACTTGCATTGCTCAGGACCGCTGTGACTGACAGATTGCATTACATACTTGCATATGTTTCGGTACTTATTGGTGATTATTACTGACTTGTATGGAAACATCTGTTGCTGCTTGTTCCTTGATTACTTAATTGTATGTTAGGAACGTATGTTAGACACTACATAAACTGGACAACTACTGCTGGATGTTCCTTGATTACTTGAATTGCTCAGGACCGCGCTGTGAGTGAACGTATGTTAAGAAACATCTGCTGCTGCGTGTTCCTTGATTACTTGCATTGCTCAGGACCGTTGTGAGTGACAGATTGCATTACTTACTTGCATATGTTTCGGTACTTATTGGTGATTGTTACCGACTTGTATGGAAACGACTGTTGCTGCTTGTTCCTTGATTACTTAATTGTATGGTAGGAACGTATGATAGACACTGCAGAAACTGGACAACTGTTGCTGCATGTTCCTTGATTACTTGCATTGCTCAGGACCGCTGTGAGGGACAGAGTGCATTACTTACTTTCATATGTTTCGGTACATATTGGTGATTGTTATTGACTTGTATGGAAACATCTGCTGCTGCTTGTTCCTTGATTACTTAATCGTATATTAGGAACGTATGATAGACACCACTGAAACTGGGCAACTGCTACTGCGTGTTCCTTGATTACTTGCATTGCTCGGGACCGCTGTGAGTGACAGATTGCATTACTTACTTGCATATGTTTCGGTACTTATTGGTGATTGTTACCTACTTGTATTGAAACATCTGCTGCTGCTTGTTCCTTGATTACTTAATTGTATGCTAGGAACGTATGATAGACACTGCTGAAACTGGACAACTGTTGCTGCATGTTCTTGATTACTTGCATTGCTCAGGACCGCTGTGAGTGACAGATTGCATTACTTACTTTCATATGTTTCGGCACATATTGGTGATTGTTATTGAGTTGTATGGAAACATCTGCTGTTGCTTGTTCCTTGATTACTTAATCGTATTTTAGGAACGTATGATAGACACCGCTGAAACTGGGCAACTGCTACTGCGTGTTCCTTGATTACTTGCATTGCTCAGGAACGCTGTGAGTGACAGATTGCAATGCTTACTTGCATATGTTTCGGTACTTATTGGTGATTGTTACCTACTTGTATTGAAACATCAGCTGCTGCTTGTTCCTTGATTACTTAATTGTATGCTAGGAACGTATGATAGACACTGCTGAAACTGGACAACTATTGCTGCATGTTCCTTGATTACTTGCTGTAACATCCCGTAATTTATTAAATATAAATTACAGCATTAGACTTTGGATAATTAAGCAATTTTGTCCAATTATTAGTAATTAACCGAAAACATGAATATTATACAGTTAATTATATTAAGTTATAAATAATTATGAAATCTTGCCCCAATTTAGCTAAAATAAATTGATAATTAAGTTTGGCTAATTGACAAAATAAAGACTGAAAGTGTCGAAATGGACTAAAATGAATAAGAAATTAGACTAAAGGATAATTATAGCAAATCTAGAACTTATTTGCTATTATTTGCATCGAAATGCAAATCAGATTGTTAGGAATAAAAGTTGGTCAATTCCTGAAATTCAGTAGAAAATCTGATTTTTCTCTATTTCCTATAAATAGAGCCTTTCCTCCTCATTTTCATGGTTTAGCAAAATTGGAACTCCCTCTCTCTCTCTCTACAACCTCACCTTCTCTCTAGCTTTTCTCCTAAACGGTTCATCGGATTCTCGTGATTTATACGTCAACGGATAGAGATCGTCGAGCTCTACAAGAATCTATCATTGCATGTTTGATTTCGTCCTGATATAAGGTAAGATCGACCCCTTTTCTTCTTTTTGGTTCGGTTTTGAAAGAGCAAACTCGAAATTGCTCAAATCCTCTTCATTCGAAGCTGATTTGCTCTCGTTTAGGACCTGTTTTGGCTTGGAAAACATCTGTAGTCGAAGGATATAGCTTGGACGAAGGTTTGTGACTATTTCTCCATCACTTATGTTCATGATTAGTAGCTAAAACCTGGGAAAAACGATGAACAAGAAGAACAAATTCGAGAAATTCATGTATAGACTCGAAGGTGTTGAATTCGAATCTGATCAGTTAGACTCGAAATAGTGGCCTTCGAATCTGATAGCTAGACTCGAATGATTGCTGTTTCGATTCTATCTCCTAGACTCGAATGATGCTGCTTCGATTCTACCTCCTAGAGTCGAATGTTGATGTTTCGAATCTAACCTCCCCCCCTAGACTCGAAGGGTGCTATTCGAATCTGTTCCCTATTCGAATCTGTTGCCTTTAATTCGAATCTGTCTAAATCTGATGCTGTTCGAATCTGGTTTAGCTCCAAGCCTAAGAAATTCCTAAATCAGATTAAGTTATTAATCAACCTTATGTTTTATGTGACGGTAATTAAAAGTATCATATGATTATGATAAGAATAGACTTACTTTGGGACGATAGGAACTACCACAGACTCGACAACAAGAAATGACAATAACCTGATTGTATAACTAGGGTTATATAGATTATGTTACAAACTTGACATTAATATGCCAGACTTGAAACTGAACTGCAGGAACCCGCCGATTTGACAGAGTAAATTGAACGGCTTAATTCATTAAGCACTAACTGACTAAGGACTACTGTGAGTGACAGATTTCATTAATTACTTGCATATGTTTCGTTACTTATTGGTGAATGTTACTGAACTGTATGGAAACTTTTGTTATTGCTGCATGTTTCCTGAATACTTTATTGTAGCATAAAGACTTACTTTTGACATTACTGAAGCTAGACACCTGAATTGCCTTGAATTGCATGTTCACTTTTACATTTTATGTAAATACATATCATGCTTACTGCTTACTTGACTGTTGATACATTTGCCTCTACATACTGCATAATTTGATCGGACCGAATGCGAGATCTCCATTCACAGGAAGGAATTCTGCAGATTCCTTTCCTATCTGACTCGTTTCCATACATTTCCCGTAGGGCTTCGGCCTTACACATGGGAATACAGATTGGGTTGACTCCCAAATCTTTTGTCGTCTCTGACGTGTTGACTTGCCGACATGAGCTGATAGTATGTTATATATGTATGGTAACTAATGGTACTCTGTTAACTCACTAAGCTATGTTAGCTTACTCTGTCATGACAACTCTCTTTAAAGGAAAAGCTGATAAGGCCAAGACCAAAACAGGTAGTTCGTCCCAGGCTAAGTGAATCTGGATACTTGATGATTGCAGACCCTTGGACTTATTGCTGATGCCTATTTTGAAAAGATATTTGAGGTCTTGGGTAGCTTGTTCAGTCTTCCGCACTCTGATTGAAGATTTTAGAAGCTAGTTTAGACCACCATTTAATCTTTAATATATTTTGTAATTAAGTATCTTGTAGCTTTTATTTGAATCAGGTAAGTGGACCTGTGGTATAAGACAATAGTAATATTTATTACTTAATGAAATGTACTTTTATGACGTGTACAATTCGTGGTAACTTGGATGTTACAAAGTTGGTATCAGAGCAGCGGTTTAATCATCGGATTGGCCACCCGATACTTAAACTACTGGTATGGTATGGACTATGTGACTCTGAATTCCCGAACAAGTCACCGAGGCCTTGGGTAACCTAATTAGTAAAGGACTACCCACACAACTTGACTTAAGATAGGCAATTGATGACTGATAGGACGGGGGAAGGACTGACTGCTTGATGCTGACTTGATTTATTGCCAGCCTGACTGACTGCTTTCCTAATAATGAAATTAGATGTGACTATCTGACGTAGGTATTATGACTCGAATTGTGCTTATTTGAATCAGGAAATAATAGTTATTTCCTTTATATTTTCAGCCAATGGCTGATAAGAATCCGACTGTTGCCGGTACCTCAAGGGTTGATAAAGCTGCTGATGCTGCGGCTGATCAACATAAGGAGTCTGTTCATGTAGAAGACTTAGGCACTGACCCTGAAAATACTGCTAATGACTCAAGCAGTACTGCTACGCCTGTGCCTCCTCAGCAGGCTCAACTAATTGATCTAGTTCACAAGCTGAATGAGGATAATCGTAGACAAATGCATCTTATGATGGATAAGAATCAACTGCAGACTGATATGGTGATTGAAAGCCGTTTTAAGGAAATTAAGGACTTACTTACTAAGGGTAAGGCGGTTGTGCAAACTGATGAGGAAACCCAGCGTGAAATAGACTTTAAGCGCCGTGAGGAAGAACTTAGGTTACGAGAACTTAAGTTGCAGGAGCTGGAACTGAAACATAGGGAAGAGATGTTAGCGAAGCCAAAGAAAGACCGAAAGAGGAAACATAGGCATGTGTCCTCTTATGAAAGCGAGACTGATTCCTCTGACCATCACGTTAAGGTGGGACGAGAGTGTACGTTTGTGGACTTTAAGAAATGTGGGGCTCGAACATTTGCTGGGTCATCAGATCCTGTAAAAGCCATGGACTGGGTTGCTAATGTAGAGAAAGCGTTTAAACTCTCTAAGTGTAATGAAGAAGACAAGGTGACGTTTGCAACGGGAATGTTAGAGGATGGAGCTGGCCGATGGTGGAAGTCAATTACAAATCCCATGTCTGATGCAATGGAGAAATCCATTACTTGGGAACAATTTAAAATTCATCTGAAAGAGAAATACTGCCCCCAGGATGTTAAACACCAAATGGAGAAAACTCTGCTATCCTTTCAGCAGGGTACAAGATCCGTAACAGACTATGAGCTGGAATTTACCAGGCTCTCGCTATTATCTGATCACCCTGTCGATACTGATGAAAGACGAAGATATCTTTTTGTGGATGGTCTGGATGGAGAAATTCGGAAGTTTGTGAAGTCTGGCAGACCAAGAAGTTATATAGAAGCAGTTGAAATTGCTAGGGTAGGTGAGCTTGAAATCTATCCGGAGCGAGCATGTCCTTTTATTGCCAAAGCTATCAAGAAAGAAAAATCTGAGAAATCGGGGAAGGAGAGAATGGAAAAGAAGAGTGAAAGTTCTAGGAAAGGAGATAAGCAGTCCCCGAAGAAGGCTAAATCTTATGCTGTGACCTCTACGCCAAGGTCTGCTTGCCCTCGCTGCAAGCAAATTCATGAAGGAAAGTGTGATCCTACGTTTGTCAAGTGCTACTGCTGCAGACAGAATGGTCATGATAGGTCAGAATGTCCCAAGCGCAGTGAGGCTTGTCGTAATTGCATCACGTTGGGGCACCATGCTAAAGACTGTAATCGGCCCCGATTTGTTCCTCCGCCTGCATCTTTACCCCAGCAATCAGTCAAGGGTTCTTCTGCTCCGAGGAATCAACCAAGATCCTTCCAGATGACAGCCGAAGAGGCAAAAGAAACTGCTGATGTCGTCATGGGTACATTTCTTGTTAACTCCATACCTGCTTTAATCCAATTTGACTCTGGCTCTAATCTGTCGTATGTGTCTGAAAAGTTTGCTAAACAGTTTGATTTTGCCCCTGTAATGTTACCTGTACCCTTAGACATAGAAACTGCTAGTTCAAGCTTTGTGACTGTAAATAGAGTCTTTCGCTCTTGTAAGCTAGTAATCGATGACCTCTCCTCGGACATTGACCTGATACCGATGTGGATTAGAGAGTTCGATGTTATTATAGGAATGGACTGGCTAATGATGAATAATGCTGAAATCCTTTGTGCCAAAAGGATAATTAGAATTAGAACCCCCGAAGGAAGTGAACGATACGTTTATGGCGATAGAAAAACTCGAGATTTAGGTCTCATTTCTGTAATGAAAGCCCGAAAATGCCTAACCAAGGGTTGTTCCGCCTATTTAGCATATGCCATAGATGCTAAAGAAGTTAAAAAGACCGTGTCTGATGTACCGGTGGTTCGAGAATTCCCTGATGTATTCCCGGATGACATTCCTGGATTGCCACCAGATCGTCAAATCGAATTCCACATTGACCTTGTACCGGGTGCAGCTCCTATCGCAAAAGCTCCTTACCGTCTTGCTCCGAATGAAATGAAGGAAATGATGAGCCAGTTGCAGGAATTATTGGAAAAAGGGTTTATTAGTCCGAGTACTTCTGCTTGGGGTACTCCGGTTCTTTTTGTTAAGAAGAAGGATGGTACCTTTCGCATGTGTATCGATTATCGGGAGCTAAATAAAGTAACTATTAAGAACCGATACCCTCTGCCTAGAATCGACGATTTGTTTGATCAATTGCAAGGGGCTAGTTATTTCTCGAAGATTGATCTTCGATCTGGATATCATCAACTCAAGGTATTTGAGTCTGACGTACCGAAGACTGCATTTCGTACTCGATATGGCCAATTTGAATTCCTAGTAATGCCGTTCGGTCTCACAAATGCCCCGGCCGCATTTATGGACCTCATGAATAGGGTATGTAGACCAATGCTGGACAAATCAGTGATAGTCTTCATTGATGACATTTTGATTTACTCTAAGTCTGAATCTGACCATGCGATGCATTTGCGAGAATTGCTAGAATTGTTACGAAAGGAGCGACTCTATGCAAAATTCTCCAAATGTGAATTCTGGTTACGCCAGGTGCAATTTTTAGGACATATTGTCTCGGGTGAGGGAATCGCCGTGGATCCATCAAAAGTTGATGCGGTTAAGAAGTGGGAAGCGCCGAAAAACGTATCTGAAGTTCGAAGTTTCTTGGGTTTAGCGGGCTATTACCGAAGATTTATCCGTGATTTCTCCAAGATTGCGGTGCCTTTAACCAGTCTGACAAAGAAGGAGGTTAAGTTTGAATGGAATGAATCTCAAGAACGAGCCTTTGAGACTCTGAAGCGTAAGCTAATTGAAGCACCGGTTTTGGCCTTACCTGAGGGTAATGATGATTTTGTAGTCTATAGTGATGCTTCAAAGATGGGATTAGGCTGTGTATTGATGCAAAGGGATAAAGTAATTGCCTACGCATCAAGGCAGCTAAAGGCGCATGAAAAGAATTACCCGACGCATGATTTGGAGCTTTCAGCAGTAACCTTTGCATTGAAGATTTGGCGGCATTATCTGTATGGGACCAGATGTAAATTATATACAGATCACAAAAGTCTGAAGTATATATTTGACCAAAAAGATCTGAATATGCGACAAAGGCGATCTTTGGAATTGATTAAAGACTATGACTGTGAGATCCTCTACCATCCAGGTAAAGCAAACATAGTAGCAGATGCCTTAAGCCGCAAAACCGGACAAGACCATTATACCCGATGTTATGCATTGACTTCTGTCGTTTTGGAGTCTGCTCTGCCTGAGTCAATAATTGCCGCTCAAACCGAAGCCATTCGGAATGAGAACTTGAAATCCGAACGTATGGTTATTTATGTGACCAAGCTGACCCTTGATAATCGTGGCCTTAGACGGTTCATGAATAGAATATGGGTTCCCAGACTAGGAGGTGCTCGTGATCAGATTCTGTCGGAGGCTCATATGTCAAAATTTTCGATACATCCTGGTTCTACTAAAATGTATCATGATTTGAGAACGGAATATTGGTGGCCTGGAATGAAGAAGGACGTAGGTCGATATGTAGAAAATTGCATGACTTGTTTACAAGTCAAATCTGAACATCAGAAGCCGTATGGGGAACTACAACCATTGCCAATCCCGGAATGGAAGTGGGACCATATAACCATGGACTTTGTAACGAAGCTGCCCAGAACTAAACGGAATCATGACTCTATATAGGTAATAGTGGATCGACTCACTAAGTCACCCCATTTCCTACCCATACGTGAAGATGAACGCCTCGAAAAGCTAGCTGAATTATACATGAAAGAAATCGTGTCTAGACATGGCGTACCATTGTCTATAGTATCTGACCGTGACAGCAGATTTACTACTCGCTTTTGGAAGGCCTTTCATAATGGACTAGGTACCGAACTTAAGATGAGCACCGCTTATCATCCTGAAACTGACGGGCAAAGTGAGAGAACGATTTTAACCTTGGAAGATATGCTACGTGCCTGTGCCATTGATCTCGGTGGAAATTGGGATACTCACCTTCCGTTTGTAGAATTTGCTTACAACAATAGTTATCACTCGACTATTGGTATGCCTCCATATCAGCTTTTGTACGGACGTCGATGCCGAACTCCAACCTGTTGGAGGGAAACAGGTGAACGCCCGATCTCTGGACCAGCTATTTTGCAAGAAGCCCACGATCAGCTACAGTTGATTCGACAGCATATACAGACTTCTCAAGACAGACAAAAGAAATATCATGATCGAAGACGTAAGCCAATTGTGTTTGAGGTTGGTGATAAAGTGTTGTTGAAAGTTTCGCCAAGAAAAGGGATAGTAAGGTCCGGCAAACGGGGGAAGTTGAGTCCTCGATTTGTTGGTCCTTTCGAAATCCTTGAGCGTGTGGGATTGCAAGCCTACAGATTAAAGTTGCCTGCCGAAATGTCTGGGATTCATGATGTATTTCACGTTAGTAATCTTCGAAAGTGTTTGATTGATGCTGAAGCTGCAATTCCTTGGAAAGACGTGCAAATTGACGAGCAATTGCGATACGAAGAAGAGCCCGAGCGTATAATCGACCATAAGGTTTCGAAATTGCGCAGCAAGGAAATCCCAATGGTGTTAATTCAATGGAAATATCATAAAGGATCTGCGCAAACTTGGGAGCGAGAAGACGAGATTAGGCAAAAGTATCCGAAGTTATTCCTGTCTTGGTCGATTCCGAGGACGGAATCAATTTAACGGGAGAAGATTGTAACAGCCCGTAATTTATTAAATATAAATTACAGCATTAGACTTTGGATAATTAAGCAATTTTGTCCAATTATAGTAATTAACCGAAAACATGAATATTATATAGTTAATTATATTAAGTTATAAATAATTATGAAACTTGCCCCAATTTAGCTAAAGTAAATTGATAATTAAGTTTGGCTAATTGACAAAATAAAGACTGAAAGTGTCAAAATGGACTAAAATGAATAAGAAATTAGACTAAAGGATAATTATAGCAAATCTAGAACTTCTTTGCTATTATTTGCATCTGAAATGCAAATCAGATTGTTAGGAATAAAAGTTGGTCAATTCCTGAAATTCCGTAGAAAATCTGATTTTTCTCTATTTCCTATAAATAGAGCCTTTCCTCCTCATTTTTATGGTTTAGCAAAATTGGAACTCCCTCTCTCTCTCTACAACCTCACATTCTCTCTAGCTTTTCTCCTAAACGGTTCATCGGATTCTCGTGATTTATACGTCAACGGATAGAGATCGTCGAGCTCTACAAGAATCTATCATTGCATGTTTGATTTCGTCCTGATTTAAGGTAAGATCGACCCCTTTTCTTCCTTTTGGTTCGATTTTGAAAGAGCAAACTCGAAATTGCTCAAATCCTCTTCATTCGAAGCTGATTTGCTCTCGTTTAGGACCTGTTTTGGCTTGGAAAACATCTATAGTCGAAGGATATAGCTTGGACGAAGGTTAGTGACTATTTCTCCATCATTTATGTTCATGATTAGTAGCTAAAACCTGGGAAAAACGATGAACAAGAAGAACACATTCGAGAAATTCATGTATAGACTCGAAGGTGTTGAATTCGAATCTGATCAGTCAGACTCGAAATAGTGGCCTTCGAATCTGATAGCTAGACTCGAATGATTGTTGTTTCGATTCTATCTCCTAGACTCGAATGATGTTGCTTCGATTCTACCTCCTAGAGTCGAATGTTGATGTTTCGAATCTAACCTCCCCCCCTAGACTCGAAGGGTGCTATTCGAATCGGTTCCCTATTCGAATCTGTTGCCTTTAATTTGAATCTGTCTAAATCTGATGCTGTTCGAATCTGGTTTAGCTCCAAGCCTAAGAAATTCCTAAATCAGATTAAGTTATTAATGAACCATATGTTTTATGTGACGGTAATTAAAAGTATCATATGATTATGATAAGAATAGACTTACTTTGGGACGATAGGAACTACCACAGACTCGACAACAAGAAATGACAATAACCTGATTGTATAACTAGGGTTATATAGATTATGTTACAAACTTGACATTAATATGTCAGACTTGAAACTGAAATGCAGCAACCCGCCGATTTGACAGAGTAAATTGAACGGCTTAATTCATTAAGCACTAACTGACTAAGGACTACTGTGAGTGACAGATTTCATTAATTACTTGCATATGTTTCGTTACATATTGGTGAATGTTACTGAACTGTATGGAAACTTTTGTTATTGCTGCATGTTTCCTGAATACTTTATTGTAGCATAGAGACTTACTTTTGACATTACTGAAGCTAGACACCTGAATTGCCTTGAATTGCATGTTCACTTTTACATTTTATGTAAATACATATCATGCTTACTGCTTACTTGACTGTTGATACATTTGCCTCTGCATACTGCATAATCTGATCGGACCGAATGTGAGATCTCCATTCACAGGAAGGTATTCTGCAGATTCCTTTCCTATCTGACTCGTTTCCATACATTTCCCATAGGGCTTCGGCCTTACACATGGGAATACAGATTGGGTTGACTCCCAAATCTTTTGCCGTCTCTGACGTGTTGACTTGCCGACATGAGCTGATAGTATGTTATATATGTATGGTAACTAATGGTACTCTGTTAACTCACTAAGCTATGTTAGCTTACTCTGTCATGACAACTCTCTTTACAGGAAAAGCTGATAAGGCAAGACCAAAACAGGTAGTTCGTCCCAGGCTAAGTGAATCTGGATACTTGATGATTGCAGACCCTTGGACTTATTGCTGATGCCTATTTTGAAAAGATATTTGAGGTCTCGGGTAGCTTGTTCAGTCTTCCGCACTCTGATTGAAGATTTTAGAAGCTAGTTTAGACCACCATTTAATCTTTAATATATTTTGTAATTAAGTGTCTTGTAGCTTTTATTTGAATCAGGTAAGTGGACCTGTGGTATCAGACAATAGTAATATTTATTACTTAATGAAATGTTCTTTTATGACGTGTACTGTTCGTGGTAACTTGGATGTTACACTTGCATTGCTCAGGACCGCTGTGAGTAACAGATTGCATTACATACTTGCATATGTTTCGGTACTTATTGGTGATTATTACTGACTTGTATGGAAACATCTGTTGCTGCTTATTCCTTGATTACTTAATTGTATGTTAGGAACGTATGTTAGACACTACATAAACTGGACAACTACTGTTGCATGTTCCTTGATTACTTGAATTGCTCAGGACCGCTGTGAGTGAACGTATGTAAGGAAACATCTGCTGCTGCGTGTTCCTTGATAACTTGCATTGCTCAGGACCGTTGTGAGTGACAGATTGCATTACTTACTTGCATATGTTTTGGTACTTATTGGTGATTGTTACCGACTTGTATGGAAACGACTGTTGCTGCTTGTTCCTTGGTTACTTAATTGTATGGTAGGAACGTATGATAGACACTGCAGAAACTGGACGACTGTTGCTGCATGTTCCTTGATTACTTGCATTGCTCAGGACCGCTGTGAGGGACAGATTGCATTACTTACTTTCATATGTTTCGGTACATATTGGTGATTGTTATTGACTTGTATGGAAACATCTGCTGCTGCTTGTTCCTTGATTACTTAATCGTATATTAGGAACGTATGATAGACACCGCTGAAACTGGGCAACTGCTACTGCGTGTTCCTTGATTACTTGCATTGCTCAGGACTGCTGTGAGTGACAGATTGCATTACTTACTTGCATATGTTTCGGTACTTATTGGTGATTGTTACCTACTTGTATTGAAACATCTGCTGCTGCTTGTTCCTTGATTACTTAATTGTATTCTAGGAACGTATGATAGACACTGCTGAAACTGGACAACTGTTGCTGCATGTTCTTGATTACTTGCATTGCTTAGGACCACTATGAGTGACAGATTGCATTACTTACTTTCATATGTTTCGGCACATATTGGTGATTGTTATTGAGTTGTATGGAAACATCTGCTGCTGCTTGTTCCTTGATTACTTAATCGTATATTAGGAACGTATGATAGACACCGCTGAAACTGGGCAACTGCTACTGCGTGTTCCTTGATTACTTACATTGCTCAGGACCGCTGTGAGTGACAGATTGCATTACTTACTTGCATATGTTTCGATACTTATTGGTGATTGTTACCTACATGTATTGAAACATCTGCTGTTGCTTGTTCCTTGATTACTTAATTGTATGCTAGGAACGAACGTATGATAGACACTGCTGAAAATGGACAACTGTTGCTGCATGTTCTTGATTACTTGCATTGCTCAGGACCGCCGTGAGTGACAGATTGCATTACTTACTTGCATATGTTTCGACACTTATTGGTGATTATTACTGACTTGTATGGAAACATCTGTTGCTGCTTGTTCCTTGATTACTTAATTGTATGTTAGGAACGTATGTTAGACACTACATAAACTGGACAACTACTGCTGCATGTTCCTTGATTACTTGAATTGCTCAGGACCGCTGTGAGTGAACGTATGTTAGGAAACATCTGCTGCTGCGTGTTCCTTGATTACTTGCATTGCTCAGGACCGTTGTGAGTGACAGATTGCATTACTTACTTGCATATGTTTCGGTACTTATTGGTGATTGTTACCGACTTGTATGGAAACGACTGTTGCTGCTTGTTCCTTGATTACTTAATTGTATGGTAGGAACGTATGATAGACACTGCAGAAACTGGACGACTGTTGCTGCATGTTCCTTGATTACTTGCATTGCTCAGGACCGCTGTGAGGGACAGATTGCATTACTTACTTTCATATGTTTCAGTACATATTGGTGATTGTTATTGACTTGTATGGAAACATCTGCTGCTGCTTGTTCCTTGATTACATAATCGTATATTAGGAACGTATGATAGACACCGCTGAAACTGGGCAACTGCTACTGCTTGTTCCTTGATTACTTGCATTGCTAAGGACCGCTGTGAGTGACAGATTGCATTACTTACTTGCATATGTTTCGGTACTTATTGGTGATTGTTATCTACTTGTATTGAAACATCTGCTGCTGCTTGTTCCTTGATTACTTAATTGTATGCTAGGAACGTATGATAGACACTGCTGAAACTGGACAACTGTTGCCGCATGTTCTTGATTACTTGCATTGCTTAGGACCGCTGTGAGTGACAGATTGCATTACTTACTTTCATATGTTTCGGCACATATTGGTGATAGTTATTGAGTTGTATGGAAACATCTGCTGCTGCTTGTTCCTTGATTACTTAATCGTATATTAGGAACTTATGATAGACACCGCTGAAACTGGGCAACTGCTACTGCATGTTCCTTGATTACTTGCATTGCTCAGGACCGCTGTGAGTGACAGATTGCATTACTTACTTGCATATGTTTCGGTACTTATTGGTGATTGTTACCTACTTGTATTGAAACATCTGCTGCTGCTTGTTCCTTGATTACTTAATTGTATGCTAGGAACGAACGTATGATAGACACTGCTGAAACTGGACAACTGTTGCTGCATGTTCTTGATTACTTGCGTTGCTCAGGACCGCCGTGAGTGACAGATTGCATTACTTACTTGCATATGCTTCGACACTTATTGGTGATTATTACTGACTTGTATGGAAACATCTGTTGCTGCTTGTTCCTTGTTTACTTAATTGTATGTTAGGAACGTATGATAGACACTACTGAAACTGGACAACTACTGCTGCATGTTCCTTGATTACTTGAATTGCTCAGGACCGCTGTGAGTGAACGTATATTAGGAAACATCTGCTGTTGCGTGTTCCTTGATTACTTGCATTGCTCAGGACCGTTGTGAGTGACCGATTGCATTACTTACTTGCATATGTTTCGGTACTTATTGGTGATTGTTACCGATTTGTATGGAAACGTCTGCTGCTGCTTTTTCCTTGATTACTTTCTTGTATGCTAGGAACGTATGTAGACACTATTGAAACTGGACAACTGTTGCTGCATGTTTCTTGATTACTTGCATTGCTCAGGACCGCTGTGAGTGACAGATTGCATTATTTACTTGCATATGTTTCGGTACTATTGATACTGACTTGTAAGGAAACATATGATGTTGCTTATTCCTTGATTACTTAATTGTATGTTAGGAACGTATGATAGACACTAGGGAAACCGGACAACTACTGCTGCATGTTCCTTGATTACTTGCATTGCTCAGGACCGGTGTGAGTGACAGATTACATTATTTACTTGCATAAGTTTTTTTACTTATTGGTGATTATTACTGACTTGTATGGAAACATCTGATGCTGCTTGTTCCTTGATTACTTAATTGTATGTTAGGAACGTATGATAGACATTGTTGAAACTAGACAACTGCTGCTGCATGTTCCTTGATTACTTGCATTGCTCAGGACCGCTGTGAGGGACAGATTGCATTACTTACTTGCATATGTTTCGGTACTTATTGGTGATTGCTACTGACTTGTATGGAAACATCTGCTGCTGCTTGTTCCTTGATTACTTAATTGTATATTAGGAACTTATGATAGAGACTTCTGAAACTGGACAACTGCTGCTGCATGTTCCTTGATTACTTGCATTGCTCAGGATCGCTGTGAGTGACAGATTGCGTTACTTACTTTCATATGTTTCAGCACATATTGGTGATTGTTATTGACTTGTATGGAAACATTTGCTGCTGCTTGTTCCTTGATTTCTTAATTGTATATTAGGAACGTATGATAGACACTGCTGAAACTGGACAACTGCTACTGTGTGTTCCTTGATTACTTGCATTGCTCAGGACCGCTGTGAGTGACAGCTTGCATTACTTATTTGCATATGTTTAGGTACTTATTGGTGATTGTTACTTACTTGTATTGAAACATCTGTTGCTGCTTGTTCCTTGATTACTTTCTTGTATGCTAGGAACGTATGATAGACACTGCTGAAACTGGATAACAGTTGCTGCATGTTCCTTGATTACTTGCATTGCTCAGGACCGCTGTGAGAGACAGATTGCATTACTTACATGCAAATGTTTCGGTACTTATTGGTGATTATTACTGACTCGAATGGAAACATCTGTTGCTACTTGTTCCTTGATTACTTAATTGTATGTTAGGAACGTATGATAGACACTACTGAAACTGGACAACTGCTGCTGCATGTTCCTTGAATACTTGTATTGCTCAGGACCGCTGTGAGTGAACGTATTTTAGAAAACATCTGCTGCTGCGTGTTCCTTGATTACTTGCATTGCTCAGGACCGTTGGAAGTGACAGATTGCATTACTTACGTGCATATGTTTCGGTACTTATTGGTGATTGTTACCGACTTGTATGGAAACATCTGTTGCTGCTTGTTCCTTGATTACCTAATTGTATGGTAGGAACGTATGATAGACACTGCTGAAACTGGACAACTGTCGCTGCATGTTCCTTGATTACTTGCATTGCTCAGGACCGCTGTGAGTGACAGATTGCATTACTTACTTGCATTTGTTTCTGTACCTATTGGTGATTGTTACTGACTTGTATGGAAACAACTGTTGCTGCTTGTTCCTTGATTACGTAATTGTATGGTAGGAACGTATGATAGACACTGCTGAAACTGGACAACTGTTGTTGCATGTTCCTTGATTACTTGCATTGCTCGGGGCCGCTGTGAGTGACAGATTGCATTACTTACTTGCATATGTTTCGGTACATATTGGTGATTGTTATTGGCTTGTATGGAAACATCTGCTGCTGCTTGTTCCTTTATTACTTAATCGTATATTAGGAACGTATGATAGACACTGCTGAAACCGGACAACTACTGCTGCATGAACCTCGATTACTTGCATTGCTCAGGACCTGTGTGAGTGATAGATTACATTACTTAGTTGCATATGTTTCATTACTTATTGGTGATTATTACTGACTTGTATGGAAACATCTGATGCTGCTTATTCCTTGATTACTTAATTATATGTTAGGAACGTATGATAGACACTGTTGAAACTAGACAACTGCTGCTGCATGTTCCTTGATTACTTGCATTGCTCAGGACCGCTGTGAGTGACAGATTGCATTCTGTTGGTACATCCCGTGTGACGATAGCAGTCTAAGTTGTCTTACATTGTGATTTAGCATATGTTTGTTATATATATATTATGTATGATTGATGATTATCAGTGTTTGTATGTTTGAACTTGATGTAACGTATTACAAGAAGTTCAAACATAAAGTTCAAAGATAAAATCAGTCATAAGGTAATATGATAAGTTTCAAACACTTAGTTGTATATGTCAAAGGCTAGATTCGAATTGCATAAGAGGATACATTCGAATCTGTGATAGATTCGAATGAGACCTTAGATTCGAATATAGGATAGATTCGAGACTGTCATGTTGGACAGACTCGAATGGGCCTTGGGCCAGATTCGAGTCTGACCCACATCAGATTCGAATCAGGGTCTATAATTAGGGATAGACTCGAATGATTAGCAGACTTTTTGCAGAATTCGTGAGGAATTAAGCAAGAGGCGATCTCGAGTTTATCAGCTAGGTGAGTGCTGTTTCGGAGAGAATTAGTACGTAGGATCGTTCGTGTGTCGTTCGTTCAGCGTCTAATAGTCTCCGTGTTTCCGTTGGTTGAGAGTTGTCCGTCTAACCGTCAACGAGGATTCTGCACTCGTTAACGGATCCGCGTCTAGATAGATCTTGCAGTCGTAGACCTTACAAGTGGTATCAGAGCCAAGTGAGTGTTCTTGGTGTTCTTCGTGTTCATCAGATACATTCTAGGTTTCTTGACGCTAGTTGGACGGTTTTGCTCTCAAAAACGTGTTTCTGAGCTTAGCAAATTCATATTCGGGAAACACTTTGTTGTTTTTCACGTTTTTGGTCGAAATCATTATTTTTCGTTTGAAAATTAGTGGTTTAATCTGTAAAACGTCAAAAAATCAAAGTGTTAGCCGTTTTTCGAGTTTGCGGCGCTCGAATCTATAGGGGTAATTAGGGTTTCACTTTAGTCTCGAGTCTAACCTAAATACGCTCCTTTCGAGTCAATTTCAGTGACTTTCGAGTCTACATTGTTTCGAATCTGTTACTTCATTCGAATTGGATCTCGAGTCTGTGTTGTTTCGAGTTTATTTCGAGTCTGTTGTGTTTCGAATCTGTGCTTCGATTCTGCTGACATTCGACTCTGCTGTGCCTTTGATTCTAAGGATCTTCGAATCTAAGGAGTTCTTCGAATCTGACATAACTTCGAATCTAAGGAGTTCTTCGAATCTGACATTATTTCGAATCTAATTGACTTTTAAGACTTAATCGAATTTAATTTCAAAAGATTTAATATTAATTAGTTTCGAATCTATCTAGATTCGAATAAGTTAATCTAAATCAGTTTCGAATTAAATTAATTAAGTTCAAATTCAATTTCTTTCAGAAAAGATGTCAAACCTTCAGAAATTCCTTGAGATGGATCACGAAGTTGGGAAGGCAAATGCACCGCCAAAGCTGATGAAAGTTGAGGACTATTACTGGTGGAAGGACAGATTTACGGATTTTGTACGATTCAACGATATGCGCATGTGGGTGTGCATAGATGAAGGGTACATTCCACCAGTATCTGAAGTTGAAGGCCGTCAAAAGGTCTTGTCATATCAGATGATGAAAGAGGATGACAAGAAACTATTTGAAGCTGAGAACAAAGCTTTCTCCATTATCCGTATGGCTTTACCTCAAGATATTTTACACACATTTCGGACTCAAAGGACGTCGAAGGAACTTTGGGAGTCTCTCCAGAAAAGGTGTGAAGGTAATCCTCGGGTGCGTAGAAAGCGTATATAGCTGTTGACTCAACAGTTTGCGATTTTCAAGGCTATTAAGGATGAACAGTTGGATGATATTATCACAAGGTTCTATCATCTGATAACGGAACTTGAAAGTCATGGCATTGAGTATTCGGACACTGACAAGAACAACAAGCTTCTTGATGCCCTACCAGCCAAATGGGCTATGTACGTGGCAATGATTAAGCTGAATGAAGACAAATATTATGCTCAATCACTTGATGACATTGTGGGAACGTTGAGGGCATATCACTTCGAGATGATTAAGGCTGAGACTGATTACGAGCAAGTCCAGAATCCGGCTATGTATTTTGGAAAGACATCTAAATCATCAGTGACAGCTGAACCGAAGAGTGCTACAGCGTTTTCACCGGAGAAACGTCATCGCCACCAGAGTCCGAAGACTCACTAAATCGCGCGTTCTTAGGGTTAGGAAGATCGGAAGAACCGCAACCTCAAGTCCATCAGGCATCGACCAGTCAGAGCTATTCAAAGATGCCGATGAGCGCAAAGTCCGCAGAAGAACATTTGAATCTGCTTGCTTCCTTTGTGGCAGCTTATGGAAATTGTGTTCAAGGGAAAATCAATGATCCAGCTCTATGGGATGAAGATTATGATCAGGTCGACCCTGATGACTTAGAGGAAATGGATCTTAAATGGCAACTGACCATGGTGACCCAGAGGGTTAAAAGATTCATTAAGAGAACTGGAAGGAATTTGCAAATGAACAACAAAGGGATAGGATTTGATAAGTCTAAGGTCAAATGCTACAACTGTCAGGGATTGGGACACTTCGCCAGGGAGTGTCAAAGACCGAAGGTAGAATCATACCAAGGACAGAGTCAGCATCAAGGACAGTACCAAAATCAGTCCCAACAAAGATACCTTCCGAGTTCCTCATCTGGTCAAGCCAATCTAGCGGGTCTAATATCCAATGTCACCTCTGACAGACAGCTAGATGGTACCTATGACTGGAGTTCACATCCTGAGTCCAATGCTAGAGATTTCATGGCTGAAGTTACGGAGAATGGTTGTGAAGAAGACGAGCAGACCACAAGGGAAAACAGTCCGATGTGGGTAGAGAAGACGAATGATCAGACCGTGCTGGAGTTTGCTGCTCAGATGGCCAACGTGCAATCTGATAACTCAAAGGTTAGTCTTTCTTATTCTCTATTTCAAGAATTATGTGCTTTGTGTGCTACTTCTAATGATAGGTTAAATCTAGTCTTGAAATCACACAAAACCATCTCTGCTCAAAATGAAAATTTAAAAATTGAAAACGCTGGCCTAAATGATATAAAACAAGATTTAAAAGAAAAGCTTAAGGCTGATGCTCAAGACGTAATAGTTCTAAAAGACAAACTGAGTGAGCAGTGTGTTAGGATAGAGCTTATGTATGAGCACGTAGAGGCCTTGACCAAAAGTCTGAAGGACAAGGACATAGAGCTAGCCGAGACCAAGGTTAAGGTAGCAGAGGCAAATAGCAAGCTGGAAAAGTTTAGGAATTCGAGCCTAAACCTAGGAAAAGTCTTAGATGCCCAAAGACAGTCTAAGAAGCCTGTAGGTCTAGGTTTTCACGAAATTCCTCCACCTTTCAATGCGAATTATGTGCCTCAGCCTCAAGAGAAAACTGACAAGTCAGTAGACTTAGAGGACCTACCTGAACCGACACCTGAGCCTACAGTTGATAATACACCTAAGGTGGTTGACTCAACCGTCAAGGTCAAGAAAGTGAAATTTGTGTCTTCCTCCAGTGAAACACCTGCAGGAAAACAGAAAATTTCATGGGCTGACCAGGTCGAAGAGACAGACACTGTAGATGTACCAAAGGAAGTAGACACTAGTGAGACACCTAGATCTAAGGGACCAACCAAAAAGTCCATGGATAAGATGTCTTGCTTTAGATGTCACGAGAAAGGGCATGTTGCTTCTCACTGTCCAAATAGGAAAGCAGATGTTACCCCTAAGACAGTGAACCCAACACCTGTTAAGCCCTCACCAACAGTGGCAAGCAGCAGTAGTTCTCAACCTACCGAGAAAACTGTGCAGGCCGCACCAAAACCTGTTGTGAAACAAACACCGGTTAAGGTTGGACCAAAAGAAGTGGTTAGGACAAATTCACCGAATCGTGTCATTAATCAATCTAGGTCAGCACCTCAACAAGTCTATAGGAGCACCACACCTAGCAGGTCACACACTCCAGTTAGGTCACATACTCCCGTTAGACATTATGTTCCGGTAAGAGCTCAGGGATCACAGTCTGAAATGCAGTATAATAAGAGTTATTCTAGAGCAGCACAACAAATGCCTACTCAAAGGCAAAGAGTGAATCTAAATCACTCGGCACCACAACAGAATTCAGTTCAAAGGCCCAAGTCACCTGAAAGGCGAGATGGGTACTTGAAGGAGTTCACGTATGTGGACGAGAATGGTATTACCAAGTCAGTCATGGCTTGGGTTCCCCGTGATAACTAACCTCTTTTCTTTCATGTGCAGGAGATAACTACCGGTCCAAACAACAAGTGGTTCGTCGACAGTGGTTGCTCCAGGCACATGACGGGGGAAAGAAGTCTTCTCACAGACTTCAAGGGGGGTAATAGGGGATTTGTATCATTCGCGGGTAACAAGGGTGGAAATATCACTGGAACTGGAGAAGTCACTAATGGGACGATTACTTTGGATCAAGTTTATCACGTTGATAAACTGGTTCATAATCTCATTAGTGTCTCTCAAATCTGTGATAAGAAGAACTCAGTGTTATTTACTGACACTGAAGCATTAGTGCTAAAGCCTGGATTCAAGATACCTGAAGATTGGATATTGATGCGGGCGCCAAGGAAGAATGACTTGTACATGCTCGATATGAACAAGCCAGATACTTCGATGGGTCCGATCTGCTTACTATCAAAAGCTTCAGAGACGGAGTCCGTACTGTGGCGCAGACGCATGCCTCACCTGCACCTGAGGAAGATGAATTACATTACGAAGCATGGACTGGTGCAGGGTGTGCCATGAAAAGTTTTCAGTTCGAGGATAAGTGTCTACCTTGCATGAAGGGCAAACAACACAAGAAGACACACAAGTCCAAGAAGCAGAATTCCATAGCCTCAACATTCGATCTGTTGCACATGGACCTTTTCGGCCCAATCAACAAAAGGAGTATTGGAGGTAGTTGGTACTGCTTAGTTATCACCGACGATTACTCACATTTTTCTTGGGTTTTCTTTTTAGGTACGAAGGACGAGACGGCTGCAAGGCTCATCGGGTTCTTGGACCAAGTGGAGAACTCATACGGAACTAGGGTTAAACATATTCGTAGTGATAATGGGACTGAATTTAAAAACTCTGTAATTGGTGTATATTGCCTATCAAAGGGCATCGTGCATCAATTCAGTGCACCCAATGCACCTCACAGAATGGGGTGGCCGAACGTAAAAAATAGAACTTTGAATTGAGGCTTGCCAAGGACTAGCTTTCGATTCAAAGCTTCCACCATGTTTTGGGGGAAGCAGTGAATACCGCGTGCCCACAGTTTTTAAACGAGTCCTTACAGTCAAATCATGGAAACAAAACATGTTATGAAATTTTTGATAAACGGCCACACTAACTTAACTGGATTTCGAACCGTTTTGGGAGTACCATGCACACTTTTAAGAACAAAGCTCAACCGAAGTTTGGTGAAAAAGGCTGAACGGGAAAGGATACTCTCCTAGTTATTGCCAAACTCACCAAACACGGGTGTTTAACAAAACAACTGGTAACTGTGGGATTGGTGTATAACATGAAGTCACGGAGTTATACACATGAACCCCAAACTGGTCCGGAATGGATATTTGACTATGATAAGTTATTTGAGTCATTTAACATTCCTCTGGATGATAATGCAGGTACAATCGAGAAGGACTTGGCGACGTTGCATCTGAACGACGATGGCCAAATCTTTCCAAGGACCACGTTTGAATCTACGTCCGAGCCTACTGCGACTGTAGATGGATCTCCAGAAGTTGCTGATCAAGAGGCACCTAGCACTGAGAATCAGACTCAAGCTTCAAGTTCTAACTCTGAGGAAAACGTCCGTGAGGAGGAAAATGTAGAAGCTGAGCCTGTTCCCCTTTAGGTGAAATAGGATCCAACTTAGGAGATAATCTAAGGGTTGATGAAATAGAGACCTCTAGGATTAACAAGAACCATCCAATAGATAGCATCATAGGAAATCCTAACGAGGGTGTGAGGACTCGGAGTAGTGTAAATAACAACACCGTGTTGTTGTCGATGATAAACGACTCCGAGGCATATCACACATGTCTATATTCGTGTTTCATATCGCAAGTAGAGCCCAAAAATGTGCAAATGGCACTTAAGGATAACTCCTGGGTTGAAGCGATGCAGGAAGAACTTTCGCAGTTTAGGAAACTAGAAGTGTGGGAGTTAGTTCCGTTACCTCGAGGGGAGATTGCAATAGGAACCAAATGGGTTTTTAAGTGCAAAAGAGACGATCGGGGTATAGTCACGCGCAACAAGGCGAGATTAGTTGTAAAGGGTTTCAACCAAGAGGAGGGAATCGATTACAACGAAGTTTTTGCACCAGTAGCAAGGCTGGAAGCCATTAGGTTGTTTCTAGCGTTTGCCTCCTTCAAAGGCTTTAAGGTATATCAACTAGACGTTAAGAGTGCTTTCCTGTATGGGAAAGTGAAGGAGTTGGTATATGTAGAACAACCGCCCGGATTTACAGATCCAAAATATCCTGATAGAGTATATGGCTTAGATAAGGCTCTTTACGGATTACATCAGGCACCTAGGGCGTGGTATGAGACTTTATCCAACCATCTTTTAGAAAACGGTTTTGAAAGGGGTAGGATAGATAGTACTCTATTTGTGAAGAGGAAGGGTGAACACTTTATCTTGGTACAAGTGTACGTCGATGATATCATTTTTGGATCATCAGACGAAAAGATGTGCAAAGATTTCGAAAAGGTGATGAAGTCTAAGTTCGAGATGAGTGCTATGGGGGAGTTGAATTTCTTTTTAGGGTTACAAGTTGACCAAAAGAAGGAAGGGATGTTTATCCATCAGACCAATTGATGTCTATGACAAATTGGCACGGTTTGTGATGGAGAACAAAGTTGTGCCCATTTCAGCACGCCGATTCAAGTGAGATCACATCTCGGGCCGGGTACGGAAGTGAAGACCGATTTGATCCGACGTTATATCGGGCCATGATTGGGTCACTTATGTATTTAACTGCTTCAAGACCCTGATATTATGTTTGCTGTTTGTATTTGTGCTAGGTTTTCAAGCGAATCCGAAGGAGATGCATAGAAAGCTGATGAAGCGGTTCTACGATACCTCAAGTCGGAAACAGAAGCTGGGACTTTGGTATCACGCCGGAGGGGATATAGAGTTGGAAGCGTTCACAGATGCTGATCTAATCGGAGGATGAGCTGACGCGCAAATCAACGACATGGAGTTGTCAGTTTCTAGGAGGGAGTTGGTGGTCCGGGCAATGCAAGAAAAAACATCGGTAGCCGTGTCAACGTGCGAGGCCGAGTAGTTGGCTAGCTGGTAGTTGCTGTGTCACAGGTTTCTGTGGTATACAACAACAATTGGGGGATTACGGGTTTTGGCCTATCGCAAGCTCCAAGGATGGGGGGGGGGGGGGGATAGACAAATCAATCTACAATTGCGATAAACAAATAATCCAGTTACACACAGTAAAAACAAGCACAGTAGACTAAGGCAGCATTTTATTCGTGATTGTGCTGAAAAGAACTTGACTCAAACTGGTAAAGGTGGCGAACTGAAGATATAATGCTTGAGCTTTTTTATTTACCAAAGAGTTAGATAAGTCACAGTTTGGAGTATTTAATTCAACTTAATGGAATGAGCTCCCAGAGTAATTTGACCTTAGTAGTAGTAAGTTTATTTTCTTTTAGAGTAGTAGTATTTCTTTCTTTACAGTAGTCTGCTAATTTAGGTAAGTTGCTAATTTAGGTAAGTTTCTAATTTAGGAAAGTTTCTATTTTTAGTAAATTTCTATTTTTAGAAAGTTAGTAGGTTAGCTTAGTTTACTGCTTTTTGCTATGAAAAACTAAAGAAAAAAGAGAGAAAATTACAAAAATACAAAAAAGGAGAATATCAGAAAAGGAGTTAAGTCTTAGATACATAGGTTCAAAGTGACGAAAATTAGCACTGTCGTTACAGACTCTAAGTGTTTAGGCTTTCACACATAATGCAACTAAATCCTAAGTGTTATACTTTATTTAGTTTGATGTGTTGGTAGGCATAATACATATAGGGAATCTCAAGGCCAATAAAATATTCTAGAAAAGGTCAAGCGTGTCACTAATCTAGATGTATGACCAATCGGTCTTAATTTTTATGTACAAGACATACAAACTTTAAGTCTAAATGAGGTATGCAAACTTTCTGGGGATGTATGGCAACATCAAATACATCTGAAAATGGAAAGAATAGAAATATCATGAAAAACTGAGAGTCGAAAACATGCAACTCTGTTGTACGTTAAGTACAGACCTGTTGTTCTCCGTTTAGATTCGGGTTTAGCAGACATATCGTTTGTGTACGTCGAGTAAGACTTGTCACCGGCTATCTTTCTTAACTTTAAAGTTAAACCTTAAGTCGAACTAAGACACTTTGTGTATGAGAATACAGACCTGTGTCCGATGTTTGTCTTTTAAAGAAAGTTTGCAAAATCAACAAGTTAGATTTTGTCGTGTGCCTTGACATAAAAATATGTCTATGTCTTGAGTCACGTTAAGATAATTCCTGATAAATAAAAAGGCCAAGGGATATTCCGAAATGTAGAATGTTAAAAGGGGCAAAATACCAACAATCGGCTAAATAGGTATGTCACGACAAACAAACAAAGGAATAAAAAATTCCTAAGTGTGAAAGTTTAAGTACTGAAAGTTAGTATCGGACATCGCTATCTGATTGAACCTTTCTTAGACTATACTCATCAAAAATATATTGTTAAGTTTTTAGCTTAGATTGTAAATTTTTTCTTAAGTCTAGATTAAATTTTTTGGTCAAAATTTTATTTTACTTTATTTTTACCTTAGTTTATTTTATTTTATTTTAGTTTAGTTTAGTTTTTACTTAGGTAAAAGGTCAAAAGTTACTGAGGGTGCATTCAAAGTTGGATAAAATATACAATGCGTGAAATATCTGAGCTTAGGGTAAAAGATTTGGCATAGTTTATCTGAGTATACATAACACAGTAGAAAATTAGTTTGGAAAAAGTTGAAATTATTTCAAAATTTCCGAAAATTTTTCTAATGTCTTGTAGCTTCGAATCTAAGACAGACTCGAAATTTGAAGTCTCGGAATCTGTCAGTAGACTCGAATCATACACATAGACATCGAAGTAGTTCAGTTATAAAGGTCACATAAGGCATTTACTTCTCACTGTTCATCGGAATTCTGATTTCTCGAATCTCATCACTGGCGATCTCAGATCTAATTCCTCGAGTCTATCGTATTTCCACTAAACGACCATTTCGTCGATTCTAAAGCTTTTGTGGCGTTCTACTTTCAAATCTAGGTATAAGCAACATGATTGTACAAGATTTTGGTGGTTTCATACACAAATTTGGGCTTAAACATCACATTTTGATGTTTTATTGGTCAAAATAGGGTTATTCATAAATAACTAAGTTAGGACCTATAAAATATCAAATTAAAGGCATAAATCAGTGATTAGAACTTAGTTGAACTAAAGTATGTGATTTACCTAGTTCAAAATGGTTAAAATCTTGGATTTTTGTTGAAAAAAGAGATGTCGGCCTTTCGAATCTGATAATAGACATTCGAATCTGATCATGGGTTTCTCGAATCTATCAATAGATTCGAGATGACCAGATATTCGAATCTGTCCATCAGACTCGAATAGAGTATATTCGAATCTGTCCATTACATTCGAATATGGGCACTTCGAATCTGTTACTCTCGAATCTGTACTTCATTTATTTTGTTGAATTTAAATTTTATTAAACTTGTGGAAATTTAATTGTGTTAGATTTTGTATTTAATCAAATACAAGATAAAACAAATTTGAATTTAAACAAGTTTATTGATTTTTAATAATAATCTAACAATTTTATGTATTGTGCAGATATGGCGCTTCGTGCTTTTGTTCCCAAGCACAATATGGTACTGAATCCTGCCCATAACATCCCTGAGGCGCAAGGATTTCGAGAAGTTTTAGATTTTCTGGCGGAATCTTGAATAAGTTATGTGTTGTATGAAAACATTCCGATTGTGATATCCTATGTACGTCAATTTTACGATCACTTGCAGGTGGACTGCACTGTCACCCCGACAGTGTTAAGAACTAGAATTGCCGGACAACCTTTGGTTTTCTCTGCTGATATTTTGAGACAAGTGCTGCAGTTGGGTTCCCTAGAACAAGAAGACGGGCCTACAGACTTTCCTTTAAGTATTAGGCAAGCAGCTTTTTTGAGAATGGGATACAGCTTGGACGTTACAAAATCTTCATATATGAAAAGCGGGTTGATAGGACAATGGCGTTTCTTGGTCCATGTGTTTATGATCTGTTTTGCGCCTAAGAAAGCTGGTTTTGATTATATAGTATCAAAAATCCAATCAGCAATGATCGCGATGGTATACAATAAGAAGTTTAGTTTCTCGCAGCTGATTTTCTCGGAATTTATCCATCAAATCACGGCTCCTGAGAGAGAAAGGTTCCTTTTGTATCCGAGGTTCGTGATGATGTTGATACGCCACTTTTTGCCAAGTCTGCCACAATCGAATGATTCTTTGAGCGTAAATGTAATGGAGAAACGCATATTTGCTGATTGTTCCTCACACCGAGGAAGATTGGCTGTTCCTGTTGCTCGTCCGTTGTTTGGAGCTGTCTTAGACAGGAACTTTGTGGCACCTGATAATGCCAACTGGGCATGTGAAGTAGAAGTTCAGCCTCGTCAGCAACAACAACAACCACAACAACAACAGCAACGTCCACAACAACAACAGCTTCGTGCGCGTCCAAGTGATCCAAGGCGAAGACAAAGACAATCTGCGACTCAGATTCAGGCATCCAGGCCTACTACGAATGAACAGCCACAAGCACAGGAAGCAGGGACTTCAAGTGCCGTTCGCGATTCAGTCCCCGAGTCCGAGCAGATTGCTCAAACATTGGAGGAAATATGGGCATCTGTTCCACATGCCAATGAAGATGTTGCAACAGCGTTAGTAGATGAGCTGCTTAGTCCCCCGGTAGATACAGATGATATATTCAGAGATGTTGATGAATATGTGCCAGAGCAGACTGGCAATGATGAGTCATCATCCGCTACAGAATCAGAAGACCTGGAGGATATCGAAGTTGAAGCTCCAGAATCTGTGTCTGCAGAACCTCAAGTTCAAATTGGAACTTATGGTTCATGTTTGATCATCAATGAAGGTGGTTCGAGAAGGCGAGAGGCCAGGGAATCTGAAGATTCGGATTTTGAAGAAGAAGATGATGCTCCACTACTGACGAGGCAAAGGGCCAAACGTCATCGGTTCATGCAAGGGTCTTCCTCTGCATCCACCAGTCAGTCAGAAGTTCCCCAAACCCAACCTCAAACCACAGCTCCATCATCACCACCACCTCAACCTCATGAGCCATATATTCCACCAACATTCAACCCTTCTCCCATTCAGTCCATTCCATCCACATCTACCGCCTATGCTGAAAATCAGCGGTTTCTTCAACTCAAATCTCGAGTGGATTTCCAACATGTCCAAATCCTGAGCCTAACAAAGGCAATAGGTGAAATTCAGGCACATAATGCAAATTTAGATAACGAAAATGCTGAATTGAAGAAGACAGTTGAAACAATCCAAGAGGAGAATATTGAGCTAAAAACATTCGTCTGTGACCAGGCCGCCGAGTTAAGATCGATGCGCTCCCTCATTGAGCAGTTAATGAAAAACCTTCAGGCTCAGGGGGAGACGTTGTGTCGTGATCAAGAAGTACAGAGGCGGAGGGACGATGATGAAGATGATAACCAAGGCAATGATCCCAGCTCTCAAAGACAGGATGAGCCAGTAGATTTTTCTACTGCTCAGGCTGCTCAATCTCAGGGGGAGCCAAGTCAAACAAAAGGTGAAAAAGGAGAGGCTAGTTCTTCAAGGACTTTAGATAGCGACATGATCGATGCGCTAAAAGATATTGAAGAAGAGCTGATGGAGTTTGATTTTGAAGATGATATTGAAGATTTAGAAGAAGGTGAGTTTATTCCAGATGATGTCGCTGACTGGAAATCAGATGATGAAATAATAGATGATGAAGATGATCACGTTAACGAAGTAATAATCAATTCACAACCAATCACTGAACTGTATGAAAGCCAAGATCATAATGTGATTGATATTGATTACATCAAGGTAGCCTCAACTGAAGATAAAGACCTTGAAGAGGCTGAAAAAGAGCCATCTAGAGCTGATCTTATAAATCTTTGGTTCAAGAAGGAAGAAAAGAAAGATCAGCTGAAGATGAAGAAGACGATGAGAATTCCAAGGGCCGGAAACTTCTCAGGAGGGATTATTAGCTGGTTCTTTGACAGAGAACTGCAGCTGTTTATTTTGAAGAGAAGGGATGGACTTCAATACTTGAGGCGGACATTGAAAGCGTTTAATTCTTTGCCCAAGATTGAAGTTAAAGAGTTAGCCTGGAAGGAGCTGATCAACATTGGAAATGATCCCTACGCGAATGTAATTGAAAGAATTATAAGAAAAGAAGGGCGATCAGGCAAATTTGAGCGACTCAAGCCAAGGACCGGAAAGAGGGTCGAGGATGGATCAAGAATAGATCCTCATACTGGAAGGCCTTGGGCTAGAATGATCTATAAGCCAGTCAAATGCTTGAAAAGAGTGCCAATGAAGCCAATGCCACAAAATGTTTTGAGCAACATGAAGTGGTGGTACCTGGAGATTGATACTGCTGAAGCTATAATGGAGGATCAAGACGAGCAGGTAATTTTGAAGGTATACGACCCACTGCATTTGATAAACCTATCTAAGGACGACCTGAAGAAGCTTCATGATCAGCCTATCTTTTTTACAGAACCATGGAGATCTGAAGCCAGGAAGTTCCAAAAGGTAGTTAAAGTTTGTATAGATGCAGGGTTATATGCAGGTAGTAGTATCTATAGCTCTAGTACTTAAATTTGATGTAATGTAAATAATTAGAAGCTATCGTCAAGGGGGAGTCTGTTGGTACACCCTGTGTGACGATAGCAGTCTAATCGATCTGCATTATGATTTAAGTAATATTCTGAATATTAACAAGGGTTTTGATATATATGTTTAATATGTGTTTGTCTGTTATTGATTGTGTGTTTGAACTTGATGTAACATATTACAAGAAGTTCAAACATAAAAGTCAAAGATTATGTCAAGCATAAGTTAAAACATAAGTTTCATCACTTAAGTGTTTAAGTGCATTTGGCTAGATTCGAATAGGTAAAGGAAGACATTCGAATCTGTGATAGATTCGAATGTATCCTTAGATTCGAATAGGCTAGTTTCGAATCTGTCAGATGGACAGATTCGAATGGGCCTTAGGCCAGATTCGAGGTTGGCCCACAACAGACTCGAATCAGGCTCTATAATTAGGGATAGACTCGAATCATTAGCAGACCTTTGGCAGAATTCGTGAGGAATTAAGCAATAGGCGATCTCGAGTTTATCAGCTAGGTGAGTCCCGTTTCGGAGAGAATTAGTACGTAGGATCGTTCGTGTGTCGTTCGTTCAGCGTCTAATAGTCTCCGTGTTTCCGTTGGTTGAGAGTTGTCCGTCTAACCGTCAACGAGGATTCCGCACTCGTTAACGGATCCGCGTCTAGATAGATCTTGCTTTGGCAGACCTTACAAACATTGTTGTGGTGAATACTGCGACGAACGAGATGAACCAGAATATCCCCCCTTCACGTTGGCGCTTTGGCGGTGACGGTTGTGTTTGGTTAATGGAAGCAGCAGCAGACCCAATTGAATACCCGGACATAATCAGAATTTGTTCTACATTTCTGACAGCCTCCAGTAAGCCAGCAAATGTAGGGTAACGAACGTTACTCATAACCCTCCTAATCTCCATATCCAAACCAGCCTTGAACCTGGTTACTTTCCTCTCTTCGGTATCAACTTGATGAGGCGCAAACAGACTCAGCCTCGTGAATTCCACAGCACACTGGGACACAGTCTTAGTCCCCTGCATCAGAGTCATAAACTTCGCTTCCAGTCTTCGACGCTCATCAATCGGACAATATTGTTAAGTAAATATCTCGGTGAACTCAGCCCAAGTCATAACACATACTTTTTCCAACGTTAAGGCGTTAACCATTGAATTCCACCACATGACCGCGTCTTTAGTAAACATAGATGTAGCAAACCGAACCATGTCCTTTTCAGCATAATCGCTGATTCGGAAAGTTCGTTCGGTTGCTGTTATCCATTCTAGAGCGGCAACAACATCTCCTAATCCATTGAACTCTACAGCACCATTTTCTTTAAAGTCCTTGAATCGAGAACCTTTGGGTTTATTAGATGACCCAGTGTTGTCATCTTGATTATCGTCGTTGTTACCCTCTTTCTCCTTATTCTTTCTCTTTTCTTCCCTTCTCTTGGCTTCAGCCTCATCTCGAGCCCGAAACTGGTCTTGAATCATCTTATTTTGCTCAGCCATCATGGCTATCATCATTTCTTCTGTTTCTTCAGGTGTCATTCCTCCTCCAGACATGTTCTGAAATATAAAACATATAACTTGTTTAGTAACATATAATTATGTAAAGACACCACCCATTGTCCCGTATGAAAGTCGACTTTTTATGATTACTAGATCATAACCTATCTTAGTTCATATCATTACTTAAAATCACTACATATCATCACCTAATGTTTGAGACGAAGACCTCACGGACACTTGAATCTCAAACTACTGCTCTAATACCAATCGCTGTGACACCCTTGCCACAATAACCAATTTTACAATACACCCAGGATTAATCACCATACATTAACCATTACAACAATAATGATCTGAATGCTTGATATAGTGCGGAAGCAATAAAGTACATAAATAAAAATACAAATGTTTTAAAACACCCTACGGTGCTACAAGGTTTCAAATCTAAGTCTACATACTCAAAAGTCATTACATCATCCCAAATGTATGACAACAATAATCACATGTTTCAGTTACCAAGATGAGTAATAGATATCTTCAAAGACTTCAATAGATGACCTAGTTAGAAGGTCCCGCAGCGGATTTCCCTTTTCCTGTAAAAATGTCAACAACTGAGGGGTAAGCAAAGTTTAGTGAATACACAGATTTACGCATTCTATAAATTTTTAGGAAGCCACCCAAGAGTAACACCGACGACACACGCCCTATACTCTCTACGTACACAAAGTACGGCATAAGAGTTGCAGCTCCTTCGAGACAACGCTCGGCATAAGAAAACCAACAATATGAGACAAATATAACATCGGGGATGACTTACTGCCTACCAGAACCTCGGAGGGATCAGCTCCGGGTCATATATCACAGTAACATCGGAATACAGATGTGACCCGCAGGTCCATCAAAAGATGCACAACAAAGAAACAGACATGCAACAAGCAACAATGTGCATCTATGTCTACGCAAGTTAGTAGAATTCCAAATGAAGGTGAAACAACATGTCTCAGCATGCAACAACTAACAAAAAACAGATATAGACATGCGAAATCATATGTACTCACAGTGGGTGCGTTAATTAACTTCAATTTATTTTATTTCTCCACGGGCTTTCAACCGGATCACAAAGTACCCCACTGTGGGTTAAACAACACCGCAAGGGACCTGTTACATTTCCATAAGGAAAACATATAATACACATGTTCATTATCAAATGAGCATCAAGTTTGTACAATTAAAGAGTTAAATCATTCAGAACCGACATCCGAAACTCACGTTTAAAACCCCTTACTTGATGTTTTATTATTTCCAATTAACCCTTCATTATATACCATCAATCTCTTATTTAATAACGAGTCTCATCAAGTTTCACAAGTTATCGTGTTAACTCTTCGGAATTGTCATCCGAAATTTATACTTTAATCTCCAATATTTGAGATTGCCATAATGTCCAGAAATCATCATTATATATCTGGATTAAATAAGGTCGTCCGACTGTTTCTATTTTATTCTCACAACTCAAACCCAACCGAGATGACTATATATCTACATATATTTATTCATGTACATATATATATATATATATATACACACACACACACACACACACTTTAATGTACTGTTTCGGTAAAAAGGGGAATACCGAAACCTTGAAGATTTCTGTACACCACTATAAGTTTGGGTATCCATGCAATGGTCTCGGTACATATAGAGTTTCGGTATTATGTTTGTGGGTTTCGGTACATATATAGTTTCGGTACATGTTTGTGGGTTTCGGTACATATATAGTTTCGGTACATGTGTTTACCGAAACCTTAAGGTTTCAGTACCACCATGTATGTCTCGATACAACACCTGGGTCTCGGTACCCATGCAAACGCACAGAACACACACTGTAACTTTTCAAAATCATAAACTTGAATCAAGACTTGAAATTTTGTACATAATTTCCATAATACTTGATTTGCACAAACCCATAATAATTTCTAACGTGCATCAACTTTTTGAACCCAAAATCCCTGATTCGATTTTCATATAAGCCGAACATAAAACTCATAACGTAAAATTGAAGTAGTCTTACCTCGAATTGATGTTAACAATGATAATAGTTCTTTCTTAGTAGCTTAATTCCAAATTTTCGGATTTCGATTCCAACTTTTGAAGTTCTTGAATTGTTGAAGATGAGAGAACCGTACTTTTTAGCGAGAGAAAGTAGAGAGAGATTGATTTTGATTCTAACGAAAGACTTATGTCATTTTATTCCCCATTTTCAACTTTGTGGCACATTTAGCCCCTTAAGTTATCTAATTTTATAAAATAAAGAAATCTATCTTTATTTTATCCTCACAAACACTTATAATTAATTAAACTTAATTAATAAATTGAACTTCTAAATTTCTTAATAAAGCAACTAAATTTTATAATTAATCCAAATGCAATCCAACTTAATTATATTAAATTTCAAATTTAAACTAATAAACCTCAAATACAATAATTTAAATATTAGGATGTTACAACGATTAAAATCCTTAAGTAATATATTTGTTTGTGACTTTTGGAATATTTTTTATAATTTCAAAAAAGTCTTAAGTTTGTGGACTTTTTCGAAGAAAATACTGAAAATATGTTGATTTTTTGTGGAAAAAGACTGGGTTAATTATGAAAAAAACAAAAATTTTCCAAAAACCGGATTGAAAACAATAATTTGAGAAATTTCTTAGGAAAAAATAACACGGAAAAACTAAATCACAAAAAAAAAAACATGAAAACATATTGGTTTTTTTCCGAGTAAACCCAAAAATAAATGGATCTAAAAAGTAATTAGGTCATTCATTCTTCACCCACCGTCGTTTCTTCCTTCCTCACCCACCGCCATTCTCCGTCAAAGGCTCACAACCATCGATTAAGGGTGTCGATTCTCTGGTCTTACTTTCCCGATCGAAAACCCCTCTTGTCCTCTTCAACGAAGGCAACAAATGCTTTTCGTACCTCGTCAAAACTAGGGTTCCAGAACTTGAAGATAAAGATGTATGTATCTTTCCTTTTCCATGACAGCGTTTTTCTATGGTGTTTAGAGTTAGAGTTTTTAGATATTCTTTTTGTTTGGTGAAAACACCTGGGCGGTTCTCTCTCGTGCTTTTCGTTGTACCGGAGCGACGGAAAAGGCATATGTGGTGGGGTAGGGATTTTAGTTGTTTATTTCTTGTCTGTGATATTCTTTTCGACAGAGGGGGCGATTTGAGATTGTTTGTGTTTCGTGTTCTCATAATCGAGTTAGAAAGTTACAGATTACGCAGACAATTTAGGTTACACCTGATGCTTTTGTTCCTCCTCTGCTGCAAGATAGAAATCCATCAGGTATCAAGTTCTAGATCTAGCTTCTTCGTCAAGTATCCATACCAATGTTTTCATTAAATTTATTAAATCTCTTCTGGAAATCCATGGTGTATCAAATCTGACTTCACTTAAAATTATAGATTTAGTTTCGTTTTTCTTATAGCATCATCAAATCGATTTAGGGTTTAGATTTAAAATTTGGTACAGATGTTTGATTGTGTTCTTAGATGAGAAATAATTATTTTTCTGTACAGTTTTAATGATTTGAGTTTTATATGAGTTTTCCTCATGTTTATAGTGTTCATAGTGATAGCAATGTTTGAGAAAGATATAACAGTAGTGGAGGAGGTGGCTTTTGTGTGTTTTCATGATCTTCAAATCTGGGTTTTGATGGATTTAATTTAGGTATTAATTTTCTATCTACTAGTTTACTATCCATTACTACACGAAATAGTTGAATAACTGGTTTTTTAAAACTTTATATAAATTTTAAAATTTGTTATATAAACAACACATAAAATAGCAATATTATATTGCTAAAGAGATTATTCCGAATATATATAATAGGTAACTAAATATAAAGTACATAACTAAAAATAAATAATAACAAAGAAGTTTCGATAAATAACTAAGGAAAGAAATAAGTTGTAGACTCAAATTTAAAACAAGAATCCAATATAATAGGCAGACGTGTACTAATATTGGTAGACTTGTTCTTTTTTGTTAAAATCATAAGAAAAATATATGTAGGATACAAACGTTAAAGTCTAAAATATATTGTCATAATAATCTATATCTATATCTATATCTATAAATACTAGTATAAGAGTAATAAATTGTCTCTTGTCATCATCTCATGATGCCAAGTGGCATCTTCTATTAATGACAAATGTAATTAGTATTTCAAGATTAATTAAATTAGAAATTTTAAATCAAATTACTTTTAAGATTAGATCATTGTTAGATCCTTAAATCCCACAAAATCACAACAAATAATATTTAAAAGATTTTATTGAATAATAGTTATAATAATAAAAATAATACTAATAATAAACTTAAAAATTATTAATGATTAGTTTTTTTTATTGTTTAAATGGTTTATATATAAATTAATTATAATAAGATACATTAAGTATCATTAGGATTAAAAGTTTGAATATTAGTTTTTAATTTTAAGAAAACAAATTTATTAGAGTTATCTGTGTGTATGGGTTAATAAACTAGTAAAAAAAGTAAAATAGGTTGTTATTTCAAGCCACTAACCCTTTTTAATTTTCACGGAGAGTAAAACAATTTGGTCTCTACTTTTGGGTTAAGATTTAGAGAGAACATGTCATATAGGGGTGTTCAAACAAAACCAGAAAATCGAGAAACTGAGCAGAACCGCTTAATTTGTAACCGAAAAAAACGAAACCGAAACATCACGGGGCGGTTTAGGTTTTCATTTTTAGAAAACCGTGGATAACCAAATGACGAGCCGTCGTTGTGGCCCGTAGAAATTACCTTAAATCTAACTGTTAGCGTACGGAAGTAAGGGTCGAATCCGCAGGGAGCGTGTAGGTTTATTAGAGTTAATTAGCTAGTTTCTTTAGGTTTATAAAAAAAATTAAATTACGAATTGAGTGATTGTTTGTAATGATGATTACGACTAAATTATAACTAAAACAACGACAAGTAACTAACGAATTGATTAACAAAGCGATTTGCAGATAACCATTCACGGGATCACTACGGCATAAGTTATTACTCACTTAAATTTCATGCAAACGCTCACATAGACATAATCAATTGCGTAGTTAAATTAATCATAGACATTTTAATCAATAAATCTCGGCACTTGTCATCATCTCATGATGCCAAGTGGCATCTTCTACTAATGTCAAATGTAATTAGTATTTCAAGATTAAATTAGAAATTTTAAATCAAATTACTTTTAAGATAAGATCATTGTTTGATCCTTAAATCCCACAAAATCACAATACATAATATATTTAAAAGATTTTATAGATTAATAATTATAATAATAAAAATAATACTAATAATAAACTTAAAATTGATTAATGATTAGTTTTTTTATTATTTAAAATGGTTTATATAAAAATTAATTATAATAAGATACATTAAATATCATTAGTTTTAAAAGTTTGAATATTAATTTTTAATTTTAAGTTTACATAGTTTTAAGAAAACAAATTTATTAAAGTTTTCTATGTGTTTGGGTTAATAAACTGAACGGTTCTACGCATAACTCAATAATTCGTCCAATTCAATAATAATATTATACTCAACCCAATTAAATAATTCCACGCATATTTCCCAAATTTGGGATGTTACATTAACTGATAGTACCAATTAAATAATTAAAATCTTAATTTATATAGGACTAGTGTACGAACCCACGTATTACGTGGATAATTTTTAAAAGAGAAATGTTTATATGATATGTATGTAAACCTATAATTAAACAATATATATATTAATTATTATAAAAAATATAATAAAAGTATAGTTATTTGTCAAAAATATTATATATCTATATTTTTAAATATAAATGAATAATAGTTATTTTTTTAACATTCTTTTAAATTTTTTATTTCTAAATTAACAAAACATGTTATGACATATGTTTTTATTAATATTCTCTCTCTCTCTTTTTTTTAATATAATCTTCTTTATTTTAATATTTTAGAATATGCTTATATATTTTTAATAGATATAAATTAAGATTTTCTATTTAATAATTTGAAGTTTATGTATAGATTATGTAATTTAAGATTTTCTTTTTTGAGTTTATGTTTAGATTAGTTATAAAACAAATGTTAAATAGATAATAATGGCAAATGACATTATTAGATGATATCAAATAGTGGATATAGTTAATTATTTATTAATTTATTTAAAAAATAATAATGTCTATCTATATGTAATTTAATAATATGGTATTTTTCTATTTAAAATATAATCTTATTTATTTTAATATATATGAAGCTTATAAATAAATTAGATAAATTAAGATTTTTTTAATATTAGATTTAGATTAGCTAAAAATTAAAAAATGTCAAATAGATAATGATGGTAAATAACACTATTTAATAATGTCAAATATTAGATAGAATTATTTATTTATTAACAAATATCAGTTGATAATGATGGTAAATAACATTATTAGACAATTGATAGAATTATTTATTTATTTATATTTATGGATATTAAAAATATAAATTTAAAAATAATAATTTCTATCTCTATGTAAATTAATAATTGTATTTTTTTCATTTAAAATATAATCTTATTTATTTTAATATTTTATATGAAGTTTATAGATAAATTATATAATTTAAGATTTTTTTAAGTCTAAATTTAGATTAGCTAAAAATTAACAAAAGTCAAATAGATAATGATGGTAAATAACATTATTTAATATTGTCAAATAGTAAATATAATTAATTATTTATTAAAAATTATTAATTGATAATGATGGTAAATAACATTAATAGAGAATGTATGGAATTATTTATTTTTTTATATCCATAGATATTTGAAATATAAATTTAAAAATAACAATGTCTATCTATTTGTAATTATAGTAATATTGTATTTTTTTCATCTAAAATATAATGTTATTTATTTTAATATTTTATATGAAGTTTATAGATAAATTATATAATTTAAGATTTTTAAATTATATATATATATATATATATATATATATATATATATATATATATATATATATATATATATATATATATATAGATTTAGGTTCAAGTGAGTACCACCTCTAATGCAGCGCACCAGAAGGTACCACCCTTAAAAGTAATTTTTTTGAAAATTTTTTTCATGAACATGTTCTAAATAACATTACACAGATCATATGTGAATTTCACGCAAATCCGAACACTCTAAGTGCATGAAAACACACATCACATAAATGCATGTTCACATGTCTTCAAAATTATGTAAGTGTGTGTTCACATCATTTTTTAGGAGCTAGGAGATGTGAATGTATGTGAAATTTACATACGATCTTCATAATGTTAATTAAAACATGTTTATGAAAAAAAAAATTTAAAAAAGTTTTTTTAAAGGTGGTGCCTTCTGGTGCGCTGCATTTGGGTGGTACTCTCTCGAACCATATTCTATATATATATATATATATATATATATATATATATATATATATATATATATATATATATATATATATATATATATATATATATATATATATATAGATTGAGGTTCAATTGAGAACTTTTATGCATCGGGGCACCTCGAGGCACTTTTGTGCATCGGATAATCCACCAATGGTGCACAAAGGGCATTTAGGGAAAACTAAAAACATGATAATTAATTTAATTTCTAAAAACCATTAAATGATAATTAGGAGTTACATTTTGAATTAAAATCTCATATTAACTACATTCCTCATTTCTCTCTCTCTCTCTCTCTAATCGTGTTCTTCATGATTTTCTTAGTGATGATGATTTGAAGACGAAGAATAACGATGAACAACGATGATGATGAACATGAACAAGAGAGGTAACTGATGATAATTATGAACAACATGATGCATAGATGGATGATGAACGATGAATAATGATAATGCATAGATGGATGATGAACAATGACAATGCATAGATGGATGATGAACGATGAACAACGAAAAATGATGATGCATAAATGGACGATGAACAATGACGATGCATAGATGAATGATGAACAAGTTGAACATGATGCATAGCTCAATGAATAATATGAACGACAAACACGATGCATAAAAGAATGATGAACAAGTTGAACACGATGCATAAATGAATTTTTGTATTTTTTTTTTGTTAAATGCGTCTTTTTTTAACATGATGCATAGATAAACAAGATTAACGATGAAATGCATCGATATCCATCATCTATTTTTGAATTTGTGTAATTTTTGTTAAATTTGGAAATGTATCAATTGAATTTATTTGGCATTTATTATTTGATTATTTGTTGAAATATTAAATTTAATGAGGTATGCACATTCCCCAAAATGCCCTTCCTTGTTTGTTCCTATAATGCACAAGTTGCATAAAATTGTCCAACTATTTACCCTTTTGCCATTAATCTAATCCATACAATTTTTTAATCTAATGGTTGATATGGGTTCTTTTGTACCTCGATGCATAAAAGTTCTCAATTGAACCTCCCTATATATATATATATATATATATATATATATATATATATATATATATATATATATATATATATATATATATATATATATATATATATATATATATATATATATATATATATATATATAGGGTGGGTTCAATGGAAGACCACTATGCACCTGAAAACTATGGAAACCTATACATACCGTCCGATTTGGTGCATTTCATGAAAAATGTGGTGGCATGATCGTAAATAAGATGATGCATCACGCAGGATTTTGATGTATCACCTGGGAAATTTGATGCATCACGCGAGATTTTGATGCATCACACGGGGAATTTGATGTATCACACGGGGAATTTGATGCATTTGTGGTGGTGCAATGCGGTTTTCACAAGTTTTCAGATGTATTGTGATTTTCCATTGAGCCCCCTCTATATATAGGGGTGTGTGTATATATATATATATATATATATATATATATATATATATATATATATATATATATATATATATATATATATATATTAGGAATTTTGGATTAATTTAAAGAAACAAACAAATACTTTGTTTTTCAATGATTTATGAATAATAAAAAAAATTTATTGGTTTTAATTTGCAAAGTTGACGGGCTAACCAAGTCCAACATGGTCAACTCTCACCTATGTTTCGCTAGCAGTAAAATAAACAGAAACTTGGTTGCTTTTTCAACTGCGATTATCGCCGATCACTTACAGCCAAATTAGACTAAGAATTATATATGGTTGTAAAGATAATTCAAATACCTATATTTTGGAATAAACATAGTAAATTATTTTCCAGTACTTTTGTCTCAATAAGTCGTTAGTCTCAATAAGTCGTTAAAGATTACCCCTGTTTTCGGTTCAAAAAATTAACATTAAATTTGTAAAATTAACCAATTAGACATTCGATTTTCTTCAAGTTTCTTTTATTAAAATGTAATACGTAGATTATGAAACAAAACCCACACAATTTAGTTAAGGATTCGTACCTCAATTTGTACAAGAACCGCAAATCGCTTTTTTCGACTTTTCTTCGGGTTCTTTTGAACATTGGCTGATTTTTCAGAATTTTCTTATGGTTTTACTTCTAAATTCAAATACAATATATATAAGCATATGAGAGTCGATTTGATGGTTGAATTTGAGCATTGGATCACAAATATTTGCTATAATTAAGCACCTTTACTTGATTTTGTTTCCATAATTTAAACTTGATTTACTTGACATGATTTGTCCTGGATTTATAATTTTTATATTTATGTTTTAACTTTTATTAATATCTATGATTCTAAATTTAAGATTGCATTTTTTAATTAATTAATTAATTAATATTTTACTTAAAAATTAATTTAATTTAGAAAGACTTAATAATCAAATTTAGCAAACAATCAAAACTCAATTAAAATTAAAAATTTTAGACGAATTAAGAATTGAATATATCAAAACACCTAGGTGGTTCTCTCTCGTGCTTTTCGCTGTATTGGAGCGAAGGAAAAGACATATGTGGCGGGGTAGGGATTTTAGTTGTCTATTTCTTGTCGGCAAAATTCTTTTCGACAGAAGGGACGATTTGGGATTGTTTGTGTTTCGTGTTCTCATAATCGAGTTAGAAAGCTACATATTGTGTAGAAAAATTTTGGTTACACCTGATGCTTTTGTTCCTCTTCCGCTGCACGATGGAAGACGTACATATTGCGCAATGGGAATGAATACCCATGCCATCATAAGATCGATTTCTGTTGATTTCCAACTTCCAATGACGTACATAGGGTCGAGGTTATTGTTCATAATGGCAATACACATCTCTTCCTAACAATCTAAACAAACATACATAATAATATATTGATCTTTCTTCAAGCGGATGCGGCTTAAGATACCTATAACAACATGCACAATTTGTTTTTTAGCATGTTCTTCGATCATACACCAAACATATAGGACGTACCGAATTAAAATGCTAAATGGTGTAAATAAACATAAGCTACACATTCTATAGCTAGGAAAACCATTCAAAAAAAGAAACTACTAATAACCAAGTTCACATTGTCCAAAATAGAAGTTCAAACATAACCAAGTCCATGAAAGAAATATAAACTTAATCAATCTCACGACATAGTTTTTAAGACTAAGAACCACATATCATCATAGTAAAAGTCTTCTAAGCTGCCTCATAACACAACATCTCAGTCATGTCTCATGTACTTCTTTGCAATTGGTATGCAAAACTTAGCCGGATTCCAGTTCGTATGACAGTTGATTATCTCGGAGAGAGGCAAACCAACATCATGGATTACCACATTTAAGCTTTTTGACGAGGATGGCATTGGATCTTGGGTTGCAGCAGGGCCGGCTGGGCCACCGCCCAGGGCCCATATCACTCTAAGGGCCCCAAAAAATTTAATATGTTAATAGAGCCCATCAGTTCAGTTTTAGGTTATATGTGTTTTGCGCGCCAAAAATCATAGACAATGTGTTGGTTAGCTGGTAGTCATCCCACTTTGTAACTCAAATGGCATCGGTTCGAATCCCATTGTGTGCATTTTTTTTATTTTTTTTTATTTCATCACTATCACTTGGATTTTTATGTACACATATCGTCTATTTGCTTTATATCAATATACAATCCATCAAATTCAATATTCATACTTTTGTTTTTAATGAGTTTGATTTTTTTATTTTTGTTTGTCACGTGGTTTATGTTATTTATTATATGATTATTAAAAATACTAATGAGATATGTATTTATTTTCTTGAGATCTTATTTATTTTTGACACATATGTTAATATTTATATCATGAATCATCTAAAATTTAAAATTCTTTTTTCAATTTACTAATAAAAATATAATTTAATATTATATGCAATTTTTACCAAATTTATAATCATACGATGTTAATATTAATTTTTTTTTTGCGGTTTTATTTGGATTGAGGAAAAATTCAGAGAAGCACCATGAAACCATTACACAATGACAGATTGTGAAGTTTTTAAAGACATGACATTGACAATAGTGCAACAAAATCAATATTATTTAATTGTAATTTTTTATACGAGTATTGCTTATATATATAGAGGGCCCTTTTTAAGTATATGCCCCGGGCCTAAAAGATGATAGGACCGGCACTGGGTTGCAGTCTTTGATATTGATTTCTTCATGTTCCCCGTTGCATTAGAGAGGTTAAGTAACTCGAGTGCAGCAATGGTTTCATCATGATCAGGAGAGAAATCCTTCCTACTTCTCTTCTGGACAGTAACAGAAGCTTTCTTTGCATTCTTGTTTGACGTAGCAGTGTGTTGTAAAACTTGCTCAGTGCTTTTCACCCTAGATGCTTCTTGTAAAAGGATATCATCTTGAGAAATATGCATCTGATCACTACCATCTAACACCATCAAAACATCCCTCGCAGAATCTTCTACAACGATATTCTCCTGCAATGAAATTACAGATAGACAAATGAACATAAAATGATGGGGAGTTGAAGTATTGACCTGACACACATGAAATTAAAATTGCAATAGGCTTGGAATCACATATGGGGAAATTCTGTCTAAACTAACTTCGTTGACCTCGTATAGGAAACCTGGGGCCATGAATATCCCACAGGCCACACCACTCAGTAGATAGTAGATAGGGACAAGGTGGCCTCCTAAGAGTGTTATCTCCAAGTTGATCACCACTCAACCTATCCAAGGAGGTTACTTATGGATAATTGGATACATCTAAATGCAGAATGGAAAGTGCATATGTATGTCACTACATATATCATAACGTGAAGAACCTTCTTAGCATTGATCAAAATGAATACCATGAAAAGAAATAAAGGAGAAATTTCATATATATCCCTCCAAAATTCATAATATCATATATACCCAACTTACATTTTTAATTTCATATATGTCCCTCCTAAATATCATAATATCATATATACCCAATTTTAATAATTAATATCACATATATCCCTCTTAAACATCATTATCATATATATACCCAAATTCATTAATTTGATTATCTTTAGAACATTTAAAACTCATATGTAATATTGATTATTAATTAATGACCATTATACGATTATTTATTGCTACTTTCAACTAAACCTTCAAAATATCATATTTATCCAACTTAAATTAAAATATCATATTTCTTTAAAAAATTTTATATAATTTATTTTGTAAACTTTACTATGTAAATTCTTCATAATAAAACAAATTAACATTAATAATAAAAAAATTGTATTATATTTTTGTTCGTTTGAAATCAAATTGTATATACTTATTATATCTTTTTATTTGTTTTTTCCTGCAATTTTTATATACAATTAATTTAGATTATATGATGTTCTTTCTTTTCTTATTTTTTTCGAATTTATAGTGTTACTGAATTTTTTTAATTTAGTATATATATCTTTTGTTTTCTATATAAATTAGTTTCTATTTTCTTTTTAAAGTTTGCTTTCGTTTTATAATTATTTTTTTTCTAGTTTACTTTTTTAATTTTTTTTTATTTAATCTAGTATTTGAATTATAGCTTGTTATTCAATTTTATTAGTTGTGTATATTTTGTGTTAACAATAAGATTATATGTATTTTATCATACATATTTAAACATATAAAATAATATTGTAAGTTAATATAATAAGCTTAACAATAAGATTATATATATATATATATATATATATATATATATATATATATATATAATCAGGTTCATCAGCGTACCTATGAGTATCCAGCGTACCCTAATGTGAATGATCATTAAGATGTTTTTTTTTAAAATAAGCAACATCATAAATCTTGTGAATGATAAAAAATTTATGTGAATGGTGTGAATGTTTGATAACCATTCACATAAATATGCATTGAGTATTCACGTAATTTTTAAAGACACAGAAAGTGTGAATGTATTTGAAATCCATATGTCATGCGTATACCATTATTTAAACATGGTTTTGAGAAAAAAAAAAATTTTAAAAAAGTTATTTAAGGTTGGTACCTTCGGATGCACTTGATTTCGAGAGTTAGTTTTTTGAACCCGGCTCTCTCTCTCTCTCTCTCTCTCTCTCTATATATATATATATATATATATATATATATATATATATATATATATATATATATATATATATATATACACACACACACACACACATTATACACAAAATATACACAACTAATAAAAATGGATAAAAGTTATAATTCAAATACAAGATTAAATATAAAAAAGTAAACTAGAAAAAACAATAAATCAATAATTATAAAACGAAAACACACTTGAAAAAAATAGAAACTAATGTATATAGAAAACAAAAGATACTAAATTAAAAAAAAATACAATACTACCATGAATTTGAAAAGAAAAATAAAAGAAAGAACATTATATATAAAAGTTAATTGACTATAGAAAACTGCAGAAAAAAAAACAAATAAAAAAATATGGTAAGTCGATACGATTTGATTACAAACGAACAAAAATATAATACAATTTTTTATTGTTAATGTTAATTTGTTTTACTATAAAGAATTTACATAGTAAAGTTTACAAAAATAAATTATATAAAATTATTTAAAGGGATATGATATTCTAATTTAAGTTGGATAAATATGATATTTTGAACGTTTAGTAGAAAGAAGAAATATGTAAGGATATAATGATCATTAATTCATAATCAATGGCATATCGATGGCATCCTCAGCGATGCTTTCTCCATCTTTCGATGACAACACGCCATATTTTCGCTGATTTTTTTCTTTCTTGCCGCAAGTATTATTGATGACATCCTCAGCGATGCTTTTTCCATCCTTCGATTGACTGTCCTTCGCCTTGTTACGATCTGAGTCCTTGGCCTTGTTACGATCTGAGTAATCAAAAGGTTCATCATTGATCAAATCGGTTTCATGATCATCTGCAGCAGGATTCACATTATCATCCACAACAGTATTCACAATTTCAGCAGTGAAAACATCATTAGTACTGTTCTTTTCATATTGGAGTTCAGCTTCATTAATCATGCTTGGAACTCCCTCTAACATTGCACCATCTCCATTGTTGATTAGTGCATCATCATCAATGAGTTCACCTTGTTGTTTACCATTAACAACATCCAAAATTTTCAGAAGGTCGCCATTAGCATTTGAATATGATGTGGTCCATCAGAGGGTCTCCATCACATCATCATTCATAGTGTTATCCTCCTGTGCGTTGGAACCTACTTCAAGTGTCATAACAGAAACAACCATATCAGTTTCCTATACTTACATCTTCCCACTTATAAAGTTCTTCAGAAAATATTTGTTTGTCACTTACAGTGCTGGTGAGCCTCATGATAGATTTAATCTTGATTGATAGACTAATATGTAATTTAGATTAGTCAATGTATTATTATTGTTATTTGTGAAAGTTTAGGGACTAGAATAGCAATTAATTAAACCGAAAGGGTGTGTCTCTTCGTGAATAGACACAACCATTCGAATAGTTTCCATGAAAGGTTGCGTCCTTTCAAACGCACCTTTTAGTAGTTTATAAATAGGTTCCTTAATCAAAATTGTAAACGTGTGAATTCGATGTTATGTTAATAAAAATCAAGCTTTGATTATTCCTGTGCAATTTGTTTTATCAAATAGATCCCCTTTCCCAACATTTGGTATCAGAGCCCAGTTCGAATCAAACCAGAATTTCATCATCTACCATTTACCGATTATTAGCAAATCACGAATTACACCAGAAGGTAATTCACTGAAGAATCATCATTGATACAACAGGCGGCAGAACATTAAAGTGTTCTACAAACAACCGACACCAATTCATCAATTTTTTTCCCTGATTTCAATTCTAATTGAAATCAAAATTACCCAACAGTAAGCATCATACCCGAAGGCAACAAAGTCAAGGCAACAGATTCAGGGCAACAAAGTGTTACAAGAAAAGCAGTAAGCCCTATCGAAATATACACTGTAAACCCTAACAGAATTCATATTTTCATATTGAATCGAAGGCATCAAGAATCAGAAAGATAGAACCTGATTCGAGAAGGCACCACCGTAGAATACCTCCACAGAAATAGTGTCACCGCCGTAGGAGAAAACCACGGACATAACCATCACCATCGTAGGAGAAAACCCACGGACAGAAAGCCACCACCGTAGGAGATAACCACGGGCAGAACTACCACCGCCATAGAAAAAAATCACGGGCAGAACCACCACCGCAGAAACACCACGGGCAGAACCAACATAGAACCATCGTGAAACCACCATCACAGAACCATCACAGAACCACCACCGTAGAACCACCAATCGCCATCATCAAATAGAGGCAACAATTAGGGTTCCTATTTTGCCCCAAATCAGAACATATTCGACAAAGCCATCGTCACCGATTTAGAGAATAACCGTCGGATAATACACCGATTCAGATTAGGGTTGCAAGGATTCAAAAAAAAAAAAAAAGCCGTCGATTGACAATAGGGTAACACACACCGGTTGAAGAAAAGAGAATCAGAAACGTTTCAAAGCAAAGTTGTGAAGAAAAGAGGAGTGAGTTCGAGAGGTCCAGAGAAGACAGAAGAAGGAGCCCAACTCATATCAGATTGCATTCTGATCCAGAACCGGATCCAATTATATCAGCCCAAAAAGGTTAGGTATTGTTTTAATACCTTATATTTAATTTTATTTAGTAGAAAATAAAATTAAATAAAACCTTAGTTTTAATTTTATTATAACGTAACTTATAATAAAATTAGGTTTCAGAAAATAAATTATAACGTAACTTATAATTTATTATTGGTTTTGAAATTTTATAATATAATTTATAAGATTTTAAAATAGTGATACTTATAGAAATTTAAACGCGCGAAGTATTACTACTCTTTGATATAAATTTTAATTTTTAGAATTTATAGTTTTTCTTTAAAATTTAATTCTGTCATTTAATTATTAATTAGTGACAAAATTTTATTTTAGTTGATTTTTATAATACGGCCAATTATAATTGTGAATCAAATAAGAAAAACAGATAAAGAGTCAAATTAAATTTTAGACTTAAGAAATAAGCCTGAAATTTGAAACCAGAAAATTTAGACTCAAAGCCTAAATTATTGTAGAAAGAATTTTATAATAGAATTTATAAATTTCCATTTTAGACATGGGTGACAAATCAGGACATGATAACAATAGAAAGAAGATAGGAATAGTATCTCACTTTACCTGTCCTTTTTTAAAGACAACAAATTACACCATGTGGGCAATTAGAATGCAAGCAATTTTAGAAGCCAATGAATTGTGGGAAATGATAGAACCACAAGAAACAACTGAGGAAGATATTAAGAAGGATAAAACGGCAATCGCTTATATTTATCAAGCACTTCCAGAAGACCAGTTGTTATTTATCTCAAAATTTAAGACCGCAAAAGAAGTTTGGGATACATTAAAGACAAGACACATAGGAGTAGATCATGTTCAGCAAGCTAGGTTACAAACACTCAATACAGAATTTGAGATGTTAAATATGAAAGAAAATGAGACAGTAGACTCTTTCATCTTGAAGATGACTAGTCTTACTAATAAGGCAGCTAGCCTAGGGTTAACATATGAAGACCCTGTACTCGTTAGAAAATTATTGAACGCAGTACCAGATAAGTTTCTACAGATAGTTGCATCTATAGAACAATACTCAGACCTAGACACAATGAAGTTAGATGAAGCTGTTGGTAGACTAAAAACTTTTGAAGAAAGACTGAAACTCAAAAGAGATAAGCATGTTGATAGTCAAGAGAGCTTAATGTTCACACAACATGTAGGTAGAGGTCAACACTTTAGAGGACGTGGTAGAAATAGATTTAACCACTCAAGAGGTAGAGATAATAATAGATTCAGATCAGACAGAAAGAATCATGAAACCTCACAAAGTAATTTCAAGAAAGAATACAATAGCAACACAAAGAAATTTACTCCTGACTTAAGTAAAGTTCAATGCTATAAATGTAAGAAGAATGGACATTATGCATCCAAGTGTCCACAGATAGGTCAAAATTCAGAACAGTCACCCCTGATAGAAGAAGACTGACGCGTGCAAAACACACCTCAGGTTTTAATAACTAAATGAACCCAAAGTATAAATTACACAACTGGCAGTGTACCAATCGTGTGCAATATAGCTTTAAGAATCACCCAGGATTTATCGAACTCAGGGAACGGAATAAAGATCGGAGACTCAAATACTACAAGCTAAACCAATATTTAGCTATTTTAGACGTTTTGAGGAAGTTATCAACTAAAGACAATAATTAAAATTAATTAACCGAATAACTGAAGCGAACTAAGTAACACAAGAATAAAAAGTTAAACTAATATTTTTGGATTTTTCAGATTAAAATAAAAAACTAATTTTAGCAAACAAGAATTAAACTAAACAACTAAAGCAAGCAAGTGACGACAACTAAATTATACGAACCAAACTAATTAAAGCAAAATCAAATCAAACTAACTTGAGCAAGTAAAGAACGATGATAAATTTTACCAAACTCTTATATTACGAAAGCGTCACCCACTTGGAATTAGAAAACTATAATTAATTGGCGATGGATTGAATTGATTACTAAAGACAAATCGGTTGATAACCAATTTTAAATTCAATTAAGCCCGGATTTTGGTTTAATTTACCGATTATTTAATTACTTCAAGTTAAAATATTTAATCTTGATAACCACGTGATGGAAACAAAGCAACTCGTCAAAACTCCAATATTAACCAATTAATGTTATAATCGCAACACAATGCATAAAGATAATCGATTAACACCGAAATCCATCAAATTGACTTTGTCACTTTAAAAATCAAACTTTATGATTTGCCAATCCTATTATCGCAACACAATGCATAAGAACCAACAAACACATAAAATTCTAGATTAACAATCAACCATCAAATCATTATCGCAACACAATGCCTAGAAGAGATAATTGACTATTAATTTTTTCGTTTAAAGCATCTTTCTTTTTAAAACGCAGATTTAATTAACACTTTATTATCGCAAAACAATGCTAAAAGATTAATAAAAATCTGATTTTTAACAAGAAAATATGAAATAATCAAGAAATGTAAACCAAAATCCATCAATCAATCCAACAATTTACCAATTAATACATAGAATCCATCATCCCAAGCGGGTGAACAATAAAACTACTCACTAATCATATTAAAAACCGTAATTAAACTCAAAGAAATAATAACCATTACGAAATCAGGAGGTTTAAGGAACGATTGTACCAAATCCGTAGTTACAATGAAGAAATTGAATCCAAAACTCGAACCGAATGCTTCAAATCTTCAATAATTCGAAACCCTAAGCTAAACTTATGATTAAAGTATGTGAAAGATAAAAGAAAACTCTGAAATTCACCCTAGTCGTGTCTGAATCAAATGCTAATCTATGCTAATCAAAGAAAATCGAAACTTTCATCTAATCTATGAGTAACTATCGTGAAAATCGAAGAAAAACGCAAGTAAAGGCTCCTAAAAATCGTCTCTGAATCTCCCAAAATCGATTCTTCTCGGCTGCTGCAAACTAGGGTTTAAAAAATGAATTTCGTGGGCTGGGCTTCTTACGCGGCCGTGTAGGGTTAAGTCACGCGGCCGCGTAGTTGTGTTGACTAGTCTTACACCACCTGGCTACATGGTCTTGTAAAAATCTGTTTACGCGGCCGCGTAAAAGAAAGCTACACGGCCGCGTAGGGCAATTTTCAGCAAATCTCCGAATTTGATCAGGGAAGCTAAGTGGACTTCAATTCCTCGCTCTTTTGGCCTCGATTTCCGTTCCAATGTCGATTTAACGGCTTCTGACCTGCAAAACATAAATATTAATAAAATCAGTATCGTTTTCGCGCATTTCGGTCTGAAAACCACCCAATATGCAAGGGAAATGATACAAAATATATGTATAAATATGCACATATCAAAATACCCCACACTTGAGCTTTGCTTGTCCCCAAGCAAACCGCGACATAAAATGTTTTCAACCAGGCCTCAATTCAAAATAAACTCTCCGGAAACATGCAAGACTCAATTATATTAAAGATCCATAAACTATGAATTTGAAGCCAAAGCCAGAAACAATGAGATCACAAGATGCAAAAAGAATAGAATGACAATGTCAACAACTTCCCACCTAATTACACGACTCAGCACCTCACAGTTTTCACTCATCACTCAAGTGTATAGGCTCGTGTGTTTTCACAAATTTCGCTCAATGCCAGACATGTTAAAAAATTATGAGCATATGCTTGAGAGTAAATCACACCGCCATCACTCAATGTTTGAAAATAAAGCACATAAAGGTCTTAATAGGCTGTAACGAGGCTAGGCTAAGGGCATGAGAGATGTATGGCCAAAGTGGATTAAAAGAATGGGATCCAAGATAAAGCAGCAAGCACTAGAAGCGAGTAACCAACATGGGACCAAATAAAACACTGAGAATACTACCCAAATAATCTGAATGAAAAAAATTCATATCACTTTCTTATTCCAATGCCTTCTCTTTTTCTTTCTATCTCTTTCTTTCTTTTTTTTTTCTTTCTTTCTTTCTTTTTTTTTTCTTTTTCTCTTTTTTTTAATAGCACTGAATTTCTAAACACCGACTATATGCAATCTGTACCCAAAAAGAACTCTCTTAACCACACTAGCATTGTCGCGGTACAACACTAGAAAAGTCAGGAAGAACACAAAAGCAGAGAATTACACATGACTCGAATGCTATCAAAACAAGGCATAATCGTCAAGGCCCACAGAGGATAAACAACTAACAAACGAATGATCCCAGATAAATCCCTAAAGCTTGCTACTAAATCACGATCCCAATTTCGGACAAACGAAAGACAAAAGGATTATTTGGCTGATAGTGTGGGTTGTCACCGAAATGAAAGGCCAAGGCTCAAAAGGGGGAAATCTATGGGAAATAATGCAGGTAAGGATGTCACTAGGGAAAGGGGTTTCCTAACTGTGCCTTTATATAAGTGCTAGATTCTCAAACGATGTGATCTTGGCATGTATTTATCAAACAAGTTCTACCGTAATCCAGATAACACCGACAAATTCACACCAAAAGAAATAATGAGCATTAAATATGAATGCTAGATAGGCTCAAATTCTCACGAAACGAATTTACAGGGTTGTTTGTGCTTAATCATGGAATTTCAGTCAAGAAGCGTGACATGCACATCAAACATCCTGATACCGCAAAACAAATAATCTCAAAGTCACTTGCTCAGCTTCGCATGCATAGAAAATAGAACAATACTGCAAAAGAGTCCAACATGCAAAAATAGAGAATAACTTTTGAAAATCGGCCCAATTTTAAACAAAAATGCCATGAATTGTTCATAAGAATATGCAACGCTCAAAATCGACATTTTTCTACCCACACTTAAATCTGACAGTGTCCTCACTGTCATAAACCATGCAAATCTACAGGTAAGAGTAAATTAGAACTAGAGAAACTCCCCTGATAATGAAGAAAGCACTTAGGCGGCTCTGAACGATGAAGCTGAACTTACTGCCAGCAAGCATCTCTACCAGTGTCCCACCTTAAACACATTCAAGCACAAAGAAACCATACATCAGCAACCACATGAGAGTATATAACGATGAACCCTACTAAAAAATATACTAGAAAGTGTTGAGTACATATGAACATAAAACCAATACTAAAGATTAACAAAAATATATATAGAGCCTGTAAAACCTATGAAAATCACTGCTGGCGGGCTGGAGCAGATGGAGAGGATGAATGCTGGGAGGAGCTTCGATGACAAAATATCCGTGGTGCGGGAGTACGAGGCGCAAGTATACGGTCAGCATCCAAAACAGTAGCTGTGACACCAGGAGAGATGGCAGAGGTGGTGGATGGGGTCTGAACTGTCAGTGGGTCAACAGGGGTAGGCGGGTGGTGAGAAGGGGTCGGTGAACAATGGTGGAGCACCTGCTCCTGATCTGTGGTAGTGGGCATAGCTGTAGGAACATGTGGAGCAACGACCGGAGCAGGAGGAAGGCTATATGTAGGCGGCGGCGGTGGTCGGATGCCCATGGTAGTCATGATGGTATGTATAGCTTGATGGAGAAGGAGCTGCTCTGAAGCGTAAGCATATGAAGCTACAGGATCAGAAAAGGTAAAACCCGGTGGAAGCATAGGGGAAGCTGATGGGTCAAAAGTGGAGGATGAGTGGGCGGACGTGCCAGGTATGTCAGTCTGGTGGGTGGGTGTAGGTGGTCTATCATGGTGCTGAGGTGAGGGCTCTAGATCAGACTGAAAATCTGTGTCAAGATCGGGACGTGGTGGAAGGATGTGATCCCGATCATCAAGTAAATTCATGTTCCTGAGTGTCTGAAGTGTGATCTGTGTAACCCCCTCAGTGAATACACATGTAAGCTGAGCCTCTCGATCAGGAGTCAGAACACCTAACTGACGGGCAATATGGGTAATATAGGATCCGGCCATGATAGCACTCGATATACGAACCCCGGAGGCATGCCTTAGAAAATGTGCTAATAGATAGGCGACCTGAACCGGACGCTCCTCCCTAAAAAATAACTGCATCCCGGCTAAGTTATTTTGCGAAACAATACTAGTACCAACCCCTCGGCCAAATAGTGTCTCTGCTAAGATACGCCAAAACAATCGAAGAACAGGGTCTCTGAATGCGGAGGACCTAGAAGAGTTGGTGAACTCCCCGTCTGCGATCATGTCCCATAGCTGTGTGTGATCAAAATCAGCAGGAGGTGCGCTGACAGCAGAATCAAAGGCTGGGCGCTCAGCTTCGGCCTCTGTGTATAAGCGTGTCATGACAGCGAACTGTCGTAACGAAAAGTGATGTGCCACGCCACCCAGACGAAAAGATATCATCCGTGGACGACCATACTCATAACAGGACTCATCTAGAGCGACGGTACTCAAAAACTCCAGGCATAACTCCATATAGATTGGCTCCTGGATGGCGAGTAACCTTTCAAATGCCGATGGGTGATCAACATCATCGGGGCCATGCTGCATGATGAAGCGTAGTCGATCGGCTATCCCGACTGAAGCCATGTCTGCCCAATTGATAGAACTGGATGTGGAATATCGCTTGCGCCTGATGCGCTGAAATTCGTGTTCTTGGTCCGGCGTGTCAAAAATCAGCCATGGATGTCTGGCAGGGGGTGCCGCGACTGCATCAGGCTGGAGATCGGGACCTGGTGCTGGGGGAGGAGGTGGTGGTGCTACCGGTGCGGGAGCAATCCTCTTCTGCCGCTTGGGAGGCATGATCTGCGAGAAATAAAAACTAAAGCAAGGACCATAGGGGACTTAAAAGAAGGAAAATAAAAATAAAAGTAAAGGAAATAAATAAAAGAAAAATAGAACAAACAAATTAACTTGATTTTATATTTTTTTATTTTTTTATTTTTGTATTTTTTTGTTTGTTAATAATAAATAAAATAAAATAAAATAATAATAAAATAATATATATATATATATATATATATATATATATATATATATATATATTATAATAATAATAATAATAATAATACTAATAATAAAATAAATAAAATAAAGAAAAGAGATAAAATAAATAAGACGAAAAACTGAGATGGAACTAAGAAGTAAACTAAATATAAGAAATGAAGGAAATAAATCAAATAACCCGAACTACCTAAGGTGAAAGTGCGTGAAAGTGACCATTAACCTCATACAGAAACCCAAAACATTATCAACTGGCAAAGCAAGTCATGGAACAATTACTCGAGGTTGAATTCTCAAAACTAATGCAAGAGAAATCACCTGGTGCCATCACATTAGAAACACATAAACAAATAAGGCAAATGGTGTCAAAAAGCTGGGAAAGGGCTGCTATGATGGGAGAAACCGAGCCGTGCTGGCAGCCCCTTAGAACGGAATTTGCAACCATTGTGTGAAGGGTTGAATGGCTGATGTGATGGGCAAAACACAAGCATCAAAGTGATCGTTCAAACGAAACAGACATGCCGAACAAACAGCCAAACTAATCATGGCACATTTAATCTACGATATCAGCCTGGGATTAAATCAATCAAAGAAAACGAACCAGAGAAGAATCAACAGTTCATGCTCATAAAGGGGTATGACAGTCCAGCAACCGCTTATGTACGCATAACAATGGCAACACAATAATCTTGCAAGCTCACAGGCAGACAACTAACGAAATAGGCTCACAATTTCAACACTTTAATCTGATGATTTTGTGACTGTGTTTCACAACAGCTCCAACACACGAGGCATACTTTGCAACACTGAGCAGTATTCGACTCAGCCAAATATTTTGCAATTAAGCTTCAAATCACATCTCCCCCACACTTATGTGCGTTAAAAATCCTGAATTAATCAAACCAAAGGAAACCATGCTTAATTGCATCGATTATCTCCTTAATTGCACACCTAGAGTTTCCTGAATTTGTCTCTTAAAAACAAGAAAATCTGAAACACATGCAAAGTGTAACAAGATCAGGTCATGTGTGTGATGTGATCAACTAAAAGCAAGATCAGTGGCTAGTATCAATCAGGCTGGACGAGGGCATCTCGATTAACAGAAGGGACATGAGACCAGATCAATCTTCAACCGGTATCAAAATAGATGCACAGATTAATGGCAAAATCAAAGAATGAGTACCCAAATAATCAACATTAAACAGAGCAAGGAGCAAATCAGGAAAGGTGCATCCCAAATATTCATAATCTTCAAATCTCAGCAGGTGCAATTGATTTGAAACCCAAAACTAGAATTACAGCATCTTATTCTCGCAGCCAATAGTGAGTCAATCTATCAACAAATCCGATGACCAAGGTAGAAACAAGTAAACAAATTATCACACAAAGAGTCACCGTGGAACCAACACTAACCGAAATCAAAGTATGTGTCTGAGTGCGACCTGTAACCAGAACCTAAATCATGCCCACTGGATGCCAAATTGCAAAGAACAGAGCAGAATCAATCTAATAGGGGTACCCAAGGTTAAATCGGTGTTCATGCCTGCGTTTCAAGATTTCAAAACAGCCCCTCGACTGAGATCTCTAAAACGGGCAGCAATCGAAAATGGAGAGGGAAAACAGAAGAATTATATCTGAGACTTTGAGAGAACCAGAATCAAAATAGAGTAAATCAAAGAAAGTCAGAGAATTTTAGAGAATTGATCAGCCCATGAACTCACAAATGTAGAACCCTAAAAGCTGAAATTAAACACAAGTGCAGAAGCATACATACCTGTCAGCGAAAATCACAGAGAAAACAACACAAATCAAGGGTGTCCGCAGGTCAAGGAGGGGTGGTGTGCGGTTGCGCAGGACAACGAGAGGGGGAGAAATTGATCGTGTATGTGCATGACAACGAGAGTGGTGGTGGCTGAAATCGATCGTGGTTGCGTAGGGGAATGGGAGCTAAATCAAAAGTTGGGTGGGCGGATTGTGGAGAAGACAACAGAGGTGGTCGATTTGGAGGGGTTTCAGAGGTGGTCGATGGTGAGGGTGGCAGAATCAGGTGGTGGGGGGGGGTTCGATTGAAATCGATGGTGGGTGGTGGGTGGCGGCTGTGGCGGATTGTGGTAAGTCCAACGGTGGCTGTGGGTGATATCAACCGAGCGATGCCTGATAGGGTTTCTTAAAACCCTTAGGATTTAAACCTTCGTGGTGGCATATGGTTAAAACTCACGCGGTGGTGTGGCTACAACTTACGCGGTGGTGTAGCTAAATGATGTTTTAACGCAGAAACTCACGTGGTGGTGTAACATGAACCTACACGGCCGCGTAGACTGTATGTACAAATTTTAAAAGCTGATGGCTACGCGGTGGTGTAACCTGAACCTACACGGCCGCGTAGACTATATGTACAAATTTTAAAAGCTGATAGCTACGCGGTGGTGTAACCTGAACCTACGCGGCCGCATAGATGCACAGACAGGGACAGTAGCTACAGCGTACAATCCAACCAATATGTGACATTTACCAAATCCCATGAACACAACTACGGGATTAACAATTAGCTTCAATCAGCAAACACCTCACCCCAGACTCATTTTATTCAAAAACACTTGCTTTTATTCAGATTAAAGCGAAGAAATTAACTAAATAAAAGAAAGAGATGATGACTTATTTGACTTTAAGAGTCAAACTAGAGAAACTAAAATCATGCAATAAAAGCAATAAAAGAGGCTCACACTCCGACAAAGGATGATATATGAAAGTGCGAGAAAGCAAAAATGAAATGTTAAAAACTACACACACAAAATGCAATTATAAAAAGCAATACAGACTAAACACACTCAAATCTGTTGACTGTCAAAAAGTCAAAACTGAGAAAAGTAAGCAATGTCCTACCCCACACTGGTGCGTGAATGACCTTTCGCGGGTGCGTGAAAAGATTAACCAGGCACTCAATATGCAAAATTAAGTTCCATCAACAGTTCAAGAATGGCATATTAGTTTCCAAGACACTCAATATGTAAAAGTAAGCCAAGATAGGCTCCGTGAGCTCAACTAAGGATTATGCAATTACCACTACAATGCATCAAACACCTCACCCCACACTTAAATTCTTAAAAACTCCGAAGTAATTCAGATTAGAACAAGTGAAACAGAACACAAGAACAGAACTAAGCATGATCAAGTTGACTTTAAGAGTCAAACCGATGAAACTCAAGATATGCAATTAAGGCGATAACAACAGTTTAAGTTTCTGCATAGCATGGGATATGACACTAAGAAAAAACATCAACGAGGTGCTGAAAACGAAACACACAATCTATAACTATAAAAAGCAAGAAGATTCAAATTAACTCAGAGGTGCTGACTTATAAAAAGTCAAACTGATCATTAAGGACAATGACCCATCTCATACTTGATTCCCAAACTTATGGACTCAAACATGCAACACATAATGAAAAAGAAACCAAAACAAGCAACGAACTATAGAAAGCATTATGAAAAGCACACCAGATAAATTAGCAAAATCCACACACTAAAGAAAATGCAAATAATAGCAAAAGAAAATTACACCAATATACAAGAGTGGCTTGAGTTTTGAATGAGTCTCAAGCAGGACTCGCCACAGATAATTAAGTTGATAAGATGGCCAATCGAAGATCGGCCTCACAAAAATTCAACTCAGCAGGATTGTGATATAGCTTCAACCGGTGCCCGTTTACCTTAAAGTTGCCATCAACTCCAACTAACTCAACTGTCCCATATGGGAATACCTCGGCAACAGTAAACGGGCCGGTCCAACGAGAGATAAGCTTACCTGGGAACAGTCTTAGGCGTGAATTGTAAAGTAGAACCTGATCGCCGGCCTTAAAGTCCTTAGGCTGAATCTGCGCATCGTGCCTCTTCTTGGTCTTCTCCTTGTAAATCCGAGCACTCTCATATGCTTGATCCCTCAACCCGTCAAATTCGTTCAACTGAAGTTTCCTGTGATCACCTGCAGACAACAAATCAAAGTTAGACCATTTAAGTGCCCAATAAGCCTTATGTTCTAATTCCAACGGTAGATGACACGCTTTTCCATATACCATCCTATAAGGGGTGCAACCTATAGGAGTCTTATAAGCAGTGCGGAATGCCCAAAGCGCATCATCTAACTTGTCTGACCATCCCTTCCTATGCTCTCCTACAGTCCTCTCAAGAATCCTCTTTAAACCCCGATTTGTAACCTCAGCCTGCCCATTAGTTTGCGGATGGTAGGCTGTAGCTAGCCGGTGAGTGACACCATACCGCTGTAGACTCTTATCGAACTGAGCATTACAGAAATGAGTACCTCGATCACTAATGATAGCTCTCGGTGAACCGAATCGAGTGAAAAGATTTTTAAGGAAGGAACATACAACCCTAGCATCGTTGGTGGGTAAAGCTTGTGCTTCAACCTATTTGGAAACATAATCGACAGCAACTAGGATGTATTTATGACCACGAGAGGGAGGAAAAGGGCCCATAAAGTCGATGCCCCAAACGTCAAAGATCTCACACACCTGAAAGGTGTGTAGAGGCATCTCATTCCGATTTGAGATGTTTCCTTGACACTGACATGCATCACATTTCTTAACCAGATCTTGGGCATCTTTGAATATAGTAGGCCAGAAGAAACCAGCATCAAACACTTTCTTGGCGGTGGCATTGGCCCCGTGATGACCACCTGTAGGACCTAGGTGGCACTCACATAAGATTTGGAATGCCTCATCGCCAAACACACACCTACGAATGATCTGATCGGCACATACCCGAAATAGATACGGGTCGTCCCAGAAGTAGTTCTTAACATCTCGTAAGAACTTCTTCTTTTGTTGATGAGTTGACCCTTTAACCAACACGTTACTGGCCAAATAGTTTGCATAGTCAGCAAACCATGGGCAGTCATTTGTTGCCTGTACTGCACATAAGGACTCATCAGGGAAATTTTCTTTGAATTCAGACTCATTTAAAGGAGGTAACTCTGAATTTTCTAATCGGCTCAAATGATCTGCTGCCAGATTCTCAGCCCCTTTCTTGTCTTTGATCTCGATATCAAACTCCTGGAGAAGAAGAATCCATCGAATCAAACGTGGTTTTGCGTCCTGCTTCTGAAACAAGTATCTCAGAGTTGCATGATCAGTGTAGACCACTATTTTCGAGAGAACCAGGTATGATCGGAACTTCTCGAATGCATAAACCACAGCAAGAAGCTCTTTCTCTGTCGTAGTGTAATTACGCTGAGGGTCTGTAAGAGTCTTACTCGCAAAGTATATGGCGTGGAACCATTTATTCCGACGCTGACCTAACACTGCCCCAATAGCAAAATCGCTCGCATCACACATCAACTCAAATGGCGACTCCCAGTCGGGTGCCACCATGATAGGGGCAGTAGTTAGCTTCTCTTTCAATGTGTTAAAGGACTGCAAACATTCATCATCGAAGACAAATGTTGCATCTTTCTCAAGGAGCTTAGTCATAGGGCGAGCAATAAGTGAGAAGTCTTTAATGAATCGCCGGTAAAAACCAGCGTGCCCTTGAAAGCTACGAATCGACTTAACAGACATGGGAGGAGGTAGCTTAGATATAGTCTCAACCTTAGCCCTATCTACCTCAATTCCCTTACTTGATATCTTGTGTCCTAACACTAAACCCTCTTGGACCATGAAATGACACTTCTCCCAATTAAGGACCAGATTGGTCTCCTCACACCGGGTTAGCATCTTCTCCAAATTAGTCAGGCAGTCCGAGAAAGAGTTACCAAACACAGAAAAATCATCCATGAAGACTTCTCGATCATATCATGGAAGATGGCTACCATACACCGCTGAAATGTCGCAGGTGCATTACACAGACCAAAAGGCATGCGCCTATATGCGAACGTCCCATAAGGGCATGTGAATGTAGTCTTGTCCTGATCTTGGGGGCTGATCGGGATCTGAAAGTATCCTGAGAAACCATCAAGGAAACAATAAAACTCATTTCCAGATAGTCGCTCAAGCATCTGATCGATAAAGGGCAAAGGGAAGTGATCCTTACGAGTTGCATCATTGAGTTTGCGGTAGTCTATGCAAACTCGCCAACCCGTGACTGTCCTTGAAGGAATTAGCTCGTTCTTATCATTCTGAATGACAGTCATACCCCCCTTTTTAGGGACTACATGCACAGGACTTACCCACGGGAAGTCAGAAATAGGATATATGAACCCGGCATCAAGAAGCTTCAGTACTTCTTTCTTAATAACATCGTTGATCTTTGGGTAGACTCTCCTTTGGGACTGAATAACAAGCTTTATGTCTTCCTCCATCAGATGCTTATGGGTGCAATAAGCAGGACTAATGCCTCGTATGTCGGTAATCTTCCATGCAATAGCCCGCTTATGCTCTTTCAGAACTCTCAAAAGTTGTGCCTTCTCTTCATTAGAAAGATGCTTAGCAATAATAACAGGCAACTGAGATTGCCCCTCTAAATAGGCGTACTCAAGATGAGATGGCAACTCCTTAAGCTCGAGAGTCGGCGGATCTTCAATAGACAACTTAGATGTGACTGACTCCTCACGATCCATAGGTACAACCTCCTCAGTAGGCGGAGATGTATCAACGGCACACAGATCAACGGGATCGTCAGAGGGGACAACGAAATCAGAGTCTAAAGAAATCGGATACGAGGATAGATCATCATCAGAAATACAATCGTCTACATCCGGTGATGTAGACGTCTCATGTCCAGACATCAATGACTTCAACAACTTCTCATTATCTTCTGGATAATGCTCTCTATCAGAGAAGTGTGAAGACTTAACAAAACAGATGGACTCGGCTGTGTCATTAGGCCTTTGCATTGCCTTATCAACATCAAAACTAACTTGCTCATTCCCGACCCGAAGCGTAAGCTTCTTATCAAATACATCAATGATAGCGCGGGATGTAGCTAGGAAAGGTCTCCCTAGAATGAGCGGTACAGTGCAGTCCTCGCTCATGTCCATGATCACAAAGTCGACCGGGAAAACAAACTTATCGACTTTCACCAGCATATTCTCAGCGATACCCTGTGGGAACTTAACTGATCTATCGGCTAGCTGAATACTCATGCGTGTAGGTTTAGGATCTCCTAACCCTAACCGAGCATATAACGAAGAAGGCATGAGATTTATGCTAGCTCCCAGATCAGCGAGAGCATTAGTAACGTGGAGAGGCCCTATGTGACAGGGTATCGTGAAACTACCCGGATCATCCTGCTTAACTGGAAGCTTGTTCTGGAGGACAGCTGAACATTCAGCATTCATCTCAACTGTAGCTAGATCCTCAAGCTTCTGACGGTTAGAAAGGAGGTCTTTCAGGAACTTGGCATACTTAGGCATCTGTGTAATTGCATCAACAAATGGAATGTTGATCTGCAACTGTTTAAACAGACCCAGAAACTTGCCATACTGCTTATCTTGCACCTCTTTCTTCAAGCGATTAGGGTATGGGACACGTGGTTGGTAGGGATTTGCTGTAGGGACTTTTGGAGATGGGACTTGTGCGGGACTCACTAATTCTGGTGGGTGCACCTCGTCCGTAGTGGTCTCCGGCCCTTTCTCAGCTGAGGGTGAAGAAGGAGGAGGTGGTGTAGGTTTAGACGGTTCAGGACCTTGGGTTGTCTTTCCACTTCTTGTTACGACCATCTTTGCTTCCCCCCTAGGATTTGGAATAGTGTTACTGGGGAGCTCTCCTGACTGCCTCTCATTCAAAGTCTTAGCCATCTGGCCGAGCTGATTCTCGAGATTCTTCATCGCTGATTGTTGATTACGATTGATCACAGACTGCTCGGCCATGTACTTTGCCATCATTTCTTCCAAACTCGGCTTCTCTTGAGTAGGAATGTTTTGGTTTTGCCCCTGATATTGTTGCTGATGGCGAGGATTCTGAAGAATTTGAACATTCTGGTTTGGTACAAATCCTTGGCCACGAGGTTGGAACCTCTGACCTTGCCCCTGCTGAAAGCCTTGGTTATACCCCTGATTATACCCTCCCGAATTACCCTGATTGTAACCTCCTGAATTGCCCTGATTGTAACCTCCTGAATTACCCTGATTGTAACCCGCGTGAGGGTTAAACTGTGGGCGAGGGTGAGAGAACCCTGGAGGTCGAGGACGAGGGGGGTTAGAAAACCCCTGAGGTCTAAAGGTGTTCTGAGAGGCGTAATTCAGATTATTGTTGGGTCTTGGAAAACCTTCGCGCATGTACTCATAATCTCCAGAGGAAAGATAAACTTCCTCCTGTTGGTACTCAGTAGCATATGCAGCCTGACACTCATAGCCGAAATGAGCTCCACCACAATGTTCACACCCTTGCTGTATGGCGTGCACAGGGTATGATGATGAAGCTTGTGATTGGTCATCTGACTGCTTAGTTAGAATGGCTATCTGAGCACTGAGATTAGCGATGGCTTCAGCTTGCTTTGAATCATTCGCACCCCAACCAAAGTATTCACTCGGTGTCTGAGTTTGACTTAAGACCAGATCATCGATTATGTCAAAAGCCTCTTCAGGAGTCCTCTTATACACCGACCCGTTACAGGCTGAGTCGATCAGTGAGTGATACATGGGGTGAACATTCTCATAGAAAACCTTGACACGATGATTAAGTGTCATGTTATGATTAGGGCATTACATGATGGACTCTTTATACCTCTCCCATGCATCATATAGAGACTCGTCAGGTTTCTGCTTAAATGAGAGAATGTCACTCATAAGCTTAGTGGTCCGAGACGGAGGGCAGAATTTAAGTAGAAATTTGGTTTCCATTTCGTCCCAAGTACGAATCGAGTTCGAGGGAAGGGACTCATACCACATCATGGCACGTCCGGAGAGAGAGTAAGGAAAGAGCATCAGTCGAATTACTTCCCTTGGAACTTGATTTGCCTTATACCCACCGCATGCTTTTCTGAATTTCTTCAGGTGGGAATACGGATCCTCAGAAGATAGACCACAGAATTGTGCGTTATTCTGAACTAAAGCGATAAGGCTCGACTTTAGCTCAAAATTAACGGCATCGAATCCAGGAATAACTATTGCACCTTCTGAGTGATCGGTGACCGGTTGGTTAAGCTCAAGCATTGTCCTTCGGTCTCCCATAGTGAAAGATGAAGAGTCAGAAGAAGATGAAGAATCAGAAGATGATGAAGGCGAAGAAGGTGAAGGACTAGAAATTGGAGGTAACTGAACAAAGATGTCTACGTGATCTTCCTCCACCGGATGAGAAACAATATGGTCCGTAGAATCTGATAAACTTGACAGTCCCTCAACTAAAGGGTGCGATTGTTCACGAAGACGGTTACGAAATGCTCGCACAGGTTCAGAGTATGGGCTGACGATGTTAGGATTACGACGACTCATACACTGAACACCCTTTAAAGAAAAGTGAAAATAGACAGAAAATCTAACTTTTCAGGGGGATTGCCCCTAAAAAGGATCAACTAAACTACCGGCGTTGATTGTTTCTTAAAGCTCGCACCGGTCCCCGGCAACGGCGCCAAAAACTTGATGCGTGCAAAACACACCTCAGGTTTTAATATCTAAATGAACCCAAAGTATAAATTACACAACTGGCAGTGTACCAATCGTGTGCAATATAGCTTTAAGAATCACCCAGGATTTATCGAACTCAGGGAACAGAATAAAGATTGGAGACTCAAATACTACAACCTAAACCAATATTTAGCTATTTTAGACGTTTTGAGGAAGTTATCAATCTAGAGGCAATAATTAAAATTAATTAAGAGGATAACTGAAGCAAACTAAATAACACAAGTATAAAAAGTTAAACTAATATTTTTTGGATTTTTCAGATTAAATAAAAACTAATTCTAGCAAACGTGAATTAAACTAAACAACTAAAGCAAGCAAGTAACGACAACTAAATTATACGAACCAAACTAATTAAAGCAAAATCAAATCAAACTAACTTAAGCAAGTAAAGAACGATGATAAATTTTACCAAACTCTTATATTACGAAAGCGTCACCCACTTGGAATTAGAAAACTATAATTAATTGGCGATGGATTGAATTGATTGACTAAAGACAAATCAGTTGATAACCGATTTTAAATTCAACTAAGCCCGGATTTTGGTTTAATTTACCGAATATTTAATTACTTCAAGTTAAAATATTTAATCTTGATAACCACGTGATGGAAATTAAGTAACTCGTCAAACTTTAATATTAACCAATTAATCTTATAATCGCAACACAATGCATAAAGATAATCGATTAACACCGAATCTAACCAATTGACTTTGTCACTTTAAAAATCAAACTTTATGATTTGTCAATCCTATTATCGCAACACAATGCATAAGAACCAACAAACACATAAAATTCTAGATTAACAATCAACTATCAAACCATTATCGCAACACAATGCCTAGAAGAGATAGTTGACTATTAATTTTTCATTTAAAGCCTCTTTCTTTTTAAAATGCAGATCTAATTAACACTTTATTATCGCAAAACAATGCTAAAAGATTAATAAAAATCTGATTTTTAACAAGAAAATATGAAATAATCAAGAATCCAACAAATATAAACCAAAATCCATCAATCAATCCAACAATTTACCAATTAATACATAGAATCCATCATCCCAAGCGGGTGAACAAGAAAACTACTCACTAATCATGCTAAAAACCGAAATTAAACTCAAATTAATAAAAACCATTATGAAATCAGAAAGTTTAAGGAACGAGTGTACCAAATCCGTAGCTACAATGAAGAAATTGAACTCCAAAACTTGAACCGAATGCTTGTAGATCCAGGAAATCCGAAACCTTTCACTAAACTATGATTAATTACTTGAAAAGCTACGAAAAACTCTAAAACTCGTCTCTAAAACCGTGGAAAAATCGCACCAAATGCTAGAAAATCCAAGAAAATTGAGACTTTCAACTAATCTATGACTAACTATCTTGAAATCGAAGAAAAACGTAAGTAAAAGCTCTGAAACTCCCAAAATTCGAATATCCTCGGCTGCTGCAAACTAGGGTTTAAAAAACGAATTTCGTGGGCTGGGCTTCTTACGCGGCCGCGTAGGGTTAAGTCACGCGGCCGCGTAGCTGTGTTGACTGGTCTTACACCACCTGGCTACATGGTCTTGTAAAAATCTGTTTACGCGGCCGCGTGAAAGAAAGCTACACGGCCGCGTAGGGCAAATTTTCAGCAAATCTCCGAATTTGATCAGGGAAGCTAAGTGGACTTAAATTCCTCGTTCTTTTGGCCTCGATTTCCATTCCAATGTCGATTTAACGGCTTCTGACCTGCGAAACATAAATATTAATAAAATCAGTATCGTTTTCGCACATTTCGGTCTGAAAACCACCCAATATGCAAGGGAAATGATACAAAATATATGTATAAATATGCACATATCAGTTTTATACGTGCAACCGGTGAATTTTTATATGTGCAATTTATAGTATTATAAAAAATAAAAAAATTATGTGAATCTTTATTAAAAGAATTTTAATACCTCAAAAAATTGGTTGCCTAATAACTAAATAATTAAGTAATACAATAAATCAACAACATCCAGTCATATTTCAAAAATTAAAACCCAAAAAATCCAATACTAATTTTTAAACTCATTAACCCAATATTCTTTTTAAATCAAATATTAGTTTTAGCCCAATTTCAAACCCAATAATAATTATACTTTAAAGTCCAATTGTTTTTTCTAATGTTTAATCTCTATGCGTTCTAATATTATACTATTATTTGAATATTTGATCCTCATTGCTAGAAATTAGTGTTTAATTGTGAATTTGCAATTTGTGTTGAACAAAGTTTATGTTTTTTACTTTTTAGTTTCTTTGATTGAAAGTTTAAAGTGTGTGTAATTGTTAACTTTTGCGATGTCTAATTGAAATTTGAAAGTTGAAATTGATTTGTGATTTTTTTGTGTTTTTAGTTCCTTTAATTGTTAATTTGTAATCTAGGGTTGGGTTTAAAGTTCAAAGTATAAGTAATCTAGGGTTTAAAGTTTAATTGTGATTTGTCATTTGTGTTTTTAGTTTCTTTAATTGTTAATTTGTTAATTGTAGGATTAATGAATAAATTTTTCAAAAGAAATTTAACGGAAAGTGGTAGTAACGATGATCCATCTTCAAAAGTTAGTAGAAAGAACCCAACTAAAATATCATTGTATTGACCAGACCCGACTAAAATAATCATTTTAAAATTTGAACCGTGAACGCGACAAAAATTTGTGCAATTGTTCCCTTCGGTGGCTAGGTCCGCCATTGTACTTATTAAAAGTTTTCAAATTTAACAAGCTAAAATAAAAAAATTTAAAAAATCATTAAAATAATAAACTTCACGTTTAAATTTCTCAAAGAATAAATTATTTTTGAAAAATCAGTAAAAAGAAAATTTTAAAGACCAATAAAATAATAAATTTCAAATTTTAATTATAATTATATATATATATATATATATATATATATATATATATATATATATATATATATATATATATATATATATGAAAATGATAAAAATATAAAAATGAAATCTTTGAAAATCAATAATCAAAATTTATCATATTCACAACTGAAATTTTATCATCTAATTCTTAACTTTCGTTATCTAAGTTAAAATTTAAATTTTGTTGGCAAATAGTTAACACAAAGTTTTACTTATTTACCACATTTCTACATTTAAATCCAAATTTTACGTTTAAATTTAATTTTGATCATTATGGATGATGATGATAGATACTTATTTTGGGTAAACATTAATTTAATATGTTGTAATTTCTAATTTAATATTAATTCTTTAATAAAAAATTAAAATTAAAATTTAATGTAAGCAAGTCTATCTATTCTATTAAATAAGTAATTAAATACCAAATCACCCTTAATTATATTGGCACTTAAATACCTATGATTTTTTTTAGTTTGACCCCAATATCCTTATTGGTGTTTATAAACTTTACACATAAAAAAATTTGTTACAAAATCTAAAAAAATATATCAAAACCTAATAGTTTGTTACATTTAACAAATAGTATAAAAATACATGTATATTAAACATTCAATTATTTGAATAATTCATTGTTGGACACTTCACATTTGTGCTTGGACTAATAATATATTGTTAGTTTTATTGTTACTTGTTTAATATTTGTAAAAATGTTATTTGTTGTTTTAGTCTTTCAGACATTTAGTTTATTATTTGTTTTGAGACTTTAAGTGTTTAACAATTAACATTAAGTTTCATTTACTTAATTGTTTTATTTCATTAAACAACATGAACCGATTTTGAAATTTTTTATTCCAAAATCTAAATTTCTATCAAATGAAAGAGTTTCTAATACTATAAGTAATTACTCAATTCAATTGGTGATAAATAGTTGACTGACTGTTGCATTTGCACCATAAGAATAAATTATTCAATGTTTCAAACAATGATATAATAACTAATAACTTGTTTTCAAAAATTGAAACTCATAGGAAAAAACTGTAAAATCTAATTTCTTTTAATTTGTAACGATTAATGAGTTGTAGCATTTACGCATTTCATTTATTATGTAATCAAGATAGTCCAACCCGATCCGAACTTTTGAGGTGTAAAATTTTTTTATAGAACCACAAACGCTCGTACTGTCGCAACGTGATAAATTTCAACCCCTATAAAAAAATTCCTAGATCCGTCACTATATGTGACTTGTTTGTTTTCTCATGTATTTTTTGTTGGGTTAATGATATTTGTTGTTCAAAAGAAGTATATGTATTACATGTTTTGGTTCATAAATTGTGGAGCTTTTTTATATTAGTTTGACGAATTTAATCATCTTGATTTTGAACTTTTTATACTTCTTTCCTTATCTTGAATGACAAATCTTTGTAATCAGATGATTTATGATTACACATACTATTTAAACCTAAAAACCCATCCGAACCCATAAACCAAAAACCAATAATCCATGGGTTCAACACCGAAAAACGAACCCAAATGAAACCGAAACCGGGGGAAAAACGGGTTGGGTTCGGTTTGGGCTAGAAACCGACCCAAACCGACTCATGTTTATCCCTAGTTTACAAACATTTTATCTAACAAATTATTTATTAAAAATTATCCATGTAATGCATGAGTTCATAAACTAACACACATAAAATACGGTACGTCGAGAGAGAACTATAAATAACAAAGATAGTTAATCTTTATCATATATAAAAAGATTTATCAACTTTCATAATTAATAACACCACATTACAAAGCAGTTAACTTGATTAAAATAGATACTAATTAATATGATCAGGGGCGGACATATGGTTTTAATATGGGTGTCACTCGACACCTATAAATTTTCAAAATACTGACTTACATGTGTATCAAAAGTCCGAGTGACACCTAAGATTTTTTTTGAGTGACACATACAGAAAATTTATACAATTATAATATACATATTTAATTTATATATGTTGTTTTTATTATTTAAATTTATTGAAATAACACTGAGTTTTAACAACAAAAGTTTTAAGAAAAGCTCAACAAAATATAAAAACAATATTGAAGAATCATTCAAGTGAATTAAGTTAGCCCAAAAATTTTTAAAAAGCCCAAAAAAAAAACTGTCCAGAGACCCAACCTTATGAACGCTTGTTGCATTGTTGTATTTAGAAATAATTACTTGTCAATATTTCGAACGAAGATGTCATAACAAGATTTCAAAATATATAGACTCGAAGACAACAATTCTAAAACTTTAATACTTACGGTATTTATTGCTTTTAAGTTTTAATGTATTGTACTATGTAATTTTTTAATTTGAAAAATTTTGTTATTCGTTAATTTTGTATTGGCAACCCGTTTCAGTGACCCGGTCCATTTTAGAAAATATTTCAAAAATCTAATTATTAAATTTACTCTAAAAAGTGACACCGATAATAAAAATTTCTGGATCCGCCCCTGAATATGATTGATATTATTTATGAAAATAAAAAAATGTAGTCTGAAAGTGAACTTTCATATTAATTATAGTGGAATAAATTATAAGCAAATAACCAATTGACGATGTTACACACACATACAACACCACTGAAAGTTATTTTATTGGCCATTACGTACATACAAATAAGTTATAAGTGTAACATTTCAAATTCATACGAGATAACGTAAAAAAATTTATTGATTATTACATATATGTAAGTTGTAGATGCAAATATAAGGAGTTCAATCTGTATTTGATGATTAAGGATGTGTTTGATTCAATGAGAGGTAATTGTTTTATATCTCGTTACCACTTCTTATTAATAAAAGATGATTCGATGGTTGATAGGAGGTTCAATAAAATTATTTGATTTCTAAATTTATAAATGTCTACACATATATGTTTTCTTGATTTTATTTCTGAAAATAATAACAATTTTAAGATTCATAAATATAGCTTTGTTAACCAAAATTCAAAGTCACGTTCACGAAAAAACCAAAATCTGTACAACAACGATTAAAAAAAAATCACATCTGAATCTACAGAGAAATTAAAAAAATATGTTTAATTGGGGTTGATGGCTGCAACAAAGAATAAAAAGTTCGTTAAATAACGGGAGAGAGAAAGCTGATAAGATATGAGAATCTTTAACAAATCTTGGGTTTAATTCTCGTTCGGTGAGATGAATTTGAAAGTTTTTTTTTGTCTCTTTTCCTCATTGGCACTCAAACACTCTTATGGATGTATTCCCTTACCAAATGAGAGAAAATAACCCAATAGTAAAAGAAGTTCATAATATGTGTCAATTGTCATATTGGTTGATTAAATTAATTGTTGTTAAAGTATGAGTTTACATGTAAGTTGATTATTGTGATGTTAAAATGATAAAATTTCAATTGAATTTTTTAAGTTAAATTCGGTTTTGAATAAGTTGCATTTGAACATAGTATTATGTACCATGCATTTGTTCAAAGTTCGTTACCCCAAGTCATGGCAAGACGGTTGTTAATCTCTGTTTGTCACTAGCAATCTGGCATGAGGTTGAAGTGTTTGCACGTATAAATTAGGTAACAGACTAGACAATATAATGTTTTGCTGATGAGATAAGCCTTGTGAGCATACGAGTTCGTGAGCATGGAAGCCCATGTACATGCATATGTTGATATTGTTGTTAAGATGTATTTTCCAATCACTTCGTAAAGAGTTAAAGTAGGTGTTGCGTGTGTGTGTGTGTGTGTGTGTATATATATATATATATATATATATATATATATATATATATATATATATATATATATATATATATATATATATAGGGGTGGGTTCAATGGAAAACCACTATGCACCTGAAAACCATGGAAACCTATGCCTACCGTCCGATTTGGTGCATTTCAAGAAAAACGCGGTGGCATGATCGTAAATAATGTGATGCATCACGCGGGATTTTGATGCATCACGCGGGAAATTTGATGCATCACGCGGGATTTTGATGCATCACGCGGGGAATTTGATGCATTTGTGGTGGTGCAGTGCGGTTTTCACAAGTTTTCCGGTGCATGGTGGTTTTCCATTGAACCTCCCTATATATATATAGGGGCGGGTTCAATGGAGAACCTTATGCATCGAAGAACCTTGGAGAACCACAATGCATCGCTAGAAAAACTGAAATGCATCACGTAGAAATTGATGCATCACGTGGGAATTTGATACATCACGTGGAAATAATGTAAAAATCGATGCATCACGCGAGAATTTGATGCATCACGTGGAAATAATGATGCATTACGGGGGAATTGTGATGCATTTGTGGTGGTGCATGGAGGTTCTTCAAGGTTCTTCGATGCATGGAGGTTCTCCATTGAACCCACCTCTATATATATATATATATACATACACATATACATATACATACACAAGGTTGATATCAATGAGATACCATATTAGACTAAGGTAACAAAGTACCATGTTAAATGAACTTGTTTGTTATGATAAAATGTTAAATTTCATGAAAAAGTGTAATATACATTTGTTCAAATTTGCATTATGATTGACTAGTTCTAATCATTTTAATAATCTTTACGATAAAGTGCATAAATGTTTAATTTTATGCAAAAGTGTAACATGCATATTGCACATGTGCATAAAACAGAACATTTTACCACCATGGACATGTAAATGATGTGAACAACTTAACAATCATGCACATTTGAACATTTGTATATTGCATTTTTGCATTAAATATAACATTTTATCATTTTTAACATGTTCTGTTTTGTCTACCTGACCATACATGAGATGTCGTCCTCTTTCCACATGCATGCATGACATAATATGATATTATGATTGAACTGTGACTTCATGTGACAAAACAATTGATACAATGAGTGTCCTCCTTAATGATATGAATAGAAGTGTCGTCCTCCTATACACACACACACACACACATACATGCATGTCGGGGTTTCGTTCCTGCATATGAATCACGGGGGTACCGTCTCCCGTCCTTTACATTTATTATTATTTACCATTGCTTATATACATTTATGTTATCTTATTGTTACTCTTTAGGTCGTAGACTTGTCCAATTGGAGAATTTATATTTTAGGAAAGTTATGAAATAAATAACTCGAAGGCCTCGCATTTCATTTTTAGCTTGAGGATGATTGACGATGTTATGCCATATAATGATTTCGTTGTGATATTGCTAGCTAGCATATTTCGGATTGAGTAAATCTCATCACATTTGTTGGCATGTAATAGATACTCTGATAAAGTTTGGACGAACTTTAATAAATTATTATATGTTATAGAAAAGTATTAATATCTCGTATTTTTTAGGTATATACATTGTAAATTTTGTATTTGTTCTATTTTATTTAGGACGAGTATTTTATATTTTTCTTATATATATTTTTTAAACAATTAACATTATAAATTTTAATTTTTAGTTTATATATTTTTTATGTAAATATTTATTATTAAAAATATATACATTACATGTGAGCAATAAACTAGTTTTATAAAGTAAGTTATAGAATAAACATAAGGACCGTTTATGTTATTTACTCTATACTAGTTTATTAATCGCGTATTACACTGGTATTTTTAATATATATAAAATATAATAAATAAAAATATAAAGATATAAATATTATTTTTTAAACAAAAGTATATAAGATGATATTATTATTTAGAGTTAATTACAAAAATGGTCCCCATGGTATGTCTTAAAAATTGGATTTGGTCCCTGAACTTTCAATTTTGCAGAAACGGTCATTATTTTCACTGTTTGTTTGCAATTTTGGTCCCTCTACATATTACCTTCTCTAATATGACCAATTTACCCTTATTTTGATGCAAACCATAGGGATCATTTATGCAATTAATTCTTTTAACTCTTTTCTACTCTTAATTAAATAATTTATTTTTTAGTGTTAATTAACTTTAATGAATTATATAAAACAACAATTTGTTTTATTTATGTTGGTTCATAAACGATTAAATATTTTTTAGTCAAAATTAAATTTATTTAAAGTGTAAACCTCTCAAAATTTATAATAAAAAATCATTTATTTTAGAAATTGTTTTTTTAGAGGTTTCATAAATAAAATATTTTGACACTATATTTATTTATGTTGGTTCATACATTTATAATAAAAAATATTTATGTTGGTCAAACCACAAAGACCATTTATGTAATTAACTATAGTTTATTTTTTAGTGTTAATTAACCTTGATAAATTATAAAACATTTATTTATGAACCAACAATTTAATTAAAACCAATTTAGAAACAAAAATATTAAAATCATTTAACTTTTGAAGCGTTCAATTTATAATTATTTATTTATGAACCAACTTTATAGTTTTGACACATTAAACTATTATATTTTTTTTAAGAAAAAACATTTATATTTAAAAATATCTTAACACATTAAACTCTTTTAATTGTCAAAAAAAAAACATTTATGATCCAACATTTTTATTATTTAAATCATTCAAACAATCAAATTGTAAATCTCTCAAAAGTTATAATCATTTAAAAATCAAAAACATTTTATTAAAACTTATTTTAACAAGGTGATATGAGTTTAACGATTAAACCTGTATAACAAAATTAATATCAACATCCTTCCGATTAAAAAACTTATCTCAAAAGCTCCGATCAAACCAAGAGATCATGTCATTGTTGAAAAACTTAAACCTAATAATTTGTTTTTAATTAATCTTTTAGAAAAAAACATTCATAATTTTAGGTCGGAAAAATTAATTTCAATGATGAATATATTTATTGGAGTTAAGATGATTAAACATTTTAATCATATGTGTGTGTATAATCAAAACTCCTTTTAGTTTATATGTTTTCTCTTCGCGGAAAAATAATTGAAGAACTTAAATAAATAAAATTTGAACATCTAACTCGACCGAGTTAAAAAAAACTTCCAAAGGATCTAAGACAAGTCAAATTTATTTATTTAACGTATCAATTGTTTTATCGTTTTAATTTATAATTACACTAAAAAGAATTCAAAATTTTAGGTCGTATAACATGTTTAAGATTCATATTGACTTTAATTTTAATCCTATTAAATTAATAACTTAAAATTTAAACCATTTTGATTTATCACTTTACCATGATCATCTTGTTTTGATTAAAAAAAATGGAAAGGGTTATAAAATAAAATTTATGGCCAATTTTGTTTAAGACGAAAGAAAATATATTTGACCAACATAAATATTATAAATAATTATAAAGTCAATATTTATTATAATATTTTATTTATCAAACCTCTAAAAAATAGTTTCTATACATAAATGATTTTTTAAAATAAATTTTGAGAGGTTTACACTTTGATTATAGTTAATTAAAAATAACTAAAAAATATATAAATCATTTATGAACCAACATAAATAATTAAATAATTCTGTTTTTTTTTTTGTAGTTTATTAAGGTTAAGTAACACTAAAAAATAATTATTTAATTAAGAATAAAAAGAGTTAAAATATTAATTGCAAAAATGGTCCCTATGGTTTGCACAAAAATAAGGGTAATTTGGTCATATTAAAAAAGTTAATAGGTTGATGGACCAAAATTGCAAACAAACATTGAAAATAATGATCGTTTCTGCAAAATTGAAAGTTCAGGGATCAAATCCAACTTTTAGGACATACCACAGTGTAACAACCCAACTATTAGCCCAACTAAATATCTGATCATCGAACCAATAATGTAATATTATTACAGTACTTTGAATTATAATTTAATTAAGTCTTTGAAATATTTATATAATTAATATTATTACAGTACTTTGAATTATAATTTAATTAAGTCTTTGAAATATTTTAATTTAATTATATAAATATGAATGATCAAATATTGAAATCAAGATCTATAAAATTAAGAAATACCATCAAATAGAAATCATATGAATATATATATGCACGATCACATATGATCAGATTTCCGAAAATGCAATCTTATGAGACTTTGAGATTAAAGACCAACGAATGAACATTGAATTTATTATTCAAATGATTCCGAGGCTAATAAATATCAATAATGATATGATTAACAGATTGAGAGCAACTGAGCCAGAGCCAGAAAGTGCAAATAACCAGTAACTGTGAGTTGTAGATTTCACTTTAACTGCATATTATGTGAATTGAGACTTTTGTTGCATGATTCTGATTTATTGACATTCTGATCTTGAGCTTATTGACATATGTTATCATAGTATATTTACTATGATTTGTTGAGCTGAGCATTTATTCTTCCAGTATCTATTTAATTGGCGAGTCATTTGATTGTTAAGCTTAACTCCATCACTATTGCTCAGTGTTGGGTTAATGTTAAGCTTATGATGTGCTGATTTACGTGATGAAAGCACAGAGGGTAGCTAGAGCTGAGCATTCCGATGATATCCATATAGAGCTTTTACTGGTAGCTAGCCCAGTACGTGGCTGATCCCCACTAATGATGCGTGTGTATGGATTTATCATCATCCGAGCATTCCTAATGAAATTGTCTAAAAGTCTCAAGAGCAACAACAGTTTTATAACTGGGAGCTGAGCAAAGTCGCGCATCAAAAGAGCATTAATTGGCCAATGTCCCTTCGAGAATGAGCTGTGCATGAGCCTAGTGCAGTGCATAAGAGCTGAGCCGTGCATGAGCCGAGTGCAGTGCATGTGCTTCCGCGTTCATAATTGCATGTTAAATGTGAAATTCTACATTCTCACTAAGTAAATAAGCTTACCCGTTGTTGCATTATTTTTCAGGTAAAGGCAAAGGATTGGCTGGACCTAGTTCTTAGGTCAGGACTTGAAAGAGCTTGAAGTGCATTAGAACCTGTTCCAAAAACTTGGTACTTGATTAAAGATAGAGCTTTGGGGTTCGGGGCTAGTCTATATTCGTGCTTTGATGTTTTAGTCTAGAAGTCTGCCCCTATCACTTAAAAATTATCTCTGATTGTAATTAACTTTTATTCCGCAACTGTTAATTTTATCTTAGTTTCCTGATTGATATTGCATTGCTAATGGGACCTAGACTTGAGACCTTTGAGAAATCAGAGGAAGGGTCTCACAGGATGGTATCAGAGCAATAGTTTGAGTGAATCATTGTATTACGTGTAATACATGATCTCAAACTTGTGCAATGCTATAGTATCAATCATGACAGGATGGCTTGAACTAAGATAGATTTCAGAGACTAGTAGGACGGGACATGAAAGGGTACAATGTGCTAGGCTAATGATCTAAATGTTTAGTGATTTGAATGTCAGAGCTATGTCAGGAGAAGGTGGACCATCAGGTGGCATGACCCCAGAGCAAGTCCTGGAAATGATGCAACAACTAATAACCCAGAATAATGAGCAACAAAACAAGTTTATGCTAGAGCAAATTGAATCAATAAAGGAAACTGAAAAGAGAAATAAACATAAAAAGAAGCAAACTGAACAGTCAAGCGAATCGGAATCCGATAATGAGCACGTCAATAAGCGAGTTGTGCAGCCAAAAGGCTGTAGATTCAAAGACTTCAAAGCGAGTGGTCCCTTAACGTTTGAAGGCACAGTAGATCCAATACAAGCGTTAGATTGGGTAAGTCATACTGAAGAGATCTTCAGTATCTCAGAATGTCTGGACAGCAATAGAGTTAAGTTTGCTACAGCACTGTTCGTTGGAGCTGCTAGAGCCTGGTGGAAAACACAAAGGAGCATCTATGGTGAAGAAGCGATTATGACATTGGACTGGGAGCAGTTCTTGGAGATGTTCAACGCCAAATACTGTCCAACAGATAAACAAGACGAACTCGAGATGCAGTTGATGCAATTGAAGCAAGGAACCAAGACCGTTGATGAATACGAGCATGAGTTCTCGAGACTTTGCGGCTACTCGTCATATCAAGTAGCAACAGAAGAGCGTAAGATAAACCGATTCAGACTGGGTCTGAATCCAATATATAGAAGACAAATGAGCAGCATCAAGTTTACGACGTATCTCAGCATAGTGGAAGCAGCAAGGATGGTGGAGCGAGAATTCACAGATTCGAGTTGTGAACCGGTTATGATGGCTATAAATCCTACTTGTCCATCTCCACCTAAGAAACAGAAATCCAGTAGATTCTTTGGTTCATCAAAATCCAGTCAGCAGCAGTCACAAGCATCCTCTACACCTCAGAAGACTAGAGTCTATTCCATACAGTCAGGAGCACGACCGTGTAAACGTTGTAACAAATTTCATAGCGGACGCTGCAACCCTATAGATGTGACATGTTACACTTGTAACCGGATTGGACATGGAAGCGATGAGTGCCCAGAAAGAAACGACGTATGCTACAACTGTGGTGAGCGTGGACATTATGCCAAACATTGCCCGAATACACGCGTGCTTACTAATCCTGAACAACCAATTGGCAGAGCAATTCAACAGAGTACTACAATGATACCTACAGCAAAGGCGCGAGCTTTCCATATTACTGCTGAGGATGTCGAGGAGACACCAGAGACGCCAAAAGACCACAATGGTAACTAATACCAAGTTTCTTATATGCTAAAATGATTTAAATCTGTTAACATCAGAATTCTAATTCCAAAGTAAATATTGAGATAACTGTACAACTCTGTCATCGATAATGAATAATGCGGATGACATATGGGTCGTATCAGTTGAAGTTATATACTAGTACATTTCCGATCAGAATTTATACCTATAAACAATATAGGTATTGTAATCTGAATCATGTATGATTCAAAAACCCGAGAGAAATTGAAATTTGATCCTAAATACAAGCTACTTCGTAAATCCTTGTAATCTAAATGATTACAGCGTGTCTTATAACGAGACAGAGGTAGAAGTTACTAATTAAATAATAATAATAAAACCTATTAAGAAGATGATCTTTGAACCAAATTGTTAAACACCCAATGACAACTTGAATTGAAATCAAAGAAGTCAGAGGCACAAAGCGAGAGTGATAAAGAAATAGATTGAGATATTCGTGAAAGTCAAGCGATTAGTTATAAATGACCAATGAAAATGCCGTCAAATACCAAAATAAATGTAAGCATGGATTCTCATTATGTCGACGCGAGACTAGTGAGATATCTAATATGGAATTCCTATTCCATCTAACTGCATATAAAATAAAAAGCTTCTACCAAAAAGAGTGAAATGATCTTAAATTCAGAGATTCATCAATGAGAAGTCAAAACATAAGTCTATACATATAATTAAACAGAATCAAAGATTATTGTTTTGTCGAAGCCTCTTGACCGAATTGCACAGTGAAACAATAGAGGAAGGCGATGGCAATAAAGTAGAAGATGATGTAAATGGTCGTGGAGACGGTTTTAGAACACTGGTAACTCGAGATCTGACTTCAATAGTAGAATCTGCCGTCATGTCTAATGAATCACACCGAGAAAGCCAAAGTAAATTATTGATTTCTATCAACTTGTTCCTTGGAATTCGATTCTGTATCGCATTTGTTTTCCATGTCGTTAAATGTTCCTATTTGCTGCAAGATTTGAAAGTGTATGATCACTTCAAGTTCTTGATCATATTTTGAATTGCCTGAAATATTCATCAACTGTTGAAATCGTTGCGAAGAAAATGTGATCGATTATAACTTCTGTTTTGTGCGACAAGCTCTAAATACAACATTTCGAACATTTTGCCTCAAACTCTCATTCTTGGCTTCTAACATTCGATCTTCTTGGAGGATTTTACTTCTCGAGGGACTGCATACATAAAAGATTTGGCGGATATAGCAGTATAATTGGAGACCAAGGTAGGTAAGATGGAGTCGTTACACGAAGAGTTGACTCCGATTGTTGTGCCGGAAGATTGATTCCATTGGTTTGTTAGAGCGAAGAAAAATTATAAATCTTCATAACAAGACAACATAAATCAGAAATTGGTTAAGCGATTGATGATTGAAACATCATCAATAAAGAAACATAAAAGTACAGATATCAGATTCCCGAAAAGCTCTGTATCTATTTCAAGAGCAAATCAGAAGAGACATGAACTAACTAAAATATAGAGATGATAGTTAAATTGAAAGAGATATAAAGTTAAATCTCAAAAGCCCACAAAGTGACTATATCACTGATAATCAGAATTTCTACAAATCTCTTATGTGATTGCATAAGTTAGCAAATGAAAATTTTGCAATAATACAGATGAGAGATTTAAAAAGCCATAACTGGCTCAAGATCGAACGAAGGAGATATATGAGCTAACTCATATATTGAGTTATTATCTGGATTGATTATGGCGTAAAACATAAAGCTCATATATATTAAGAGTATGAATAATAATTCAGAAATTCCTAAAATAATCATCGACAATTACATAATAGCGAAACATTGAATTAAATATGACTCCAAAGAGAAACTTGAGTTTCTTGTGCTTGAGAATTTCAAAGAAATAAAAAGATATGAAATACAGATGGTGCTCGTTCAGTGGAAACACCACAAAAGTTCGTATCAGTCTTGGGAATTAAGAGATATCATAAAAGCTATCTATCCAAGTCTGTTCGAACATATCTAACTTCGAGGACGAAGTTTGTGCGTGGTGGAGCCCATTCTGTAACAACCCAACTATTAGCCCAACTAAATATCTGATCATCGAACCAATAATGTAATATTATTACAGTACTTTGAATTATAATTTAATTAAGTCTTTGAAATATTTATATAATTAATATTATTACAGTACTTTGAATTATAATTTAATTAAGTCTTTGAAATATTTTAATTTAATTATATAAATATTTAAATTATGATTTATGATTTAATAAATTATTAAGATAATTAAATAAAAGATATATAAGATACGAAAGTAATAATGGGTTAAGTAGCAAACATAACTTGTTAGAGTATATAAACGGAATTTAAGTTTAGAAAATCAGATTTCTCTCTCTCTCTAGACTCTCTCTCTAAGATTTTCTCTCTCTACTCTCTCTCTACATCTCTCTAAGATTTCTTCTAAACCGACCGTCGGATCATCAAGATTTATACGTCATCGGGAAGATCTCGAAGAATACTACAAGAATATACGGTTGCATGTAGGATTACACACGAATTTGAGGTAATTATTGACTAAACTCCCTAATTTCAATATTAGATACCGAAACCTAGGATTAAATAGTAAGAAATTTAGGTTGCATGTTTAAAATTTCTGAAGATTATGGTAAATTTAAGTTAACAGAAGTATCAGAAACAAAATCTACGGATTAATTCATTCAAATAAGTTCAAAATCTGAAATTTTAAGTAAAAATGTGTTTTGACAAAAAAAATAATCTATTTTGAATGATCTTGAATGAATTATGATGTTATGGATAAGGAAAATTGTATAAAAACACTTAATTAATGATAACACCACTTTATATTTCATTGCATGTTACTAAAAAGTGTTTTTGGGCAATTTTAATAAAAATCCGTAAGTTGCGACCTGCATATCTGCATGTGAACTCGGCGAGTTCATAGGGGAACTCGGCGAGTTCCCAAGAACACTTGAATATTTCTTCAAAAATTCATAAGTATTGGATCCGAATTCGGTTGGGACCCGAATTCGGATGAGAACCGAAATAAGTTTTGGACCTGAAATAGAACCGAACTCGGATGTGTCCGGAATCCGGTTTTGGGTCCGTACTTCGGACGTGAACTCGGCGAGTTCACCAAGCCAACTCGGCGAGTTCTCTGCGCTTCTTGTACAATTCAAATGAAGTGTCAAAATTTCGGATGGTGCCCCATCTCGGTTCATATTTCGGATGACTCAATTCGGACCAACTTCGGATGTGTCATTTCGGATGATTTAGAACCGAATCTGGATAATCCGAATTCGGATGGTCCTAATCTGAATGCAGTATTTATAATTCAAAATATATATATACAACAGATTCCTTATATAAATATGAATGATCAAATATTGAAATCAAGATCTATAAAATTAAGAAATACCATCAAATAGAAATCATATGAATATATATATATGCACGATCACATATGATCAGATTTCCGAAAATGCAATCTTATGAGACTTTGAGATTTAAGACCAACGAATGAACATTGAATTTATTATTCAAATGATTCTGAGGCTAATAAATATCAATAATGATATGATTAACAGATTGAGAGCAACTGAGCCAGAGCCAGAAAGTGCAAATAGCCAGTAACTGTGAGTTGTAGATTTCACTTTAACTGCATATTATGTGAATTGAGACTTTTGTTGCATGATTCTGATTTATTGACATTCTGATCTTGAGCTTATTGACATATGTTATCATAGTATATTTACTATGATTTGTTGAGCTGAGCATTTATTCTTCCAGTATCTATTTAATTGGCGAGTCATTTGATTGTTAAGCTTAACTCCATCACTATTGCTCAGTGTTGGGTTAATGTTAAGCTTATGATGTGCTGATTTACGTGATGAAAGCACAGAGGGTAGCTAGAGCTGAGCATTCTGATGATACCCATATAGCAATTACTGGTAGCTAGCCCAGTACGTGGCTGATCCCCACTAATGATGCGTGTGTATGGATTATCATCATCCGAGCATTCCTTATGAATTTGTCTAAAAGTCTCAAGAGCAACAACAGTTTTATAACTGGGAGCTGAGCAAAGTCGCGCATCAAAAGAGCATTAATTGGCCAATGTCCCTTCGAGAATGAGCTGTGCATGAGCCTAGTGCAGTGCATAAGAGCTGAGCCGTGCATGAGCCGAGTGCAGTGCATGTGCTTCCGCGTTCATAATTGCATGTTAAATGTGAAATTCTACATTCTCACTAAGTAAATAAGCTTACCCGTTGTTGCATTATTTTTCAGGTAAAGGCAAAGGATTGGCTGGACCTAGTTCTTAGGTCAGGACTTGAAAGAGCTTGAAGTGCATTAGAACCTGTTCCAAAAACTTGGTACTTGATTAAAGATAGAGCTTTGGGGTTCGGGGCTAGTCTATATTCGTGCTTTGATGTTTTAGTCTAGAAGTCTGCCCCTATCACTTAAAAATTATCTCTGATTGTAATTAACTTTTATTCCGCAACTGTTAATTTTATCTTAGTTTCCTGATTGATATTGCATTGCTAATGGGACCTAGACTTGAGACCTTTGAGAAATCAGAGGAAGGGTCTCACAGGATGGTATCAGAGCAATAGTTTGAGTGAATCATTGTATTACGTGTAATACATGATCTCAAACTTGTGCAATGCTATAGTATCAATCATGACAGGATGGCTTGAACTAAGATAGATTTCAGAGACTAGTAGGACGGGACATGAAAGGGTACAATGTGCTAGGCTAATGATCTAAATGTTTAGTGATTTGAATGTCAGAGCTATGTCAGGAGAAGGTGGACCATCAGGTGGCATGACCCCAGATCAAGTCCTGGAAATGATGCAACAACTAATAACCCAGAATAATGAGCAACAAAACAAGTTTATGCTAGAGCAAATTGAATCAATAAAGAAAACTGAAAAGAGAAATAAACATAAAAAGAAGCAAACTGAACAGTCAAGTGAATCAGATTCTGATGATGTGCATGTCAATCAACGAGTTGTGCAGCCAAAAGGCTGTAGATTTAAAGACTTCAAAGCAAGTGGTGCCATGACGTTTGAAGGCACAGTAAATCCAATACAAGCGTTAGATTAGGTAAGTCATACTGAAGAGATCTTCAGTATCTCAGAATGTCTGGACAGCAATAGAGTTAAGTTCGCTACAGCACTGTTCGTTGGAGCTGCTAGAGCCTGGTGGAAAACACAAAGGAGCATCTATGGTGAAGAAGCGATTATGACATTGGACTGGGAGCAGTTCTTGGAGATGTTCAACGCCAAATACTGTCCAACAGATAAACAAGACGAACTCGAGATGCAGTTGATGCAATTGAAGCAAGGAACCAAGACCGTTGATGAATACGAGCATGAGTTCTCGAGACTTTGCGGCTACTCGTCATATCAAGTAGCAACAGAAGAGCGTAAGATAAACCGATTCAGACTGGGTCTGAATCCAATATATAGAAGACAAATGAGCAGCATCAAGTTTACGACGTATCTCAGCATAGTGGAAGCAGCAAGGATGGTGGAGCGAGAATTCACAGATTCGAGTTGTGAACCGGTTATGATGGCTATAAATCCTACTTGTCCATCTCCACCTAAGAAACAGAAATCCAGTAGATTCTTTGGTTCATCAAAATCCAGTCAGCAGCAGTCACAAGCATCCTCTACACCTCAGAAGACTAGAGTCTATTCCATACAGTCAGGAGCACGACCGTGTAAACGTTGTAACAAATTTCATAGCGGACGCTGCAACCCTATAGATGTGACATGTTACACTTGTAACCGGATTGGACATGGAAGCGATGAGTGCCCAGAAAGAAACGACGTATGCTACAACTGTGGTGAGCGTGGACATTATGCCAAACATTGCCCGAATACACGCGTGCTTACTAATCCTGAACAACCAATTGGCAGAGCAATTCAACAGAGTACTACAATGATACCTACAGCAAAGGCGCGAGCTTTCCATATTACTGCTGAGGATGTCGAGGAGACACCAGAGACGCCAAAAGACCACAATGGTAACTAATACCAAGTTTCTTATATGCTAAAATGATTTAAATCTGTTAACATCAGAATTCTAATTCCAAAGTAAATATTGAGATAACTGTACAACTCTGTCATCGATAATGAATAATGCGGATGACATATGGGTCGTATCAGTTGAAGTTATATACTAGTACATTTCCGATCAGAATTTATACCTATAAACAATATAGGTATTGTAATCTGAATCATGTATGATTCAAAAACCCGAGAGAAATTGAAATTTGATCCTAAATACAAGCTACTTCGTAAATCCTTGTAATCTAAATGATTACAGCGTGTCTTATAACGAGACAGAGGTAGAAGTTACTAATTAAATAATAATAATAAAACCTATTAAGAAGATGATCTTTGAACCAAATTGTTAAACACCCAATGACAACTTGAATTGAAATCAAAAGAAGTCAGAGGCACAAAGCGAGAGTGATAAAGAAATAGATTGAGATATTCGTGAAAGTCAAGCGATTAGTTATAAATGACCAATGAAAATGCCGTCAAATACCAAAATAAATGTAAGCATGGATTCTCATTATGTCGACGCGAGACTAGTGAGATATCTAATATGGAATTCCTATTCCATCTAACTGCATATAAAATAAAAAGCTTCTACCAAAAAAAGAGTGAAATGATCTTAAATTCAGAGATTCATCAATGAGAAGTCAAAACATAAGTCTATACATATAATTAAACAGAATCAAAGATTATTGTTTTGTCGAAGCCTCTTGACCGAATTGCACAGTGAAACAATAGAGGAAGGCGATGGCAATAAAGTAGAAGATGATGTAAATGGTCGTGGAGACGGTTTTAGAACACTGGTAACTCGAGATCTGACTTCAATAGTAGAATCTGCCGTCATGTCTAATGAATCACACCGAGAAAGCCAAAGTAAATTATTGATTTCTATCAACTTGTTCCTTGGAATTCGATTCTGTATCGCATTTGTTTTCCATGTCGTTAAATGTTCCTATTTGCTGCAAGATTTGAAAGTGTATGATCACTTCAAGTTCTTGATCATATTTTGAATTGCCTGAAATATTCATCAACTGTTGAAATCGTTGCGAAGAAAATGTGATCGATTATAACTTCTGTTTTGTGCGACAAGCTCTAAATACAACATTTCGAACATTTTGCCTCAAACTCTCATTCTTGGCTTCTAACATTCGATCTTCTTGGAGGATTTTACTTCTCGAGGGACTGCATACATAAAAGATTTGGCGGATATAGCAGTATAATTGGAGACCAAGGTAGGTAAGATGGAGTCGTTACACGAAGAGTTGACTCCGATTGTTGTGCCGGAAGATTGATTCCATTGGTTTGTTAGAGCGAAGAAAAATTATAAATCTTCATAACAAGACAACATAAATCAGAAATTGGTTAAGCGATTGATGATTGAAACATCATCAATAAAGAAACATAAAAGTACAGATATCAGATTCCCGAAAAGCTCTGTATCTATTTCAAGAGCAAATCAGAAGAGACATGAACTAACTAAAATATAGAGATGATAGTTAAATTGAAAGAGATATAAAGTTAAATCTCAAAAGCCCACAAAGTGACTATATCACTGATAATCAGAATTTCTACAAATCTCTTATGTGATTGCATAAGTTAGCAAATGAAAATTTTGCAATAATACAGATGAGAGATTTAAAAAGCCATAACTGGCTCAAGATCGAACGAAGGAGATATATGAGCTAACTCATATATTGAGTTATTATCTGGATTGATTATGGCGTAAAACATAAAGCTCATATATATTAAGAGTATGAATAATAATTCAGAAATTCCTAAAATAATCATCGACAATTACATAATAGCGAAACATTGAATTAAATATGACTCCAAAGAGAAACTTGAGTTTCTTGTGCTTGAGAATTTCAAAGAAATAAAAAGATATGAAATACAGATGGTGCTCGTTCAGTGGAAACACCACAAAAGTTCGTATCAGTCTTGGGAATTAAGAGATATCATAAAAGCTATCTATCCAAGTCTGTTCGAACATATCTAACTTCGAGGACGAAGTTTGTGCGTGGTGGAGCCCATTCTGTAACAACCCAACTATTAGCCCAACTAAATATCTGATCATCGAACCAATAATGTAATATTATTACAGTACTTTGAATTATAATTTAATTAAGTCTTTGAAATATTTATATAATTAATATTATTACAGTACTTTGAATTATAATTTAATTAAGTCTTTGAAATATTTTAATTTAATTATATAAATATTTAAATTATGATTTATGATTTAATAAATTATTAAGATAATTAAATAAAAGATATATAAGATACGAAAGTAATAGTGGGTTAAGTAGCAAACATAACTAGTTAGAGTATATAAACGGAATTTAAGTTTAGAAAATCAGATTTCTCTCTCTCTCTAGACTCTCTCTCTAAGATTTTCTCTCTCTACTCTCTCTCTACATCTCTCTAAGATTTCTTCTAAACCGACCGTCGGATCATCAAGATTTATACGTCATCGGGAAGATCTCGAAGAATACTACAAGAATATACGGTTGCATGTAGGATTACACACGAATTTGAGGTAATTATTGACTAAACTCCCTAATTTCAAGAGTTTGGTTCGATTTTTATTAGAAACCGAAACCTAGGATTAAATAGTAAGAAATTTAGGTTGCATGTTTAAAATTTCTGAAGATTATGGTAAATTTAAGTTAACAGAAGTATCAGAAACAAAATCTACGGATTAATTCATTCAAATAAGTTCAAAATCTGAAATTTTAAGTAAAAATGTGTTTTGACAAAAAAATAATCTATTTTGAATGATCTTGAATGAATTATGATGTTATGGATAAGGAAAATTGTATAAAAACACTTAATTAATGATAACACCACTTTATATTTCATTGCATGTTACTAAAAAGTGTTTTTGGGCAATTTTAATAAAAATCCGTAAGTTGCGACCTGCATATCTGCATGTGAACTCGGCGAGTTCATAGGGGAACTCGGCGAGTTCCCAAGAACACTTGAATATTTCTTCAAAAATTCATAAGTATTGGATCCGAATTCGGTTGGGACCCGAATTCGGATGAGAACCGAAATAAGTTTTGGACCTGAAATAGAACCGAACTCGGATGTGTCCGGAATCCGGTTTTGGGTCCGTACTTCGGACGTGAACTCGGCGAGTTCACCAAGCCAACTCGGCGAGTTCTCTGCGCTTCTTGTACAATTCGAATGAAGTGTCAAAATTTCGGATGGTGCCCCATCTCGGTTCATATTTCGGATGACTCAATTCGGACCAACTTCGGATGTGTCATTTCGGATGATTTAGAACCGAATCTGGATAATCCGAATTCGGATGGTCCTAATCTGAATGCAGTATTTATAATTCAAAATATATATATACAACAGATTCCTTATATAAATATGAATGATCAAATATTGAAATCAAGATCTATAAAATTAAGAAATACCATCAAATAGAAATCATATGAATATATATATGCACGATCACATATGATCAGATTTCCGAAAATGCAATCTTATGAGACTTTGAGATTAAAGACCAACGAATGAACATTGAATTTATTATTCAAATGATTCTGAGGCTAATAAATATCAATAATGATATGATTAACAGATTGAGAGCAACTGAGCCAGAGCCAGAAAATGCAAATAGCCAGTAACTGTGAGTTGTAGATTTCACTTTAACTGCATATTATGTGAATTGAGACTTTTGTTGCATGATTCTGATTTATTGACATTCTGATCTTGAGCTTATTGACATATGTTATCATAGTATATTTACTATGATTTGTTGAGCTGAGCATTTATTCTTCCAGTATCTATTTAATTGGCGAGTCATTTGATTGTTAAGCTTAACTCCATCACTATTGCTCAGTGTTGGGTTAATGTTAAGCTTATGATGTGCTGATTTACGTGATGAAAGCACAGAGGGTAGCTAGAGCTGAGCATTCCGATGATATCCATATAGAGCTTTTACTGGTAGCTAGCCCAGTACGTGGCTGATCCCCACTAATGATGCGTGTGTATGGATTTATCATCATCCGAGCATTCCTTATGAATTTGTCTAAAAGTCTCAAGAGCAACAACAGTTTTATAACTGGGAGCTGAGCAAAGTCGCGCATCAAAAGAGCATTAATTGGCCAATGTCCCTTCGAGATTGAGCTGTGCATGAGCCTAGTGCAGTGCATATAGAGCTGAGCCGTGCATGAGCCGAGTGCAGTGCATGTGCTTCCGCGTTCATAATTGCATGTTAAATGTGAAATTCTACATTCTCACTAAGTAAATAAGCTTACCCGTTGTTGCATTATTTTTCAGGTAAAGGCAAAGGATTGGCTGGACCTAGTTCTTAGGTCAGGACTTGAAAGAGCTTGAAGTGCATTAGAACCTGTTCCAAAAACTTGGTACTTGATTAAAGATAGAGCTTTGGGGTTCGGGGCTAGTCTATATTCGTGCTTTGATGTTTTAGTCTAGAAGTCTGCCCCTATCACTTAAAAATTATCTCTGATTGTAATTAACTTTTATTCCGCAACTGTTAATTTTATCTTAGTTTCCTGATTGATATTGCATTGCTAATGGGACCTAGACTTGAGACCTTTGAGAAATCAGAGGAAGGGTCTCACACACAGGGACCATTTTTGTAATTAACTCTATTATTTATTATGACCTATTAATTTTGTATATTTCTAAATATATACGAAGGGTAATTATTTTCTTATATATATTTTTTAAACTTTTATTACATTATCTTATAATTAATAAGTTAGTAGATTATTATATTTTGTTTGATTTGATTTAAATTTAAAAGTGGATTATATTAGATTTGGATAGATTTAATTAATAAGTTAGTAGAGTATTATATTTTGTTTGATTTGATTTGATTTGAATTTAAAAGAGGATTATATTAGATTTGGATAGATTTGATTTAAATTTCTTTATTATTTTTTAAATCTATAAATGCCACGTGTCGATTCATGGTGACGACACGTGGCTTTACCAGAAATGAACATAGTTATTCTTTTAATAGTATAGATATTATATTATGTTTAAGACGTTTAAACAATATTTTATTTTTATTATGTGAATATTCGTTAAGAAACCATGTTGTTATATTTATGATGGACTGTTATAGACATATAATTGGTTATGACCGCATTACTATACAAACGTATAATAAATTTAATACATATGAAATTTCTATTTCTATTAGTAACAAAATCTCATAAGAGAATAATCTATTTATTCAAATGTTGTTTTATTTGAATTTTGATAACGTCGTGTAGTTCATTTAATTACATGTTTGATTTTAATTATTCGTAATTTCAGTTAACAAACTTATTTCTTCAACTAACAATTTATTCATCAACAAATAATTTAATCCTTGTGTAATGTACCTGTAAGCAAAAACTTGTTTTTATATAAATATCAGTGTTGCAACAACGTTATAGATATCCAAATCAATAGGGGTTGGATCGAATCAAATTTTGGATGACTCGATAATATTTTTTGGAGATACATGGTATGATTAATTGATTAGTACATTGTTTTTATTGAAACACATAATTAAAAAAGAGTAAATTACAGATATGGTCCATGTAGTTTGTTTAAAATTACGAAATAATTCCTTAACTTTTAAAGTTGCAATGGTAGTTTCTCAAACCACTTTTTACTTGTAGAAATGGTTAATTTATTTCTAAATTTTGTTAAAAATGACGGTATTGTCATTTTCTCAATCATAAGTTTGATCGCTCCACTATTTATTTTAATTTTCAAATTGATCTTTTTTTGTTAAATTTTGAATTTTAATTTTAAATTAAAAATATTAATTTAACAAATTAAGATATAATTCTTTAATAATAATAATAATAATAACAATAATAATATTTGTTTATTAAAACATATTCTAATAATAATAAGTTTTAACAATGAATCAAATTATAATTTATTAAATTAATATTTTAAACTTAAAAAAAAATAAGAAGGACCAAAATTGAAATTAAATAGTAGAGAGACCAAACTTACAATTAAAAAAATAAAATTATCATTTTTAAAAAGCTTAGAAAGTAAAAGACTGAATCTGCAAGTAAAAATAGTTTAAATGACTACCGTTACATTTTAAAAGATCATTTTTATAATTTTGAGCAAACGATAAACCATTTCTATAATTTACGTTTAAAAAAATATAAAAAGAAAATTTAGTTACTTTATTGTCTGAAGATATTATATTAGATATGTATAGGAAAAGTTGACCGGATGTCCGAAGAAAGAACATGAAAACACCATTAACATGAACGCCAAATTTGTTTTGAGTTCAACTCGACAATGATGTACCAAATCATCGGTGATTCATCCTTTCCTGATTAAGATTGCAAATCATCTCGTCTGCCAGGTGGCGCCGCCGTCTACCGACCGCCATTCCCCGCTCTTCTCCGTCACTGTCACATCACTATCTCATCATTCATTTGTGTTCGATCGATCAATCTTATCCGACAACAACAGACAAAGACAATTAAACTAAACCTGGATCAATTTGGATAACCAGCATATGATTCAATCATACTTGTTCGATGGCAACACGAATTCTCAATATACTGATTGTTATTACTATATACGGGTTTAGCTTCATCTTCTCAAACCCTAATTTTGGTGTTTCTTCAACGATTGATGAATCTTTGATTCTTGACTTTAACGGAGATTATTCGCCGCCGTCGCCTCCACCGCCATCTCCACCACCACATCCTCCGTCGCTATCGTGCGAAGAAGATTTAGGCGGTATCGGGACTTTAGACACCACGTGTGAACTGAATTCTAGTTTGATTTTCGTAAGTGATGTATATATAGAAGGAAAAGGGAGCTTTCACATACTCCCTGGGGCTAACTTTAGCTGCCCTGCTTCTGGATGTTCGATAATCATTAATGTTAGTTCTGAGTTTAAGTTAGGGTTGAATTCGGAGATAGTAGCAGGGACGTTTCATGTTTCGGCAGGGAATGCGACATTTGAAGAGGGTTCAATGGTCAATGCGACTGCTTTGGGTGGTGATCCACCTGAGCATACGAGTGGGGCACCTAAAGGGGTGCTAGGTGGTGGTGGAGGGCATGGTGGGAGAGGTGCTTGTTGTGTTGTGGATAATACCAAACTCCCGGAGGATGTATGGGGAGGCGATGCATATGGGTGGTCGGATTTGACTGAACCATATAATTATGGGAGCAGAGGTGGGACTACTAGTAAAGAAATGGATTACGGAGGCAATGGAGGTGGAAGGGTTTGGGTCGAGGTGGTGGATGCCGTTGAAGTTAGTGGGAGAATTTATGCAGATGGTGGTGATGGCGGTGTGAAAGGCGGAGGAGGGTCTGGTGGCAGCATTTTCGTGAAATCTCGGAAAATGTAATGGTTTCTTTCTTTAATTTTTTACTTTTAATTTTGTTGTTATATCCTTTATATTATCAGGCTATATGGTAAGTTTGTAGTTTTCCATATCTTGAATGCTCAATCCTCTTCATGTGAACTAATAGGTTTGGAAGTTGAGGTACCATGTAAATGAGTGGTCATAGGAAATTGTCTATTGTAACATTCTGCTTGTTGCAAATGATACTATGTGTTTGGCACATGCTCATGGATGTTTTATTATTATTATTATTATCTGTTTATATATTAAGATAAAATTACCAGGAACCCATGCAACTGTTCTCGTAGTTCTTTCAACACCATTGAATTATGTGCTCACTTAAATGTATACATGGTGTTACAACATTATGGTATGGTATATGTATAAGAAAAATCACCACTGATCACCCTTCCCAATGGCTATTCAGACAACAAATCTTCATAATTAATGTTCCATAGGCCTCTTATTCTGTAAACCACTTTTTGTCTTGGAAACAAGTTCTTCTCATCAACTATTCTAGATAACTACTTGACTTAGATCAAGTGGCCACCATCAAAAGTGGGAGGGGTTCCCCTTGGTTGAGGTTTTGAGTTCGAATCTTGCCAAGGGCGGTTCTCCTTAGGTGGAGGTGTGGGGTTTGGTTCTCACCCTCAATGTGTGCTAATAACTAACCATTAACATCTGCTGTTAAAAAAGAAATACTATTCTAGACGTCCACAACTTTTATGACATTAGTGAAACAAACAATTCAGTTGCTATAAGTATTTGTATTTATCTGCGATAGAAAAATGTCAATATCAAATGTGTAACATAAAAGTTGTGTTCATTATCATTGACCAATATGGAAGTTCCATTGTGTTTTAGGTGTGGGTTTTGTAAATAGTTTCCAATACATTTTGCTGAGTAACAAAAACTGTGTGGGCACTATGGTTTTAGGGAAACACTGAAACAGTAAATTGGGGTTTCACTTAGTGAACAAATTCATTTGCACCAACACCAGAGACCGAGAAAAATAAAAATATGTGTGTCAATGTGTGCTTGTGTTAAATAGGTAAATTTTCTTCACAATCTGCATCTATGCCATGTACTACGAGAATACAAATTGGGGACGCTGTTAAGCTCTTGATGCCTTATTACTAAGAAAAGTTAAGAGGAGGTGCTTTGATATTTGCATTTGAACTGCTTGGACAGTGGACACTGAGCCGGTATAAGCAAGGCGAAAATAGATTAATGTAACATGAAAAATGAAGAGAATTTAGGTGAATGAACTTTGTGCTAACTAGTAATCACATAACATGGAACATTTAAGAGCATTTGGTTCCGTTGGCCCCTGTTTCTAGCCATAAACTTCCCTGACCTACTTTGATGCAGGACAGATTTTTTATTTTTGGGTAACACAGAAGGGTTAATACAGAGGTTAGATGTACAGAAACAATGAGGAGATAAGATGTGTTTTTTAAGGATAGATTGACGATTGTCTACCCTCTTGATATTGCATCCTCTTAACGAATCCAGGAGTCTTCTAAGATCAAAAAGGGTCTAGTTTAACTTCATCTTATTTATTTATTTATATATTTTTTGGGGGTGGGGTTGTTGGTTTGAATTGGAACTCAGGCAGTGGATTGTGATCCCGGAAGATACACTGTAAGATTATCTATGCTAATGAAGATTCGTGTTGCCTAGCTATCAACTATCTTTGTTTCTGCAATAATAGTATGTTTTAGATATATGTTTGTTTATCTGAACAGTGACATGGAAGCTTATTTACTGGTTAACTATTTGTCAGATTTGGACACTGACTAGACATAATTATGCAACAATTTCTTTGTTTATTTTATGAAGAGCAGGACAGGTAGTGGGGTCATAAGTGCATCTGGAGGAAATGGGTTTGCTGGAGGTGCTGGTGGACGAATATCTGTAAATGCATTCAGCAGGCATGATGACCAAGCATTCTTTGCTCATGGTACGTTCATTTGATTATCAGGCACGCTTTCAATGATCTGGTATCCATACATGTTGGTAGAGTTGATGCAAGCATATTTATCTTACATTAAGCTTTTGTTCAATGATCTGTGTTTGTAAATCACTGATTACAAATTTACAATTACACTATCAGTGAGTTGCAGTCACAGCTCTGGCTAATAGCTATCAGTCTGAAGCTGAACTTGCCATTAATTTGATGAAACTTATTCTTTAATACTTCACATTTAACTAATAAGTCATCTTAGCAAACAAATGCAAGACATATGAGGAATAACACTTGACCTATCTGGTTAAAGTATAGACATGCCAACAGATCTCCATCATGCAGTTCTTGTTAACGGTGTAAGCTTTTCCAAAAATTATAATGCTAGGTCTGTAAGTGCTTCTGCATATCTATTAAGTGTGTGACAAGGCATACCTTTACTAGCAAATAGACTCATAGAGACAAGAGACAGATCTCTTTGATACAACACCAACAAGGCAACAAACCCTTTTTCCAATACTAATTGGGGTAGGCTAAGAACGGAACCCAATAGAAATGTCAAAGTGGTGAGCTCCCCTAGGGATCTGCAACAATAATAGCATCCTTCCATGCACTCGTATATAAGGTCAACCTTCTTCATTACATTTACCTTCAATCAAATCTCTCTTCACTATTCTCCCCTACATCTTTCCTTTTGGATGCTTAAATATTATTTTTTATATCTTACGTTAAATGTTACTTGAGTGGTGACGAGGAATGTCATAGTGTTGTCATTTAAGGCACTTGTGAACTTATGTATGTGGTCTAATTTGGGAACATTCCATATAGTAGGTTTTAGACAATAGTTTTGGCGGCATATGTGAAATCATGTATTCAATAACTCTTTCAAGTAACACTAAATAAAAGTGTAAAGGTTAAAGGAACTTGTATTTTACACAATAATGATACTCTGAAGGCTAGAATATATACACAAGGGACTAAGCTAAAATAAGGACATAAATTAATGTACATAATCTCCTCCTAATATACTCCAACACTCCCCCTCAAGCTTGAGCGTATATGTCATATGCTTCAAGCTTTTTACAAATGTATTCAACTCGGGAACCTTTAAGAGACTTTGTGAACTTATCTACCAGTTGATTTTTGGAATTGGCAAACTTGGTTATAATAGCACCATCTGTAAGCTTTCCTCTGACAAAGTGACAGTCAATTTCAATGTGTTTGGTCCTCTCATAAAAGACTAGATTAGAGGCAATGTGAATAGCAGCTTGATTGTCACATATGAGCTTCATCGGGGAAATTTTGCAAAACTTTAGTTATTTAAGAAGTTGCTTGACCCATACAAACTCACATATTACTTTTGCCATTGCTCGATATTCGGTTCTGTGCTTGATCTAGCTACCACACTTTGTTTCTTACTTTTCCAATACTCCAAATAAGACACAAAAACCAGAGGTTGATCCTCAGCTGAATGGACATCCTCTATAATCTACATCCGAATAACATTGATCTCCATATGTCCTTTATTCTCGTACAATAACCCTCTAACAGGGGCTCTCTTGATGTACTTTAGAAACCGTGGAGCAGCTTCCCAATGTGAGTCGAAAGGAGTGTCCAAGAACTTACTAACTACACTCATAGCGAATGAGATATCTAATCGAGTTACCGTGAGATAGTTAAGTCTGCCGACTAACCTCTGATATTTCCCTTGATCTGCTAATGGCTCCCTGTGTCCTGGTAAGAGCTTAACATTATGGTCCATTGGATTTGGAGTATCAACAGGTTTGCAATCTAGAAGAACAACTTTCTCAATAATATCTAGGGCATACTTTCGTTGACATATTGAAATTCCATCTTTTAATTGTGCAACTTCAATACCAAGGAAGTATCCGAGTCTTCCTGTATCTGTAGTCTCAAAATGTTCGGATAAATGGTGTTTTAGTCGCTGGATGCCGATGAGATCATTTCCATTGATTACTATATCATCAACGTAGACGACTAAGAAGATCAAATATGACTTTGAATGACTAAAAAAGACTGAATGATTTGCCTCACTACGTCTCATCCTAAAGTCTTTAAGAATGAGACAGAGTCTCACCACACTTTTAGGAATATGAATAGAGGCAAGACTTGCAATACATACAAAGAAGATAGGTAATAAACGATCACACTTTTAATACTGATAGATAGGACAAGGACTTGAGGTAGATCGTGTACCTTTCCCGCTAGGCAATGGGTAGGTCGTCAGTTTGCTGAACCAGAATAGGAGAAGGGATTGCCGAAGGACACACGTCAGAGGGACTTGTGTTAGGTAGATTCTCAGGTGGGCTTGTAGTGTGGTACGGATGTCTATGGTAAGTCTTCAAAAGTGGATCTGCTGGCATATTAATAGACAAGTTCTCGGTGTTCTCAGTGTGTATTGGAGAAAACAACAGAAAAAGGGTGGATTTGATTAATGGTAGAAGACTCTTGGTGTTTGGCAAGAAAATACACCTGTTGGTAAAAAAAGTGACATCAACAGTCATGAAATACTTGTTGAGACTCAGAGAGAAACACTTGTATCCTTTCTGAAGACGAGAATAACCTAGAAAGAGACATTTTAGAGCTTTGGGAGCCAACTTATCTTTCCCAGGGCCCAAGCAATGAACAAAACAAACATACCCAAATGGACGGAGAGGTATATGAAAAGGAGTTTGATTTGGAAAGAGAAGTGAGAAAAGAGGGATCTTGATCTTGTAGTAACACTGATGATGGCATACAGTTTATTAGAAAACATGCTGTAAGAACAATATCAACCTAGAATTTTATAGGGAGATTAGAGTGCAAGAGTAAAGTGCGTGAAGTTTCAACAATATGACGATTATTCCTTTCAGCAACATCATCTTGTTGTGGAGTTCGAGGACATGAAGATTGATGTAACATGCCTTGGGTTGCCATGAAGTCAGTAAAAGGCTTTGAAAAATAGTCAAGAGCATCATCACTTCTTAAGGTGCAAATATTTACGCCAATTTTGGGTTTTTATCTCAGCACAAATATTTTGGAAAATTGTAAATAACTCGGAACGTTGTTTCATCGAGAAAATCCAAGTACGTCGAGAATAATCATCAATGAACGTTGTTTCAGGAAAAACATTACGAGTGTGTTTTCCTAGCTGACAAGATCACAATCAATAGAAGACACAAACAACAAAGTAGGTGCTAACTTCGTCAACTTGGAAAGAGATGAAAAGGTGATGAAGGTAGTGAGATGACGTGGTACTTCAACTTGCAGCAATAGAGGGGTGAGACCCACCCAAGTAGTAGTGTCCCTATAACTCATGCCCTTCGCGAATCAATACTCCCGTGCTCAGGTCGTGTAAAAAGACAGCATCAGGGGTAAATGTTATAGAACAAGAGTGAGCTTTAGTAACACAACTGACAGATAAAAAGTTAAAAGGACTTTTGAGTACATATAGAACATAGTCTAGGGACAAAGATGGAATGGGTTGGATTTCACCTTTTCCACTAACGTCTGTTTTATTTCTGTCAGCAACACTAATAGGATGTATGTAAGAGAAGAGAAAAGATCTTTGTTATCACATAGATGATTGGTAGCACCTGAACCAACTATGCATGGTCTCATAGATTGCCTTGAGTTACAAATGCAGAATGATTACCGGATGACTGGTTGTAGACTTGTAGTAGGCATAGCACATTGGGCTGACTTATATTTCAAATAGGTATCATAATCAGCTGTAGTCATATGTATCATTTGAGATTGTGGTGTCGTCTTGGTAGAGCCGGCCTGGAAAGCATGTACAGAGTGAGCTGGAGGTGCTGCCGGACGCCCATGTTTCTTCCAACACTTATCCTCAGTATGTTTAGGTCTCTTAAAATAGTCACAGTGGGGAAGTTTGTTGTTTGCCCCTCGCTTGTTACCAGCTAGAAATGCAGATGACGCGTGGCAGCGTCAGAGGCGGAATTTTTTAGGTTTTGGTAAGAGGGTGAGGGGAGTCTCACCTGGTAGTCGAAATCCAAAAATAGCTCTCACCGGAAAGATACGCGACGGAAAGAGGCGGAGACTGCCGGAGTTTTGTTACATGACTGGAAAAAAAATTCTAACCTAACTCTCTGATACCATGTAAAGGTTAATGATACACTGATGGCTAGAATATATACACAAGGGACTAAGCTAAAATAAGGAAAGAAAATATAATGTACATAATCTATTCCTAATATACTCTAACAAAGAGAAATCATGGTTCCTTATTTCCAAGTCACATTATTTTGTTGTTAGTGCATTACATTCCAGATTGTATTGTAGCTGTCAAGTTCCTTATTTTTATATTTGCAGGGGGGAAAAGTTATGGTTGTCCTGCAAACTCTGGTGCTGCAGGGACTTTCTATGATGCCGTTCCTCGGAGGCTCAGAGTCAACAATCACAATATGCCAACAGATACAGACACACCCTTTTTTGCATTCCCAAATCAGCCCCGTTGGACCGGTGTTGATATCCAAGAGTGTGCTAGAGCTACTGTTCCCTTGCGATGGAGTCGTGTGCAGGTTGTCAAGATATTTGCTTGCAACAAAATTTTGAATGTGTCACCTAGCATTTCCAATTGTGTCAAAGTCAACTTTGTTTTTCACCCGACTTACTGTTTTTTGGTAATAAATAGGTTCAAGGGCAACTTAGTTTATCAGCTGCAGCTGTTTTAAGCTTTGGCCTTCCACATGATGCTGTGTCAGATTTTGAATTACTGGCGGAAGAACTTTTAATGAGTGATTCAGTAATCAAGGTTAGTGAGAAGCATCATATATTTTCTACAACCCTTGTATCTCTTGCTGTTATCTCGTGCAAGGTAACATCAACTGTTACTTTTTAAAGTTATATTGAGCGTATATGTTGACCAAATATTTTTGGTGGTTTAAATCTTTTATTGAATGCAACACTTGTTGTGCAAGTCTAAAAGCTCGATCTTTCTCTTTATGGGTCAATACATTCTTGTTAAGACTGAATCAAAATTTGGGTATTATTCTTCACAGATATAGTATTGTCACGCCTTAGGCTTAGAAGTTCAAGTTGAAGAGTGATGTTTACATGACATTGTGAATATTTATGATCTACTTGGTGCAATATCCTTTTTTTCTTATCTGCATTATTCATTTTTTAGGGGCTACTGTGACTGATTAAATCAAGTTGCCACTTTGGCAAATTCGACATTCATTTTCTTTTACTGGGAATTTTTCCCAGGGGTGATTTGGGTAAATTCTCAACTGGCTCCTGACCAATTATTTAAAAAATAATTGTTAACGGAACTGACCTGGCTATTGTTTGATTATGCTTGACATGTGATAGTCAGCAGCCTGACCTGACTATGATTCTTTCTTACTATTATTGCTCTCCTGATTACATATATGTTCTAAACTTAAATGAAACTAGTTCCATATGCTCGTGAGTTTGCAGACATTAACTGTTTTTACATGCGTAGATTAATTGTTTTATTTTAAAGCCTTTACCACTTCTATTTTTCTATTTTGTATCATACAAAGAAGTTCAATTGTATTCTTATCACCATCTTTAATATGTTCTTTTAGATATATGGGGCTTTGCGAATGTCTGTTAAATTGCACTTGATGTTGAATTCCAAAATGCTTATAGATGGTGATGGTGAGGGTGATCCAATTATAGCCACTTCATTGCTGGAGGCTAGCAATTTACTGGTTCTGAAGGTAATTCTTTTTCCCTCTTTTGTTTGCTGAATCAGTTCATAGCTTTACTTTAAAGATGTGGTTAAGGGATATTTTATTTCAGGGAGGATCTGTGATACAGTCAAATGCAAATCTTGGTGTTCATGGACAAGGGTCATTGAATTTGACCGGGGCAGGCAATATTATAGAAGCTCAGCATCTAGTTCTATCAATATTTTGCTGTATCAATGTAAGTCTAATTATGTTATTTATTTAACTTGCTTGTTCCATTAAAATTTTATTTATCTGTGGTTCTTTTAAAAGCATTATCACTCTTAACATATTTTTTATACAATTTGAGTCTGTAAGAATCTTTACCCCTGCATCATAATATTTGCAACTAAGGTTTCCATGTCATTGTTTTCCATATTACCTCTTTAATTTTGAGGAATATAATCTCCTGTGGACTATTGTGATCAGCTCTCACATATTCTGTACTAAAGCGATAGAATAGATGCTTTCTGGATTATAGTAGTGGATTAGGATGTTCTTTTCTAAAACGATAGATTAGATGCTTTCTGAAGCATAGTAGGTGGATGTCTAATCTAAAATAGAAACATGATGTTGCAAAAGAAAATACTTCTCATACCAAGTGTTAATTCTTTATACAATATATCATTAGATAGAATAATTTATAAAGATGCCACAACATATGGTAACTATGGTAGTAACATATTAACATGAAGCATGATGAATAAGTTGATCTCAATGTGTCCGTGATCATCAATATCTTCTTGCCACCCTTTATGTCGGTGGCCAAAGTGTTAATTCTTTATGCTTTAGGTTCTTTTTGTTCTGACTTGTCAGACTTCTATACCTTGATGGATACACACACACACACACACACACACACATATATATATATATATATATATATACATCTATATTTATATGTGTGTGTGTATGTGACCAGACAGGCCATATCAGACATATATATGTGTGTGTGTGTGACCAGACAGGCCATATCAGACAGTTCTGGCTATTCATTCCTACTCTAGAATCTAGATAGTGCTTACGTTGCATGGAGTGAGATGCTCATAATTTTTCTTTCAGGTTCTCACAGGAATAGCGTTGTGAATATTGCATATCTGTGAAGTATGTCGTGTAGTTTGTTATCTGAGTATCCGATTTAAAAAGATTATCATGTGCATTATAGGTCTATTGAGTTGTATAATCTCTTCATTCTTGTATGTCATTATATACAACTATAGTAGATGATCTTTTTGATGCCAACCTTGACTTCAAGATACAAACTTACTATTGCTTATTTCTGCTTTAAATAATAGACTTGGCCACACATGTAGGTTGAACCTGGATCGGTGCTCCGAGGTCCATTAGAGAACACTACTAATGATTACTTGTAAGTATCTATGGTGTAGTACTATCCATGATTTGTTTCAGACTGCAGTAGATGATATATTGATATATGATAGGGCTCAATGTGAACTTGAGGTTTGCCCCACGGAACTAATTCATCCGCCTGAAGATTGCAACGTGAACTCTTCGTTGTCCTTCACTCTTCAGGTGATTTTGTTATATTAAATTGTTTTTTCTTGATTAGAGTATCAGACAATTTAGTCAGTAGTATACGGACCGAGTTCAGAAAGTATTTGACATTTTTTAATTAGTCCTTGTGCCTATGCAGATATGTCGAGTTGAAGAGATAGTTGTTGAAGGTTCCATTGAAGGATCTGTTGTTCATTTTCAGTGGGTCAGAACTGTACTAATCAAACCTTCTGGAGCAATAAGTGCTTCTGGGTTAGGTATCATTTTGTTCTGTGGGGTGGTGGGTCTTTGGTTTTGTCAGTCCAAATCGATTTTGCCTGCTAGTTGTAGTTTGTGTCAGCTACTATTAACTGGGGCAGTTTCTTTGTGGCCATCTCCCTGCACACATGCTACTCAAATGAAAGGTCATTCTACTTTTTCTCCATTATAAACGATGTTCAATAATTAATGTAGGCTGCATTGGTGGGATGGGCAAAGGGAGATTCCTGAGTGCTGGTCCTAGCGGTGGCGGAGGACATGGTGGCAGAGGTGGGGATGGATACTATAATAACAGTATCATTGTTGAGGGTGGTGTTGCTTATGGTAATGCTGATTTTCCCTGTGAGCTTGGTAGTGGCAGTGGGAATGATAGTCTGGGTGGGGCAACTGCTGGTGGTGGTATCATAGGCAAGCTTCTAGATCTCTAAAGCTGAATCATTTTGTTTTTCGTTGGCACTGTAATGTTTTCTGGATGTTTCTCAAGCAAAAATAGGAAGCTTTGAGTGCTTAAAGTATCATAAGCATGTGTTAATGATGCACACACTTTTGGTCACACAGTTGCCATCTTTGCCTCATGACACTTGAGTTTTGTTTCTCATTGTAATGGTTATTTATTTATTTTTTGTTCTTTTAGTTCTTTTGACTTAATACCACAACTTTCTGCACTAAAGTTAAGCTAGAAGGCCTTCTAGCGGATAGGTTGTTGAGAAAATGGCAATCATATACGGACATGAATCGCACTCATAGGGCATTAATCACCGAAAACGAACAAAGATGAAATCATATTATTATGTGATTCGATCCAAGAATGACCTTAGTATATTGTCTTACTAGCAGGTCCATATTATTGATTTCGAATTAAGATTTACAAATAAATTGGAGATATACTTGTAGGACAAAACCAGGCTGAAATCGCTTCTGGGCTTCGGCCGAATAATCATTTTCCTTCCAGAGTTCCAGGGATGATGTCCTTGGAAAACCTGCAAGGAGTGCTTCCCCTTTGACCCCTACCCACTTCCACCGAGGCACTTGTATAGTTGCATGTCCCTCAGACTCCTGCTTTGTAGCAGCGAATAAACCATCCTGCAACAAAAAATCAGACTCCAGAACTTAACATAGCTGACATCTGACCCTACTTGACTTGTGTACTTGCCTGGTCTTTGCCACTTGAAAATTTCCACGACTCATCGAACACCCTTACTTTCTCAGGGTTTGGTGCTAAAGATCCTTGATTGGGTGTAAAATCTAAAACCTCGAAGTCTTTTCTTAAAGGAAGCTCTCTTTTGCACTTTGTTTTTCTCTTATCCTTCCTGTTGTGAAAACCTATGCAGTTAATAGCGGCGTTATAGCGTTGCTGTAGCGGTTAGCGGAGGTTCAGGAAAAAGCGGTCCAACTATTGCCACTATATGGACACAATTTTGGATAAAATAGTGGGAAAATGGTCAAAATAGTGCTATGGAACCTAGGTTGGGCAATTTATGATTTTAGCTTTTATCATTTTAGTTTTATATATGTATTATGTTATGTTTTTATATAACCTTTTATGATTTCAATTATATAGATGTATTATGTTAAGTATTTATATAACATTTTATGATTTTAATTATATATATATAAACCGCTTTACCACCGCGATAACCACTATAGCAAATAGCAGCCCTTGGTTGCTATTTGATTTTTGACCGCGATAACTGCATAGGTGAAAACCATGGCACCCTTAACTCAAGGAGGCAACTTGTTCTTATTAACTTTGATTCATGGTAACGAATGAAATTAGCCAGTCCTTGGGGATTAGTTGTGCAGTTGCATATATTCAATGTGTAATACATGCATATTTTGTTGCAACTTGCAAGTCTTATCTTTTATCTGACACTGTTTTCTCTTTGAATTTTTGACAATAATCTGAAATAGTTATGGGTTCACTGGAGCACTCTGTGTCAACTTTGTCCATCTATGGCTCACTCACAGCTGATGGACAAAGCTTTGGAGAAAAATTGAGAAAGCAATATATCAAGCATGATACCAAGACTAATCCTGGAGGTGGATCGGGTGGAAGTGTTCTGCTCTTTGTTGATAGACTGATCCTTGGCAGTTCATCTTCCATCTCAACTGCTGGAGGCTATGGTAGTCCAAATGCTGGTGGCGGTGGCGGCGGCAGAATTCATTTTCACTGGTCAGATATTACCATTGGGGATGAATATCAGCCTGTGGCAAGTGTGAATGGAAGCATTAGTATTGGGTATGAATCTTGACGTATTAGGACTTTCTTGTGCACTTTATCATGCTGTATATGTTTATTTGTTCCTTGATGGAGTTTTTTTTGTCATACACCCAATCAACAATTCAATACACATATCTTTTAAGTTGAATCTTTCTTTGGTGAGCTAATCAAACACTAGAAGTATGGACACATGTCTTTGAACTGTGAAAACATAGTTTGTATGTTGTTGGGAAGAAGTATATTAGGCTTGTGCATGACTGAACATGAAATATTGTTTTAACTTGTGCATATTCTGTTTTACGCAAGTGTACCCGATACAATTACTTGCTGGATGCTGTTAAAGTTTAAGAACAGTGATAAACGACACCCATTATTTTGGAATTAAATCTTCTTTGATGCATTTACAAGTGCTTACACTTCCAAGACCTTATCATATTATGCAGATCGTCTCTTATTAATCACTTTAACTTATTAGTGAAATGGTTTCGGTCTTCATCAATGTAAGATGTCTCCTTGACTTGCCTCTATAGCCAACCATTTGGGGTATGCCTCCATTTATTGTTTCATACTTTCATTCTCTTCTGCCAGTCCAAGAGTTTATTCACAGGCCTCTTGAGCTTGAACATGGCAAATTTGTGAATGCTAAATGCCATGCCAGGGGTGGGGGCATATACATGACACTGTCCTTTTGTGAAATTAGAGCTCTATAAATGAATTAGAGAGTTCAATAACTTTTATTGCTAATCTAGGACCATGGATATTATGTGGTACTACTCTTAGAAATTTCAGTAAGAGATAACTAGCATAGGGCTGTAGTTCTGTAACATTTTAAGGTTATTTTTGTTGTCTCATAAAAACTATTTATGTTAGTATATACTCACGTTTTATGTACCTCTGTCTTCTTTAAGATGTCAGTTTTTTCTTTAAATACTCTTATTACGCTTTTGTTTAATTGAACTTGGCAGAGGAGGAGTTGGTAAAGGTCTGGGCCAACCTGGAGCTAATGGAACTATCACTGGGATAGTCTGTCCAAAAGGGCTCTATGGTATCTTTTGTGAGGTAGATTATTCCTCTCCGTCTGATGTCATGTTGTGTGAGTGGATAAAAAGTGTAATCAAAGTGTTGTCTTGTTTGATGAACAGAAGTTACTATAAAATCAGTGTATTTCTTCCAATTTTCCTACAAGTTGCATGATTTAATATTTATTATTTTGATCAACTGTACCATATAAATGTCAACACGGAATGTGATAATGAGTTCCACTCGTCATGTATTGCTAATTGAATCTTGATCTTTACCCTCCAACCTGTTTGTGGACATCTGATCCCTATCTATGCAAGTTCATTAATTTTCCCCGGTTTAATTAAAATTATCAAGAATAAATTTCCAAAGGAACTATAACAAAATGGAACCGCAATCACAGGAGTGAATAGCAAGGATTATGAGTTCATATCAACCTGTTCGTGTTGTCTTACCAGTGACATAATAGCCTGTATATTTAGGGAAATCATTATCACAATTTTATACGTTGATGTTGACTTCTTTCAATGTCACTTGTTTCATCGATTGCAATAACTTTAATGTAGGAATGCCCGCTTGGCACCTACAAGAATGTCAGCGGGTCTGAAAAAGCTCTTTGCTATGATTGTCCAGCTCTAGAATTTCCACACCGTGCCATTTTTACTCCTGTTCGAGGTATTTCAGCTTATATTCACTCTCTTTTATGCCAAATAAGTAGATTTTCTTTCCAAGAACCCTTCATTCCGTTGCTTGAAGAAATATTGCATGATATGTAATTGATTGCCCAACTCAAAGATTTCCCACATTGCTAACATATTTATATTTACAGGTGGTGTTGCTGATATTCCTTGCCCTTACAAGTGTGTTTCCGATAGATACCACATGCCACACTGTTACACAACATTTGAGGAGTTAATTTACACGTTTGGAGGACCGTGGCTATTTGGCATCATGATCATAGGTTTGCTTCTCCTTTTTGCTCTTGTACTTGGTGTTGCTCGTGTGAAATTTGTTAGTGGGGATGAGTTGCCTGGCCTTGTGCCTGCTAGACGTGGCTTGCAATTGGATCGCTCAGTTCCTTTCTTGGAGTCATTAAACGAGGTCTGTTTATTCAAGTTCCATTGTGACATTTGGCAGCTTAGTTTCAAAAAGTGGACCTGCTCTTCATTTGTAATTCTGAAAACAATATATTTTTTTTTTTCAGGTTCTTGAAACAAATAGAAATGAGGAATCCCAGAATCATGTGCACAGGATGTACTTCATGGGATCTAATACCTTTAGTGAACCTTGGCATCTCCCTCATTCTCCTTCAGAACAAGTAGCTGAAATTGTGTACGCGTCTTACTCTCTGGTGTTGTGTAGAGGGTTAGATGTTTTTTCGCAACCATCTCAAATATCCCTGAAAGTCCCTACAGTTTGGTACACTTCCAAGTGTCATGATCAGAACCTCAACAGGAAATCGGAACAACGCTAGTAGACACAACATAAACAAAAGAAGAAACACAACACAACGACATGTAGTGGTTTGGCCCCTCGAGCCTAATCCATGAAAAGAGAATCTCAGTTACAAATATTGGAATTACAAGAATGGAGGCCCTCAACTCAACATTCTTGAACACCCTCTCAAGCTTTGTTTCCCTCTCTTCTCACATCCCTCTACAAAAAGCCATGACTATGATCCTATATAGGATAAGCACTACCTAACTTCTTTACATCTGTCATGTGAATAAACGTAAAAAAGCCTTTTTAATACCAACCTTAAGGCCCTAAACTTAGTTTTCTAGTATCAGTTATGTGAATTTAGATAATTTTAATTTGATTTAATATTGTTTTAGAAACTATCTCAAATGCATTCTAAAATCCCTACATTTCATATAAGTGTAACTAAAAGTAATGTGTATGGACTTAATGGTACAAAAAGCAGTTTAGGGGTTTTAGGGGACATTTGAGATGGTTGCTAAAAACAACTAACCCCTAGTATAACTATCATTGTACCAGTAACGGACCCTCAGTGGTCAACACGATTTTCCACGATATAATATATGCGAGTCTGTTTATTTGTTTGTTCCTAAATAATAGTTCTATAGAATTAGAACGGTATGCAAATCATCAATTTTGGGGTCTGGCAGATATGAAGATGCATTCAATAGGTTCGCAGAGGAGATCAATACTTTAGCAGCTTATCAGTGGTGGGAAGGATCATTTTACAGCATCCTTTCTATCGTCGCTTATCCGTTCTCCTGGACATGGCTGCAATGGTGTCGCAAAAAAAAGATACAGAGATTGCGTGAGTTTGTTAGGTCGGAGTACGATCATGCCTGCTTGCGTTCGTGCCGTTCCCGTGCTCTATATGAGGGGCTTAAGGTTCGTTTTTATTTAAAAAAGATCTTTAATTGCCCTATTATTCATATATGGTTTCTTGTTGAACTCCTGGCTATTGGCATCATACACGTGTTAAGTTCATCTTTCTCTGAACAGGCTCATATCAATTAGCAATGTACACAACTACATATTCCATCAAACATAAAGCATCCTCATATATATATATATATATATATATATATATATATATATATATATATATATATATATATATATATAGGAGTGGGTTCAATGGAAAACCACTATGCACGTGAAAACTATGGAAACCTACGCATACCGTCCGATTTGGTGCATTTCATGAAAAACGCAGTGGCATGATCGTAAATAAGATGATGCATCACGCGGGATTTTGATGCATCACGCGGGAAATTTGATGCATCACGCGGAATTTTGATGCATCATGCAGGGAATTTGATGCATTTGTGGTGGTGCTATACAGTTTTCACAAGTTTTCACGTGCATGGTGGTTTTCCATTGACCCCCCTCTATATATATATATAAATATATATATATATATATATATATATATATATATATATATATATATATATATATATATATATATATATATATATATATCACTAGGGAATACAGTAGGCACTGGTTTGGAGGATTCATAAAGTCCGTTTTAGTTCTAGCATCTTGGGTTCTTTAGTTCTTCATTTTACTAGTTGAAAAGGCAAATGGAACAGATCTGGCAGATTTTATGAATTGGTCATTTGGAAATCTCTTGACAGAACTTTGAGAGTACTTGAATTCAACTGTTAAGGAAAATTGCTGTTATCTCCAACCATTACTTTCATACTCTATAGGTAGAAAAAAAATGTCAATCTTCCGGTTGACCCCGAGATGCTTACACTTTGTTGTTAATTGCAGGTCTCTGCAACTTCTGATATGATGCTTGCATATGTGGATTTTTTTCTTGGTGGAGATGAGAAGAGAGACGACCTTCCTCCTCCCCTTCATCAGAGATTTCCCCTTTCTCTAGTTTTTGGGGGAGACGGAAGTTACATGACTCCTTTTGTTCTTCATAGCGACAATATTCTAACCAGCCTTATGAGTCAGGTTTGATTTTTTATTAAATGTCTGACCGTTCGATAAGCATAGTTGTTAAACTTGTATGAGTCGAGTCATATCAGACCTAAAATGAGGCGACTCAGCATCCTAACTCGTATATAAACCTGACTTGTGTCACAACTTACGAGTTATCAACCTATTCGTTTCGAGTTGAGTCAACTCGTAACCTGTACAAGTTGGAGAATTTGGCAACTGCCCCATGGTTGAGTACTCATATAGGCCGTCCACCAAAAAAGACTAAAGCACAAAAGTAGTACATTTAATTAGAATTAATTTCTTTACCGCAATACTTTTGAAGTTTGAACCAGTAATTTGGCACGTATGTGGTAATGAATTGCGATTTTGACCCCTAAACAGTGAGCTTGTAATATTTTAGAAATGTGCTTTAATGGTCAACTTATACTTTGTGTGTGTCCTGACTCTTACAAGTCTAGTCATGGGTTGACTACTATCTTGGTAAGTTTTACATAGCATAATCTGTCCCATCATTTCTGGGCTGATCTCTTCTTCCTGGTTTTTGGCAGTCTGTCCCGTCCACCATTTGGTATCGATTGGTTGCTGGTCTAAATGCGCAGCTACGACTTGTTCGGCGTGATCAACTAAAGTCAACTCTCCGGCCAATAATAAGTTGGCTTGACACATTTGCAAATCCAACTTTGAGTGCTCAACAGATACGTGTCGATTTGGCTCGCTTTCAGCCTACTGCCTCTGGTTATTATCAATTTGGATTGGTAGTCTGTGCTGTCGAGGATGGGCTATCACCACCTTTAATCGACAGGCCACATGGTTTACCTGAGGTGCAATCAAGGTATTATTCTTTTGTTCACCCTTTTTCTGTTCATGTATTTTCTTCCATCTATTTTGATCAATCAATGATTTCACCAATACATTGACATGCAGCTATTTTGTTAATCATCATGCTAAGATTGAAGAGTCTGGACGAGAGTCTGAACCCTTAATGACACATAGAAGAGCATCCAGATGGATTCTACATGATAGTAGCTTACGAACACTTAGAGAGAACATGTTGTGGTACCCTTTATCTTTTATTATATGCAACACCAAACCCGTTGGTCATCAGGTACCTCAAAATGCTTGAAAGTCGACTAAAGTTAATTGTAATTTTTTCGATCGTTGTTGAGATTATGGAAGTCTTTTACACTATTGCAGGATCTTGTGGGGCTGGTGATGTCTATTCTTCTTTTAGGAGATTTCATCCTTGTCTTGCTTTTGTTGCTTCAGCTTTACTCTAACTCAATGGTGGCTTTCTTTTTGGTGTTATTTCTTCCGCCTCTTGGTATTCTCCTTCCCTTCCCAGCTGGAATTAGTGCGTTATTTAGTCATACGCCTAAACGTTCATCAGGCCTTGCGCGTTTTTATGCTCTGTGGAATATTACATCCTTGGTGAACACTGTAAGCTCTCTCCTTCAACATTTGATCTTCATTCGATTTTTATGCTATGCTTAACATCACATCATCGGGCCGAAAATTTTTGTATGAAAAGTTTTAAACACCATAGTTAAGTGTTAACTGCTAATCAGATTGATGAATGCACAATTACATTAGGCCGTTAGGGCATCCTCCATCTAAACAGGTTTCATGAGTTTTACCTCTTTATGAAACAGGTTGTTGCTTTCGTATGTGGATATTTTCTTTACAAGAATCAACTGCCGCCAAATGACGATCATTTAAATGTTATGTACTGGAGTTTTAGCATGTAAGCTGTTAGTTTTCATTTCCATTTAAAATATATATAGTTTCGCGTTACTAACATGCAGTGATGAGGTTATGGTTATTTGGTTGCAGGGATGATGGGGGATGGTGGATGCTTCCATCTGGATTGATTATGTGCAAAATAGTGCAGGCACAACTGATTGATTACCATGTGGCTAATCAAGAAATTCAAGATCGAACATTGTATTGTAATGACCCGAATGTTTTTTGGCAGTCGTGAGAGCATACGCAAACCCGAGGATGATACATACATGGTTCTTGATGTTATGTAATACCTTTCTTCCCGTTAGCGGTTCGTGTGTGTGTGTGTTTAGTTGATTGAAAGATAGAAATCACAAAAGCATAGCCTAGAAGTTAGAACCATATCCTCCATCCCCACCTCACCCCACCCCACCCCACCCCACCCCACCCCACAAACCAATACACATAAATGCACCAGATTTAGGTTTAGAGCAGGGATGTCAGCATCTTATGTTTATATTGTTTTTGGGACTGGAATCTTGATTTGTTAGATTAGAATATTAGATAGGGTAGGGTTTTGTTGTTTCATTTTCCACTCTTTTTTTCTTTCCTTTTTTATTCATTTGGGGTTTTGTTACAAATTGATCCCATGTGTGTATGTGATGTGTTAATGTTTCTTTGAGTCAATGTTTATTCATGTAAATCTCTTACTGCTAAAAGCTTTGCAAAAAAAAAAAAGTTGAATGAAGAGCGTAAGGTTTTAATATCATTATTTATCAAGTTCCTTTATATAGCGTATGAAATATTATCTGACTGTAGCCTGCTTGAGCTCGTTAAAAGCTGAAGAGCTTGTCTAGTTTTTTGAGCTTTATTTGTAAACCTTAAGTTCGGTTCGTGAATCGATTTATAGGTTTGATCTCAAATCGTCTGTTATACTCCATTATCCTATGTTGTGTATCGGTTTATTTAGTAAAATAGTAAACTACGGAGATGGTTCCTATGGTTTACTAGAATTTTTAACCCGTCTCAAAATAAATGTTCATGTTTCCCTTTTAAAATAGTCCCAAGATAACACATCTATTAATATTTATGATTCCTATTATGCCATTAGTCACGCGGTAAAGATATTGTCTTTTTAAAAGTAATTAGTAACCAAGGATAAAATTGTTATGTTTTTCTAAAATAAAGTGTGTTTTTTGTTTGCATATTTATTTTGGGACGGAAGATATGTAAAAAGCTGGAGTATTTTTAAAAAAAATCAGGTTGTATTTGTATGAAAACCGGGCTTTACGTAAGATTGTATCTTATTGAACGGAAAACTAAAGTATATATACTGTATAGGTTAAGAAAAGTTCATGTACTTACTACATCAATATAATTGAAAAAAATGTTGTTATTGTAAGAGTTTAACTTTATTTTTTAGTTGAATCTTTTTCCTAACTTTTTTAAATTGTTTAGTATTTCTATTAAAAATAATTTCAAGTTTGGTCTTGTAACATCCTCGGATTTAAATTATTATATTTGAAGTTTATTAAGTTTAAATTTGTAATTTAAGTTGGTTGCATTATATGGAAATTTAGTAATTTAGAAATTTAAATTATTAAGTGAAATAATTATTTAATTGTTAAGGAAAATAAAATAAAGATGGAATTCTTTATTTTATAAAAAATCAGTATTTTATGGAACCGGATAAGTGAAGGGGTGAAATGTGCCAATAGATGAAAGAGGAGAATAAAAGACTTATAATCTTTCATTTGAAATATTGCTCTCTCTCTCTAAAAATCTCATCTCTCTCGGCTCTCTCTCTCTCTAAACCATAGAAGATCATCAAAAATTGGAATTTGAAGCTAAAAGTTTGGATTCAAGTCACAAAGAAGGATCTATAAACACTGCAATTGAAGATTTGAGTTAAAAATCTTCTATATTTCGGATTATTGAACATTTTGGTTTGGTTTTGGATGAACTTTGAATCACTGATTTTGATTTCAAATGTCAATGCATGTGTTATGTTATCATGGATTCATGTAAATCGAGTGTATAAGATGCTATGTACAAAGTTTCAGGTCTTGATTCAACCCGAAAGTATGATTTTTAGAAATTAGTATGTGTTTTAGTGTGTGTGTGTTCGAAAATGATGAAAAAGGGTTAAAAAGGATGTGGTTTGATACATAAAGATGTTAATATTTGGTGTTAAAGTGTTGAAAATAGATGTATTTTAGTTGGTATAAGTTATTTCACGTAATGAATTAGTACCAGAAATGACTTGGATTAAATCCGGAAAATATCAAGACTGCACCAATATGAACTCGGATGTCCGAATTCGGATCTGGCAGGAACTCGGATCCGGACCGAATTCGGACAGGATCCGAAATGTTGATGTTCAAAATTAGCAAAATAATTTCTAAGTGTTGAAATTTCGGTTGAGGCTCAAATTCGAATGGGGTAGGTCCGAATTCGGATCCGAGATGAACTCGGATCTGGTCCGAATTCGGATGAGGCCCGGATTTCAGGATAATTAATATATATCAAATTATTTCTAAGTGTTGGAATTCGGATGGGGGACCGAATTCGGATATGGTCCGAACTTAGCATGTGTCCGAACCTATGATGTACAAAATAGAAAATGTTTACAACTGTTGTATTTCGGATGGGGTTCATGTGGGAACCGAATTGGGATTCATGTGGGATCCGAACTGGGGTCCGAATTCGGGTGGGGACCGAATTCGGACATAGATCCGTAATTGGGACCAAAACTTTGCAAAACTTATAAAAATTTGGTTTTATGGAATCAAACAGTTATTGACACGATGTGTTGTTACAACTGACTAACAGGTCCCTTGTGGTGTTGTTTAACCCACAGTGGGGTACTTTGTGGATCCGGTTGAAAGCCCGAGGAGAAATAAAATTGATTAAAGATTAAATACGCACCCACTGTGAGTACAGTAGATTTCGCATGGTTATATCTGTTTTATGTTAGCTTTGCCTGCTGAGACGTGTTGTTTCATTTGTTTGGTTGGAATTCTACTAACTTGCGTAGATTTAGATGCACATTCTTACTTGTTGCATGTCCATTCGATTGTTGTGCATCTAGTGATGGACCGGTGGGTCGCATCGATTACTCTGATGTTACTGTGCTATATGACCTGGAGCTGATCCCTCCTAGGCCCGGTAGGCAGTATGTCATCCCCGATCGTACGTTTGTCTCAGATGGTATGTTTAAAATGCCGAGCTGTGAGCTCGAAGGGGCTGCGGCTCTGGTCCGTACTTTGTGTACGAAGAGGATATCCGATGTTGGTCATCTGTGTTATCCTTGGGCTTCATAAAAATTTATAAAATGCGCAATCTATGTATTCACTAAGCATTCGCTTACGTTTTAGTTGTTGAAATTTTTACAGGAAAAGGAAAATCAGCTGCGGGACCATCTAGCTAGGTTGTTATTTGAAGTGAATTGAAGACTCAGTTGCTTATTTGGTAATTTATTGTTGAGATTAATGTTGTAATAAATTTGGGACAATGCAATGTAATGGAAGTTTTTAGATATAGACATGTAACCTTTGTAGCACTGTAGAGTGATTTGAAACTGTTGTAATACTTTATTTTGTACTTTAATTGCTTCCGCACTTTAATTAAGTAATCAGATCATTATGTAATTGATGTATTGGTGATTAATCCTGGGTGTCTTGTTAATGGTGGTTGTTGTGGCAAGGGTGTCACAGGTCTATAAGCAAATGAATTTATTTTCTGGTTTTATTTTAACTGTTTGTAATTAAGGTTCAATAGAGAACTTTTATGTAGCGAAGAACTTTAAGGAACTTTTATATATCAGATAATTATTCAAGAGTGCGTTAAGGGTATTTAGTGAATACTAAAACATATGGTAATTTATGTCTCCTTATCTCTCTTTCTTTTCCCCCCCCTCTCTCTCTCTCTCTCTCTCTCTCTCTCTCTCTCTCTCCTCTCTCTCTCTCTCTCTCTCTCTCTCTCTCTCTCTCTCTCTCTCTCTCTCTCTCTCTCTCTCTCTCGGTTTGCAAGACTACTGCCACCGCCGCCAAAAATCACCACCATGATGTTGTCCACCACCGCCATCCACCACCATATTGTTGTCCATCACCATCCCATCACAAGACGAGACAACGTTGTTGTCAACCACCACCACTATCACCGTGTTGTCCACCGTGCACCACTATCACCATCATCCATCCTCTCTTTCTTGCCATAGCCAATGTCATCCTCCACCTGGACTGCATTTAAAACTGAAACCACATTAAGTGTATCTAAATATTATGCTAACAACATAGATTATTTTTGTAATTTACTCCAAAGGTTTTTTATTTCTCAAAAGCAAATATGCTCATCCATGAGGATGGCAGAAGCGAAACCAAATTTCACTCTCCACGGATAAGCAAAAACTCGTTTTACTTGAACCGAAACCGGACCGGACTAGAACGTTTCATTTTTGGGCCGGTTCTCGGTTCCTACATTCTTTTAATTCGGTTTTAGTTCCATCTGGTTTGGTTCGTTTCAGTCTGATTCTTTTTTTTTTTCTTTGTAAAACTCAAAAAATAACCAGAATCAAACCGGACCAGACTATTTCATTTTCGGACCGGTTCTTGGTTCTTGGTCTTACACATATTTTGTTTTCGGGTAATTCGGGTTTGACCTATTCGTCTGGTTCCGGATCCAAGCTCATCCTTACTCCACACCAGTTCCATGTTACCTTTTCTTTCTTCTCTTAACCCTCTAAATGAGTAAATGGGAAGGGAGGTTGCACATCACTAACGCTGTGTTCCATTTGGTGGAAATGAAATGATTGAAAGGTAAAGAATAGAAAATGAATAGAATGGAAATGATAATAAACATTTCCATCCTTTTCTCTCCAATAGTGGAAGGAAGAGATACTAAGCAAAATCTATCTGATTTCCATTCTTTTCATTCCTTAAATGAAGTTTTGAAACACGACAAATTTTATATTTCATTCTAATTTCATTCCTTTTTCTCGTTAAGTGAGGTTGTGGAACACAGCGTAAAAGTTGAACTGGGGGAGGGGTTAACGAATACGGGTCACATGTCACATTGGCCAAATCTCGTTTCCTAGGAAAAAAAAGGTTTTTTACAAATAGGTCTTTTAAATTTCATGAAACAAACAATCTTTTAATAAATTAATATTCTCATTGCATAAGGAAAAATAAGGTATCTAAAAAAAACAAACAAAACTTTAATAATTTAGACGTGAATTTAAAATAAAAAAAAACAATAAAAAAAAAGTTAAAAACATACAGTCTCCATGGAACCCAAACAAAAATCATTTCTGTTTATGTACTTCATGTGACCCGTTGAGTATTCAATTCTCTTACCTCACTTCTCTATCCTTTAGCCGATCATGGAGTCCCTCCTTTACCCAAAAAAAACCCATTTAAATTGCTTAATTATCCATAAAAGATAGAACAAATCCTCCACGCATGCTCTGATGGTGCTGTATGAGAGTGAAAGATGATGCTCAAACAGGGCTTGAAAGCTCCATTTTTGTCTGACCAAGATATTATAACAAGACGAACAAATGGAAAACAACAACTGCTCTTTAGTGTATAATCATGTCAATCACAGTTATAATTTGTAAGTTAATTCGTCGTGGTTTGATTTTTTTTTGTGAATTCGTCGTGATTATGGTTATTTTGTTATGAATTGTAGCTTTTACTTGTAAATTCTGAATAATTTTGTCTGAAATTATCTGATTAAGCACAAATCAGTGATTGTTAAGTTGATACTGATAGAATCAAGTCAAAATGATTTGATGATTACATTCTGAACTGGTGGATGTTTTATTTATTAACGAAGTTAGCAAACGAGGTTACAACTTTTAGGAACTTTGAACATTCATTTTTCTGAAGAAACCATGGAATTCAAGTTTTGATCTACCTTGATGTTTCTGGTATAGTGATATAAAATCGTCTAGATCATCAGCATCTTCTAATGAATTTCAACTTCACTTGTCACCACTACTCAATTTTGACTGATAATTTCAGATTTAGTATAAGTTATTGTAAAAGTTGATACAGAAGATTAAGGTTAATCAACGTATTAACATTTTTAGGAACTCTGAGCATTTAATGGCTAAAGAATTCATGAATTTGCCCCCCAATTTTTTCTTAAAATTTTGTTGTTTTACAGTTATGCTCCTTGTAGTCGGGGGGAACTCAAATTCTAGCTGGTTAGATGATGCAAGAAAGAGGATACAAGCCGCAGATGCATTGAAATCATCTGCAAAAACCAGGAGAGTACAAGCTGATGAAGCAGTTGAGTCAATGGGAGCAGTGGTTGCCGCCGATGATGGTCGTTGCTCCGATATCGGAGTATCGGTTCTTCGAGAGGGTGGCCATGCAGTTGATGCTGCAGTGGCTGCTACTTTGTGTCTTGGAGTTGTGAATCCGATGGCTAGTGGTGTCGGAGGTGGTGGCTTCATGGTGATCCGGTCAGCAGAAACATCACAAACGCTAGCATTTGATTTTAGGGAAACTGCCCCCTTGGCTGCTTCAGAGGTTTTTTCTTTCTATCATCTTAACGAACATCTGCAATGCATGTTGTACTTTGTGCATAAATAACCTGAAGTACTACTATGAATGCATAATGTATAACGCACACGGCTACACTAGGCAGTGTGTTCACAAACATGTGAATATGCACAATGTATAAATTGTGTGAAAAATCATTTTGGAGGTAGGAATTTTGAATTTAGTATAATGCATTCATAGACTTTTTATTTTTTGTTTATTTTTGGGGGATCATATCCCGGATACAGAAAGAGCAAGAATAACAAAAAAAAATGATGATTCAAATCAAGATTTCTCTGGTACCCTATACCAAATCATAAAAAGAAAATAGACTCGTAAGACACCAAAGAATTGTTGTATCAGACTACTTGTCTTCTTGTAGAAAGAATTGTTGTATCAGACTGTTTGTCTTCTTGTAGTCGGATCTCCAAGTTTTTGGAATGCTCCAAATTCTACTTGAGCATCAAAATCTGGATCAATACCAGCAAAAACATCTAAGTCCATACAAAACATGAACGATCTTAATGTGGTTGTTATTTGAGCTTTTACGTCGAATATTAATGTGGTTTTATTACACAGAACATGTATGAGAACGATCTTGATGCCAAATATGCAGGAGCCCTGTCTATGGGTGTTCCTGGAGAGATAGCTGGTCTTTATAAAGCTTGGTCAAGATACGGGCGCTTGCCTTGGAAGACTTTGTTTGATCCAGCCATCAGGCTAGCAAAAGATGGGTTCTTGGTTGCACCTTATCTTGCCGATAAAATTTCAACCTATGTTTCTAAGATCACAAAAGACCCTGGTTTACGACAAGTGTTTGCTCCAAATGGGAAGATTTTAAAAGCTGGGGACATGTGCTATAACCCGAAGCTCGGTTGGAGCTTAGAAGTTGTAGCAAGTGAAGGACCAAAAGCGTTTTATGATGGCGTGATAGGGGAGAAGTTGGTTAAGGATGTTGAAGACACTGGTGGGATTATAACGATGGAAGATTTGAGAAATTATGAAGTTGAAGTCATGGATGCGCTTGCGGTAGATACAATGGGGTACACTGTTTTAGGGATGCCACCGCCATCAAGTGGTACGGTGGGGCTAGCTCTGGTATGTTGGTTTTTATTTCAAAAACACATTGGTGCTTTATTAAAGTTTAATCTTCTGGAATCTGGATATTGATCAGTGATTTATTGATGACATTGGTGAAAATGCAGATTTCAAACATCTTCGAAAGCTATGAGGACTCAAATGCTGCAAATGGCTCATTGGGTTTACACCGTTTCATCGAAGCATTTAAACACATGCTTGCTCTTCGGATGGATTTGGGTGACCCAGATTTCGTCAATGTAAGCAAGACCGTAGCTGATATGCTTTCACCCACGTTTGCGAAGAGAATTCAAGAGCGGATCTTTGACAACACCACTTTCCCTCCTTCATACTACATGCCCAGGTAAATTTGATCTTCTGTTTGTTTCATCTTAAGGTAGCGAACTCTTTTTGCTCAATAGCTAAATAAAGATAAACCAAACCACCCGAAGAGGAATGAAAGCTTCAAATCGAGTTCTCTAAAGTAAAAAAGTCAAAATGACCTACCTTTTATTGTAACCAGGTGGAGCCAACTTCTAGACCATGGTACAAGCCATTTTTGCATAGTAGATGCTGATAGAAACGCAGTATCGATGACTACCACCATTAACTATAGCTTTGGAGGCGGGGTTCTCTCTCGTTCCACGGGCATTGTGCTAAACAACGAGATGGGTGACTTCTCGGTTCCCACGGAAATATCCTCCGACAGCCTCCCTCCTGCGCCTTCAAATTATATTAGACCAAACAAGAGGCCATTGTCATCAATGACTCCGATCATAGTCCTCAAGGTAAAAAGAAGATCATAGAGAGATAGAGCGATAACTATCAACTAATTTGATCATTGATTCAAGTATTTAACATCTTGACAGAATATTAATTCAATTTGACATTTAAAAGTCAAATCTTTTAAGCTCAAGATTTGATATTTGAAAGGGGTAAAGCCACATAATAGTAACCTACTTTTGAAAATTTATCAATATGATACGTCTAATTTTTTAAATGTTATGACCATATTTGTAATACACCCCTGTTTTTCATACCATTAGAACCCTGTTTCGTATGTAAAAAATCGGGCTCTATTATGTAGAATGACCATATCGATACATAAAAACACGTACTATATAGACAATTAAAAAAGTAGACGTACCATATCGATACATTTTCAAAAGTAGGTTGCTATTGTAAGACCTTAACGCTGTTTGAAACTCAAAACAGTTGCATCCTAACTTAAAGATGCTTCTTGCATCAAAATTTGACCTTTGAAAGTAAAGAAAATATATAAAAATAAAGCTACTTCAGTACTTCTGATGTCAAAAACGCTCGTTTTACAGGATGAACAGTTAGTCGGGGTCATTGGAGGCAGTGGCGGAATGGAAATAACTCCGGCCGTTGCACAAGTTTTTATTAACCATTTTATCTTGGGCATGAACCCTTCAAACGCGGTTCAATCGCCACGAGTCTACCATGAGGTGTTTCTTTTTTTCTTTTAACGGCTACATTTAGTAATAGTTCTTAGAGTGTATATATATATCGATCAACTTGTTCTTTTCTTGAAAAATGCAGCTGATCCCGAATATAGTATCGTATGAAAACCTGACGGTAATTGATGGCGATCATATCGAGCTTTCAGCTGATAGAAGGAAATTCTTGGAGGAAAGAGGTCATGTGTTGGAGTCAAAATCCATTGGAGCAGTCTGTCAGCTTATCGTTCAAACGCTGAAGAAGCCGAATGTTAACAGAAAAATCAAATATGAGCTTCAGCAAGTTTTGAGAGGGATGCTTACCGCAGTAAGCGATCCGAGGAAAGATGGCCGGCCGGCCGCTTGCTGTTAATAGCCCCTCTGGTGGTGGTGGTCGGTTTTTGGCTCCAAGTCTCCCAACACATTTTCCACTAAGCTGATGAAGTTTTTATTGCATATTGTGTCTGGATTTTATTTATAATCACAGATTCACAGGAACAACAATATGCAATGATATATTAGTATATAACATTAATAACAAATTTATGTGGTTTACTAGTTTATGGATCCATGTATTACATTAGACATGTTTAGTAAACAATAAATTTTTAAATGAGAACTTTCATGCATCATCTTATACATCGTTTATTCCATTAAAGATGCACTAAAGGTAATTAAAGAAAACTAAATATATGAATTATGTGGCAATGATTGTGCACCACGATCACTTGATGCATCATGTGGTTGGTTCGGGTTGAACTACAATACACCGCAAGGAAAACAATTAGAATCACGCACCCAGTCCAAGTCGAATCGGCTTGGAGGTCCAAACTCCAAACTAGTTTGGATTTCAGTTCGAGTCGAACTGCAATGCACCGCAAGAAAAACATTTTGAATCACGCAGTCAGTCCAAGTTGAGTTGGCTCGGAGGTCCAAACTAGTCCGGATTTTGACGGGTTCGTTCAGTCAAACCTAGTCTATTGTTTTATGCTTTTATATCAAACATAAAAAATTAAATTACCTGGTTGGGGATCAAACCATGAACCTCTAGCTTCATTAACTAATACCTTATCCATTAAACTACATATTGCTTTTTTTTTTTTTTTTTTTTTGAAAAAATGACACAAATAACTATGTACTATTAAGTTTGTACGCATTTATGTTGTACACTTTTTTTTGTTTACATTTAATAGTCAAACTTTAAAAATGTTATGGTTAGGTAGTTGGGTTATGTAAAAAAACCAATACCAACCCGTTACTACGCTTATGCTTATTTTCTTCTATAAAAGACTCCTAAATACAATAGGTATCAAATTTTAAAAACATATCTTCATCATCTACTGATTGGAGCCCTAATTTCCATCGTCTAAATACAATAAGTATCAAATTAAAAAGTTTTGTTTTCAATTTCATACATATCGTGTTTAGAAATTTTTATAAAAGAAAATAAGCCACATCAGAAATTTTTTAATTTAATGTCACAAAAAATTCCATATAAACATAGTAACATGTTGATATCAGTTTCTAGAAAATTCAACTGACTAATTGAAACACTTTTAGAATATTGACTACTAAATGTACATAAAAAAGTACACAACATAAATATGTACAAATTTAAAGGTACATAACTATTTGATGTCATTTTTCTAAACAAAAAAGTCAACGTAAACATTGGTAACCAGCTAATCCCGATTCCTAGGTAACCCGACTACCTATATAATACATTTTAAAAAGTTTGACTGCCAAATATACACAAAATATACACAAACATAAATATATACAAACTTAAAAATATGTAGCTATTTAATGTCATTTTTCCAATAAACGAATAAACTTTTTAAGTTGTAAATTTATAATCGCAAACCCCTCCCAGTCCTTTGTGAACTATGATTACTGAACACATTCCTTTGAATGGGCCTATTTAAAACTAGAAGCCCGTAAGGCCAAGCCCAGATCTCACACGTGCCGTGAGAATAATTCTCACACGTGGTAACACCCTCCAGCTCTTCGTTCTCGCCCTCAAACACCCCCGAAATTCGTCGCGCAATCACCTCTCAATTTGCTCAGGCAGATTCTTTATAGAAAGAGAAACAGTGGAGGCAGAATCGACTAACACAATTTCTGTCACAGATATCACATTTCTCATCGATTGTCATGTATCGTGCCGCATCTTCGAGAATCAGAACCCTACGGGTAAGTAATGTTCATTGATATTTTGTTTGAGTAGAGAACAGCCTGATTTTGAAGAAATTATATAATCGATTGATTTGAAAGTTTGAAGTAATATAACCCATTGATTTGAATGTTTGAATTTCAAGTTTTGTGTTGTCGAATCATGTTATTGGCTACATCTAAGGGTTCTTAGATCTAGTCGTGACGTATTTTCTACCCTTGCAACATAACGATTGTGTGTGTGTATTCGTAGTAAGCAGAATGTAGGAACTAGGAACAATGATCTCTAACCGTTTTGGTGCCAGACAGTGGTTTTGTGTAAATGAATAATTTGTACACGGTACAAAGAATTAGTCTTTATGTAGCTCAACTAGTTTATTAACCCGTGTATTACACGGAAATGTTAATAATTATAGTTTCCTTAAAACTATATAAACTTAAAATTGAGAAAAAAAACTAATATGTTCACTAATAACTTTTTAATTTATTATTATTATTTTATTAAAATATATTTTAAATGTTGTTTGTTGAGATTTTGATGGATATAGATATAGAGTCATTAATAGTAAAAATAGTAATGTACACTTGGCAAATCTTCGTTAAACCAATTGACATTCTATTCAAATGACACGTGACATTTAGTTACTCATTTAATAGAATAGATAGATGTATGAGTTAGAATGCTCACATGTATATTGTAAGTATACAAGACATTACTCATGAAAATAATAAACGATGCTCCTCTAATGTGGGGGAAAACGGAAAGTTTTGATTTTCTATCTGTTTTGGTAAATTAAGGATCCATTGTGAGAACAAATTACATGTATACAAGTACTTAAGTAGCACGTAGAGAAATGCCTATGGAATTAAGTTGCTTGGAGTTTAATAATTGTGATGCATGAATACCTGAAATGCTATGGTGGTATGGATGGCGGTGGAGCCGTGGAGGTGAATTTTGTTATTAATTAGTGTATTAGTTAGCTATAAATAAATATAATTGTAGAGAAAGATGATTTGAACTATTGTTTCCCATTGAAATCTTAGGATACCTATTTTTTGCTAAAAATTTCAACTTTTGTCATGCTAATGTAAAACCTAATAGATCACAACCAAAGTTTCAAGTTCTCTGTTTAAACTATGAAAAACTCTGAAAGAGAAATTGAAATGCAATGGGGGATCTCTATTCAAAGGCTTTAGTTGGCTTTCATTCATTCATGCAGAGCAGAGACTTGTCTTTCTTCAGTCAGTACTTTTCCATTTCGGGTATTGTGACTTCTTAGGGGGTGCTTGGTTGGGGCTGCTATTAGCATGTGGGTAATGGGAATGGAAATTGATTAAGGAAGCTTGTTAATATATTATATTATTGTACAAAAGACTTTTTTTGGGGTGGGGATGGGCCGATGGGGATGAGATTGCCACATATTCCCATTTCTTAGCATTCTTATTTCCATTCATTCCTCAATATGAACCAATCGCCCCCTTAATGTACGTTATGTGTGGATGTTTGATTACTGCATCTGTAATAGACTAATAGAGTAATAGCCAAAAATCTGACCTACAAATAGAAAGAAAAGATATTCCATTGTAATTGTATAATCTGTAGTAAATGGATTATGGCTATTTTTTTATTGTAATAAGATATTTCAGTAACTTGTGAGGATTAACGTGCATTTTGTATTGTTCGAAGTACGAAAGAGAGCTTTGCATGCAGCCATGTATTGATTTAAAACATCCTTCCCTCAGATGCAGGAATTAACCTGTGGGCTTACATGGTTGTAGATGTTGTGCCTATTCCAAATCAAATACGAAAAATGAAAACAAGAACGCATGAATCTTGAACTTTATTATCAAAACAATTCAAAAACTCTTCAAATACGGATTAATGTCTACATTTTGAATTATATCCACACTAATGACCATTTGAGTTCTATTTATATTATTTCTAACTAACTACATCTAAACTAATCACAAAGTAACCCTCTTAATAGAGAAAATACAATCTAAACCCTTTTGTTTCAAGTCATCATCCAACCGTAGACATCAACATTATAAAACCTACTTTTCTTCTGATTTTTTATATTATGTTCTAATTGCTAGATAAAAGAAAATAGTTATCTGCTTACGTTGGGATATACAATAGGGTTGTGCAGGCAATACGTCACTGACCAGGTTTGCAAGTTCAAGTGCTGTTGCAGCCAAGTCGTCACCAGGGGGTCTTTTTAGCTGGTTTACAGGAGGAAGTGGTTCGACCTGTCCTCCTTTGGACTTTCCCCTTAAGGGTATTGAACTCCCACCTTCTTTACCTGACCATGTTGAACAGGGAAAGACAAAGATAACAACTCTACCGAATGGAATCAAAATTGCCTCAGAAACTTCTACAGTAAGTCGGCACTTATTTATATTTTCCAAAGGCTTGCCATCAGACCCCTACCATAATCTAATTCAGATTGGTTGGAAGTCTCAAGCTTTATAAACCTAGCTTTGGGTTTTGCAAAAAAAAAAAAAGTTCACTTGGGAGTTGGGACAGTCAAGGTTCAACATATTACAATTGCTATTAGAGTGCATCTTTAGATAATTCTGACTAGGGGTGGATTGTGACCCAACAGGGCGAACGGTTAAATTGACCCGTAGTAAAAAACTAAGCTAGACATATTTTTTTTAAAAAAAATGATAGTTTATAAAACGGTGTATTAAACAAATTGTTCTTGGAATTTTTTTTAATATTATGTAAAATTAATGACTTCCCGTTTGATCCGTTTGCTTGAATGAGCTGAAATTGCCACCCCTAATTCTGACGAATAATGAATAAGCATATTAATGTTCCGAGACATATCAAGTCCAAAAAACTGAAAGAGGCTTTGTATTGCACTTTGAGGATAGCATTAATTAATTCCATTTGGGCTTAACGAAGCCTCATGTTTCTTTCTGAAATGTAGAAACATATATTTTTTGTGTTCTCTTTGAACTACAAACAGAAAATGAATTAAATTAGAAACTTAAAATTAGCTGGTCTATGTTTGAAGCTTTGTACTGTTGATTGATTATACTTGTTCTATATTTTTGTACAGAATCCTGCTGCTTCTATTGGGTTGTATGTTAATAGTGGCTCAATCTATGAAACACCAGCCTCATTTGGTGCTACACATGTTCTAGAACGTATGGCCTTTAAAAGCACAACTAATCGAAGCCACTTGCGCGTTGTGAGGGAAGTGGAGGCGATTGGTGGCAATGTGACAGCCTCTGCTTCTAGGGAACAAATGGGTTACACTTATGATGCCCTAAAGACTTATGTTCCTCAAATGGTAGAGCTACTTGTTGACTGTGTAAGAAATCAAGCTTTCTTGGACTGGGAGGTCAATGAGCAGGTGCTCTTCTGTTTTTCTCTTCATTCCCGGTACAATATATTTCTTTGATCGTTTGCATATTTGCTGATTGAAAGTGCTATTTTTTTTGCAGATTCAGAAAGTGAAGGCTGAGATTGGCGAATATGCCAACAATCCCGAGGCATTGCTGTTAGAGGCAATTCATTCAGCTGGATATTCAGGTGCACTTGCGAATCCTCTTCTTGCTTCAGAAGGATTACTCAGCAGATTAAACAGTACAGTTTTGGAGGATTTTGTAGCTGTGAGTCTCACACTCTCACACCATTGACTTTAACTAGAGGAATGCTTTTTTTTGGATCTTGTATTATTCTCAAGTCTCATCCATTTGACACATACACACACATTAATATGATGTGGATTACGTTACTGCTCTGAAGAACATTTTCATTGAGTGTCTTTAGGCAAACTATACTGCTCCTCGAATGGTCCTTGCCGCATCAGGTGTTGAACATGAGGAACTGTTGAAATATGCGGAACCTCTTCTCTCTGATTTGCCAGGTGGTGCTCAAGTTGAGGAGCCAAAGTCAGTGTATGTCGGAGGTGATCACCGTGTTATGGCTGATACAGGGGTGTGTCTCTTAAGCTTCCCTGCATGGTTATCTTTCTTGTCAGTCTTTGCCCACCCGATATCTGTTAGTTATGTCCTGATGCATCGACCGTGTTTCCCTTTGTTGTCAGAGAACAAGTTTTGCTATTGCATTTCAACTTCCTGGTGGTTGGCTTAAAGAGAAGGAAGCCATGACACTGACAGTTCTTCAGGTAGCCATTTTAGCTTTCAATATTTTCTTATATTTTTATAATGACTTTCAGCAACTGATTTTTTTATAGCTCAGGTCGATTCAATTAACTTATCTGATTCCTTGACTCGTCTGCTTCTCTGTCATTTACTTCTTGAACTTTATGGAATGTCAACTGATGAGTAAATGGAAGTAATGTTAAATTGATTTATAGATGCTATTGGGAGGAGGTGGATCATTTTCAGCTGGTGGTCCTGGAAAAGGGATGTATTCTCGGCTTTGTAAGTTACTTGAAACACCTAGTTTCTTTGTACTACAATTACTGAATGGAACTAATATCATGTGCATAAAATGTTTGGTGCTTCACATACTTGTAGATTGTTGTCTTGTAAGTTCCATTCCACAGTCAGCCATCCTTCAATTTTCATCTACTGTATTACAACATGGCTTTTAGACATAAATTGGACCGAGTTTAGTGTAAGCGGGGTACCCACCCCGAAGATGTTTCGGGGTTGCCACCTCAGCCCACCCCGATGGGCACACCACCCCGCAACCTTCGGTCCTGATTCAGCCCATCCCGACACAGCTCCCCACCCCGATGCGGGTCTCCTACTTCCCTTCTCTCTCTAAAAATGGATAAATGATGGGTATTGGATAGAAACTAGAAAGATAGGTATTTCCGAGATAAAAAGATAGAACGGGTAGAGAAAAAAAAGCTGATGTGGCATTGATGTGGCCAGAAAGATGGTTTTTAGAATGGTGAGTACGCCCACCACTCTTAGGTAGAACTGCTACATTACAAATGTTAAATCTCAATTACAGGGGTTGCCCATGAAATTGCCACCATATTTCCTTTTTGACCAAATTAGTCTAGACACAAGATGCTTATGCTTAAATTGTTGGCTTCAATGGAATCAGCCTGGAAATGAAAAGCTACACTAATGCAAATCAACTATGCATAGCAATGGAAACGGCTAGCATGTTTTGTTTATATTTGGAGTTGACTATGCACTTATTCTCAATTCCAGCCTTTTAAGTATGATATTGTTTGACTTGAGTGTATTGCGATTAACGGTACCAAAAACTGCAAGTGGATGGGAGTGGAATACAAACATAGTGGCGAAGAGAATAATATTAGAGATGTCAAACTCAACCTGAAGGTTATCAGTCTTCAATTTTGTCGTGTTGATTATAGTAGGAGTCGAATACAATTTCTTTTCGGTTTGCTCAATAAAAGTTGTAAGAGTAATGGCCAAGGGTGTATAATTTTTCATATATCACATATGTTGACTTGCGAGTTTGCTCTTTTTGTCCTGTTCAGTTTACAGTCTTTAGTTATGATGCATGCTTAAACTTTGCTCATTATGTTTGAAATATATTATTGTGAGCAGATCTTAGAGTCTTAAACGAGTATCCTGAGATTCAGTCGTTTTCAGCATTCAGCTCAATCTATAATCACACTGCCATATTTGGGATCCAAGCTACCACAGTAAGACCTCTTTACATTTTCAATCATTTTAGTTCTGTGATAGTTTAGCTTTTAATGAAGCCAAGCCACCAGAATAAGACATCTACAAGGTTACAATTGTATTTGTGCATCCTTCTTTTTATCTGGTATGCTGGCCAAAGGTCAGATTTCCTCAGTTATCTAAATAGCAAGTAATATGGTGTGTGGGGATACCATCCAAGGTTTTGGTTTGACCACACATACATACATGATTCCTATATGTTATTGGATCTTCCATGTAAGTTTAGCTCGGAGTTAGTTAGTCAAGGTTATTGTTTTACAATGTTCAAAGTTCTGCTCTTGTAATATGTCATTGTGTTTTGAACAGTAATACTTCTATTGTCAGCTTTGCCTTTGAGGTTTCTACATCCTACAGATTTTGTTTGAGAACTTTCATAATCGTGTCCAACAATTCTATGCTTTGTGAAATCAATGCTGAGATTACTAGGTTACCAACAAGATAAGTTACAGACATCCCTCTCCGGCCTCCCTAATCCCCTACAATTTGGTGAACCAAGTATCGTTTTTGTTAATTTGTTCTCAAGCTCATAAAGACATTAACCTGTACCTTTTTTTCAGTGAAGACATAAACTATGAGTGCATTGTATGCACTCATACAATGCTTACTGTCCATCTGAGAAATGGTGCTATATGGATTGGTTGATGGTTTCTCTTGTTCCATAGGCAATTGGTTGTTATTATAGTGGGATTAGACAAATTTCAGTATGTTCTCTTTTGTTTAAATCTTACTTTCCCAAACATCTGTATGACCTGCTCAATCTAGTCTTCTTTTCCCCCTTTCCCCAACAACTGTACCTTTTTTCAGTGGAACATACTACTATGCTCTTCTACTATAGCTTTAAATGCCAATCGTTATGTTGCAGAGTTCTGATTTTGTACCAAAAGCCATCGATATAGCAGCAAAAGAACTCATTGCAGTTGCCACTAATGGGGAAGGTAGCTTACCTTAACTACTCTCTCCAAGTTTTATGTTTACTTGATCAAAACAACCATTTATTTATGTTTACATATTTCAGTCAACCAGGTACAGCTTGATCGTGCCAAACAGTCAACCAAGTCTGCAGTTCTGATGAACCTTGAATCACGGGTATGCAATTCTGCTCGTGTTTGACTAGTCATTTGGTTGGGTAAAATACAAGATCATGTTTAATGTGTGTACAATTCATCGCTGTACGCAGATGGTTGCTTCAGAAGATATTGGCAGACAGATATTGACATACGGGGAAAGGTATTCCTTGAAACAAATCATCCTCTCAATCTACTTTTAGTCGGTCTTGGGAGATGTTTGGATTTGCGTTTTGAGGGTGGTGAATTGGTTATCAGTTTTTTGTGTTTTGAAAACGTAGAAAAGCAAAACGTTGTGTGGCATTTAAATCATCTTTCTGCTGCAAGTTTTGTCTTTCTGTGCCAAAAGGAACCGTAATAAAAACTTGAGTTTGGAGAGTTTTCTCTGCAACACTTCTTAAATCGCAAATTCAAACACTCCCTTAGTAATTTCTACCCTAATGCTATGATTCATTCCATCGTCCTCAGGAAACCTGTGGAGTATTTCCTAAAAGCTATCGATGAAGTATCAGCCAATGACATCACTTCCATCGCAAAAAAGCTTCTTTCCTCTCCTCTCACCATGGCTTCTCACGGAGATGGTAATTTTCCAACAACAACGAACACAACTTTTCTTGTGCTCTTTCATAACACCTCTTTTCTGACTTTCTTCCGAATATACCAATGCTTTGGCAGTTATAAATGTACCAACCTATGACTCGGTCAGCAGCAAATTCCGTTAGTGGCAACACTGCTTTGAAGTGCCAAAATCCGGTACCATCTTTCTTCACCTTGTGAATCTTTTGAGGTATCTTACAGCTGCCATGGAAAATAAGGACATTTTTAGATGCCTTCTGCATTACACAAGAATAATTTAAGGCAATCAATCCCTCAGCACAAATCATTTTTTAAGGCTTGATATGTATTCCCTGTAATATTTTCAAGTTTTGCGCATAATCGGCCAATAGACTTTACACCGTGTTTGAAAGAACACATGTATTTACTAAAAAACTAAAGTGGGTTGGGATCGGCCAGTATTTTTTTTTTTTTTTTTTTTTTTTTTTTTTTTTTTTACGAGTCTGCGTTTATCTACATACTTCTGGGTTTGATTTATATGGAGATGCAGCCATTTACATATTCAGAAGCAAATGGGCTAAAAAAAGTCATGATGCAAGTCATTTGTATTGTTGGTTTAACTTGTGGATTATGGGCTTATGGCATTCTTGTATAGAGATTAGAGGATTTTTATCACAAATTATAGTGTCAGGTGCTTTAAGGAAAATTGCATAAAAACGTACTATACTTTAATTCAATTTTTATTTGAGGTATTTTCATTAGAGGATTTTATCACAAATTGGTGAAGTGTCGCTAAAGATCAACAAGTTTGTTACCTTCAATTGAATAAATTAGTAGGAATGTCAAATATAAATAACAATTAACATTTTATCTTTGTAATTCAAAGATTCAAACAAGCTAATTTTAATTTCAATTTTATTAAATTCTATTCCAGTTGCCAAAGACCTTAGGAAGTGTTTCGTACTAACGAAATAAAATGAAATGAAATTTATATTAAACTCACCTATTTTTCCATAAAACACAAGCAAATCTATGAGAACTTTATTATCTTTTTATGTTTTTGATTCCCTCCTACAAGTGACATGCGTAATTTTTGTTATCCCTACACCGGAAAATCTAGAAGGGTTTCGTTGCAAGAATTTGTTGGATATCAATCGAAGGTTAGTTTAAAATTTTGTTGATTGCTTTAGTCAAATCTACATTTCCTGGACCAAGTGTCAAGCAAAGAATATCGATCATACATAGAATTGATTTGGTGAGAGTAGAAAAGAGATAAAACAATTAAGGAAGAATGGCAATAGTAGATCAACCAAACTGACACTTTCACTTGTGTTTAAGAGAGTCACAACCAACTCACTCACCCTTTCAAAGTCCTAACTAATTTGTCAAAACTCCTCCACCCCACCCCACCCCCCCCCCCCCAAAAAAAAAAGAAAAAAAAAACCTGGTATTTAGTTTACTTTACCTTGTAGAATCACATCCGAGCCATTTTTAACTTTTTATTGATGTAACAGGCCTCATGAATACCTCATGAACTCATAGGAACATGCAAATCATCTATCCGGATAGCGGACGTTCTTATTTGTTGAAACCGATAGAGTTTTGAACTTTAGCTTTTTTCTATAATAGGATTTATAACCACTCAAATCACCTCTAAAAATCTTATTACCCTTCTCTTATGGTCGTTTTTGCAAGCCGTGAATTTCATTTTAGGGATATTTGTGCAAAAACTTTCAAGTTGGACCACTTTTGGGATTAAAACTCTAACCATTTTCATTGCATAAAAACCCACAACCGGTAAAGTATTACAAAAATGAGATATTATCGGTTGAAAGTCACAAGCCACCGTCGACAAGTCACCAGTGACTACCGGAATTTTGCCGAAAAAGTAAATTCCAACAAAAAGATACAGATTTGAATAAAGAAATCAATAAGAAATGTGGAATAAAACACATGCAAGTGAGTTCGTTGGAGAGAATGTTTGTTGGGGTAAAAGGGTTGTCAGCAGATTGCAATCGGTCACACTATATTTTTTTTGTTGAAAAAACCTTATTTCAATAACATTTAGTTGGTTGATGGGCTTTTTGTGCAACAAAAAATTATTGGAGGGTTTAACCTAAAAAATTATCAAACTTGAAAGCTTTTTTACGATTGTTTTATGGCTTATAGATGATGTAATAATAATTGTTTATATGGTTTGAAGTTTTTTATTGGAGGTTTTTTTATTGTATTTGAAATAAGAAAAATACTCGCAAGCAAACAATTTCACAACCAATTAAGTAATATTTCTAAAATATACAAATGTTTTCAATGGTACGAATTGGAGTAATCATCAAATAACATTATCCATTTTGGAATTCATTATTATAAATGATATAATAATTGAGATTAATCCACATCATACCAAAATATAAATTAAAATATGGAGATGAGATTCAAGGAATTTAAGGCAGAATAGTTTAATGTTTGTTTGTTTGTGGGCAAGACTTTTTAAATGTTGCTTAATAATGAAGACAAAACATGCATGCTTTGCCTGCTCTATTTTCTCTAAGCAAATCATCCTTCAATTAAGAATCACAAGTCACATGCATCAATTTGATAGATATACATACAACTTGTGCGTGATCAATGTGACGATTGAATAGTAAATACATCTTTTGTTATATATATTAAATTTTTTTTTTAATGATATAGACATTTTACGTCTCACTCTTTTTATTTTATATATTTGGCAATATATATAATATTCATATTATTTTTTATTCACTTATGAGTACGTGTTTTTTCATCTTTCTGTACCACTAAACACATCAGCATCACATTAACTTTTTTTTCTCTTTATTCCATCTTTTTGTAACACATAAACTATCGTGGTGGTCTTCTTTCATCTGTCTTCACTATATATTGTGAATCATATAGACATATAGTCGATCAAATCGTCACTTGTTAACTATTGAATCATGTTTAACCTTTTTATTTCAGATATATTGATTCAAACGAAGGTAATTAATAACTAAAAGAAATTTAAAATATAACTAATGATTCTTGAACCACCATTCTTTTTTACCCTTTTTTAGGCAATCAAACAATTATTTAAAACTTTTTACAATATTAAACAAGAGCTTGGTGGATCTTATTTGATCCTCGTTAATCATGTATGCATGTCAAACATTATTTATTTGATTAATTACAAGTTTAGTGCTTGTGTAATACACATTTATTTAAAACTTTGGATATGGTCCCTGTGGTTTCAATTTTGCATAAACGGTCCTTATTATCACTGTTTACTTGCAAAAATGGTCCCTTGACCGTTAAATTTAACAATCAAATGGTTAAATCTTTTAGGGTAAATTACAAATTTGGTCCCTGTTGTTATAGGAAAATTACGGATAAGGTCCTTCTATAGAAGAAATTACAAATTCGATGTCTGTGGTTAACATTTTTGTTATGGTTTTGGTCATTTGACCGATCATTTTTTTAAAAATGACCATTTTACCCTTAAGAGTATTATAAAAATAGGTAATGAACTTTCTTTTTCATTAAAAAAAAAATAAAAATCCAAAACCCATTTGTTTTTCATTTTAATTATTAAAATAGTCTAAAAAATCAAAATATCTCTGTGTGTGTGCGTGAACTAGACCTCAAGCTCTGCAGATTTCATGGCAACGGGGATGCAAACGAGGACAAATCCAGCCATGACGAAGGCTGTGTTGCGCTTCCAGTGCTTGGGACGGCAGTACGGACCACCACTCATACTCCAGATTTTTAACAAAGACCATCTTTATCTATACAAGATGCCTCTCTCTATCTCAGATCTGCGCCAAGCAACTTTTGTCCTCTGTACAAGCTGCCATCAAACCCTTACTGATTTACTCGTAGAATTTGTTAGATTTTCCATATCTGAGATAGAGAGAGGCAGAAAGATATGGAGCGTTGGCCGTGAGTGGTCGCCGAGAGCTTCACCGTCGTCTACTCCGGTTTCCTCCTCCGTCCTCCGATCACCATTAAAACATTCATCAAACTCTGATATATGGAACATCCAAAATCAGATCTGGAGGGCAGGCGTGAGGGCCATTTGAATCGATGCATGCAACATGCTTATCAAGAAAGTCAGCCAAGAAGAGGTGTTGAATTGATGAAGCAACCCTGTCAAGTGGAAGCTTCAAGTGGAAGCTTTTGATTTATTTCTTTTTGTATTAAATATTAATATTAAAAGTGATTAAATATACTTTTTACATTTATTTATTGAAAATTTAAAGTTTGTTGTATTTTATTATTATTTCTTAAAGGGTAAAATGATCATTTTTTAAAAAATGACTGCTCAAAGGACCAAAACCATAACAAACACTCAACCATGAATACTGTAATTGTAATTTCTTCTATAGAAGGACTGAATCCATAATTTCCCTATAACCACAGGGACGAAATTTGTAATTTACCCAATCTTTTATAATGACCATTTTACCATTTTCTTTGATAACATTTTGATCCCTCAAGTTTGTAGTTCATTTTAAGTTTGGTCCCTCAAGTGAATTTTTTCATTTACCTCTTTTATTATTATTATTATTATTATTATTATTATTATTATTATTATTATTATAAAAATTATTATTATTATTATTTATTATTGATTTAACTTTTTACATATTAAGTTATTTGTTTATTAAGTTTCCTATATTTTAATATATATTTCAATTTAAATTACAAACTTATTAATTTTTTTTATTATAAACAATAGTATCAAATTGGAATCTATTTCGTTTTTAACTTTTTCGAATGAAAAAATACAAATATTTTATATTGTAGTTTTCAAAACCAAAAAAATTTGAATCTTAAGCTTTTATTTCTCATTACAAACGAAAAAAAGTTACTAACCATTCATGTTTAATTTTTTTCATTTTCTAAACGTAAAAAGCAACAAAAACCAATATGTTTTTTTATTTTTTCTGCACCAAAAGATTCAATATATTCCGATTTTATGTTTTGGAAAACGAAAGTAGATACAAACAATTCTGTTATTAGTTTTTGCAAACGAAAAAACTACGAATAATTTTGATTTTCAGTTTTTCCAAACAAAAAAATCATTTTTTTCTAGTTTTTCGAACCAAACCATTACCTTTTTTTTTGTCCGAACGAAAAACTACGAACCATTACGTTTTAAAGTTTTTTTAAAAAATGAAATAGTGTATAGCCTTTTTGTTCGGAAAAACAAAAAAAAATGAAATGGTTTGTAGTTTCTTACGATTGGAAAAGTAAAAAACGTAATGCTTAGAATAACATAAAAACCGAACAAAAAATAGACTATTTCATTTTTTGAAAAATCGTATTTTGTACGTTTGGAAAAAGCTAAAAAAATCAAAATGAGTCTATTTTTTTGTTCGATTTTTATGTTATTCTAATCATTACGTTTTAAACTTTTTTTAATAGTAAAAAACTAAAAACCATTCCATTATTTTAGTTTTTCCAAACAAAAAGGCTTTAAAAACTTTAAAGCATAATGGTTCGTAGTTTTTCGTTCGGAGAAAAAAAATAAAAGGTAATAGTTTGGTTGAAAAGCTAGAAAAATAAATTGATTTTTGTTTGGAAAAACTGAAAATCAGAATTATTCATGGTTTTTTCGTTTGCAAAAACTAATAACAGAATTGTTTTTATTTATTTTCGTTTTCCAATACAAAAAATCGGAATGGGTTGAATTTTTTGGTGTAGAAAAAAAATAAAAAACGGATTGGTTTTCGTAGCTTTTTACGTTTTAAAATGAAAAAAACGTAAAACATGTATGGTTAGTAACTTATCTTCGTTTGAAAAAACAAATAAAAGTTTAAGGTTCAAAATTTTTTGGTTTGGAAACTACAATATAAAATGTTTGTATTTTTTATTTGAAAAAACTAAAAAATGAAATGGATTCTAATTTGATACAATTGTTTATAATAAAAAGAAATAATTAAGTTTGTAATTTAAATTATAAAATATATTAAAATATAGGAAACTCAATAAACAAAAAATTAATACGTAAAAAGTTAAAATAATAATAATAAATAAATAAATAAATAATAGTTATATTAACAATAATGTAATAATAAAATAGTTAAATAAAAAAATTTACTTGAGGGACCAAAATTAAAATTAACCACAAACTTGAGGGACCAAAATGTTATCAAAGAAAAGGTAAAATGGTCATTATAAAAGTTTTAACTACTTGTTTGTTAAAATTAACGGCAGAGGAACCATTTTTGCAAGTAAACAGTGATAATAAGGACCATTTATGCAAAATTGAAACTACAGTGACCGTATTCAAAGTTTTATGCAAACCACGTGGACCATTTATGTAATTTACTCTAAATAGTATGAATCTAGTTTTGTATTAATAAAAATATACTTTAATAAAAAAACAATTACAACTTTTAAATTAAAGTTGTAAAACAAATATTAATTCCATTAAAAATATGTAAAGTTTAGATTTAGATTAGCTAAATTTTAACAAATGTCAAATAGATAATGATGACAAACAATATTATTGGATAAAGTCAAATAGTATATAGAGTTAATTATTTATTAACGTTTATAGATATTAAGAATAATGGATTTTATTTATCTTTTATTTTAAAAATAATAAAGTTTTCTTTTTATCTTTTCTGGTTCTTTATTAATTTTGTATTTTTTTTGTTTCAAATATAATCTTATTTATCTTAATATTTTATTTTTAATATTTATTATATATTTTTAAGGATTAACATTGAAAAAACTCAATAACTTTTTTTATTTTGTCAATTAAGTCCCTGAACTTTTTTTTTCCAATTGTTTAAGTCCCTAAATTATGTTTGTCTTATTTAAAAATATATATTTTTGACTGGCTACCGGATTAGCTGGTAAAATATAACTGATAAAACAAAAAGATTAATCGCTAAAATATGGAAAGATGGTGTGTTTTTCCAACATTAATCAAGTAAAAAACTAATGTTACCAGTTTGGTAACCGGTCAAATAAGTCAAATATACACTTTTCAATAAGACAAAATTAGTTTAGGGACTTAAATAATAATAAAAAAGTTTAGTGGCTTAATTGCGAAAATGTAAAAAGTTGATTGAGTTTTTTTTTCAATATTAATCCTTTTTTAATTGATATAATTTACGGTTTTCTATGTTAATTAAAAATTAATAAATGTCAAATAGATTATGATGACAAATAACATTATTGGATAATGTTAAATAGTCGATAGAGTTAATTATTTATTAATTTTTAAAAATATTTGAAATAATATATTTATTTATCATTTATTTTATTTTTTTAAAACAATAAATTTATTTTTTTTGATTAAATGTGATGATGTCATGTGACAATTTATATATTTTTTAATTATATATTCTATATATAGATATATTTTTTCCTCGGAAAGCTTGAAGTCCTATGTTAGACTATGTAATTAATATAGAATTTTGTAGCATAGGCTAGTCGTTAGAAAAAAAACATCACGCGACATGTGAAGCTAATTTAGCCATAATTATTAATTAATGTAGAATTGGAGATTGTAGACCATATGATAGAGATGAAGTAGAAAGCAATATTTCTTTTTCTTAATATCATGACTTTATGAACCATATAAAAAACTAAAATTATTGATTGATTAGCATGATTTTTTCTTAATATATTAACCAAAACAAAATTTAAAAAATAAAATTAATCATATTAGCGTTCGACCCGTCTTTAACAATCACTTTAAGCTTAAGTAAATTATATACCGGTTAAATCAACGATAATCAATACAAATGACGATATATATATTTTGTATCGTTTGTAAACAGCCAAAATAAATAGCAGAAAATCGTGATCATAATTTTTATTATATAAACAAAGATATAATATGGATATAGCTAGGATACTATTTAATATTCTTCAAAAAAATATAAATTGTTTTTTTATTTACTATCAAATAAATATTATTACATAAAAAATACCATGGGACCCATCCCATGTTGGTTTAGTCAAGATTCAAGAAAACTAAAGGTGTCAACCAAGAATTTTGATTCACTCTATTGTTTGGACAAAGAAGAAATCCAATCAAGGGGTTTGTTTACTTGTGTTAGAAATCTATTAATTGATTAATTTCATGTGTCATTCATTGTTGTAGATTTTTTTTCCAAAAGAAAATAGGACAAGAAGATGATGCACATGACCCAATTTACAATCATGGCCTCTTATTATTTTACCCCAAACAAATTTTGGACCATTCATCATTTAACTTTTGACTATCTCCATAAAAAAATATTAAAGATTGCAAATTCTAAAAAGATGGATGGCCTTCAACATTTTTCTGTAGCATATATTATTAAATATGTTTTAGCTTATTTGGATACTTACATGCTTGTCATTTACAAAATAGATCCAAAATATTCATGAGTTAGTAAACAAATAATGATATTAGTTTCGAGAATTTGAACTAAGAATTTGTAGGCCGGTCATATGATATTACATACTGGTCTAGTTTCTATTTATTTTATAGACCGGTTTGAAACTGGTCTCTATTTACTGCACATACAGACCACACCTCTCTTCCAGACCACCTAGAAAGTAGAAACCATCATCTATTGGTGATTTCAATCGATCTCAAAACTTCAAATAGTGTACGTTGAATAAATTAAGATTTATTTTCAGCAACATGCATGGTTAGCAAACAATTTTGTACAAGGGTTTTTCTCAATAACCACGAAATCATATGTTTACAATTTTACATCCCATCTTTAACAACTTATGTGAGTATTATATATGCGTCACTACAAGAAAAGTGTCATTTAATGACACACGTTTTTAGTGACACAAAAAAGTATTACTATATCATATGTTTTTAGTCACTATATATCTATACCAACTCCACTTTTACCCATTTACTTTGTTGTGTAGGTAAAATTTTTTGACACATATAGTGACACTTTTTGTGTGTCACTAAATAACATTTTGTTTGTAGTGCATGATATATATTAATAAATATAGGAAGGAAAATTCCATTTTCTGTGATTTAACATACATAAATCTATGAAGATGTAGAAGAAACATCATGGTAGCCAAGAATAGAAGTATGCTTCTCAAGAGAATAAAGAAAGAATGTAAAGTCATCATAATGTTCTACCAAATAGTTTTGGGGATATGGTGGACCATAAATATAAAGGATGCATGGGGGGTCCTACCCTACCCTTTCTCATGGGTGTAATCTATGTGATCATTATGTGTGACTTGTGACTTCCTTCAACATAAACACAAAGGTCTAAGACCTAAAGAGATGGTGGCATATGGGAATTGAATGTCCTATATAGGATTAATGCATGCCATTTAGTTGATGGTTTGTGATATAATTTTATCTTAAGTTAAAAGAGAAGTTACTAATTAAATAACACATATTTGTGTATATATACCATTTGGGTTTAGCCTATTTGGTAAAAGGGGTGATATATAAGTGAAAGGTCACGGGTTCGACCAGTGGCGGACCCAGCCATCGAAGGGACCCGTTGCACAAATTTTCATCGTGTTCACGGTTCGAAAATTAAAATGATTATTTTGGTCGGGTCTGGTCAACTCATGGATATTTATAATTTTTAAAATTAAACATATAATATAAAAATAACAATAGATCGAATAATACGTAATACATAAAAATACAATTTATTATGAAATGTAAGTTATTATGTCAAGAAGTTAGCTCTCACGTTGCTCTATTTGACTATTCATATTTTAGAATCGATCAATAAAAGCTTCATTTGTCACCATTGAAAATATTTCATGTTTAACCGCACAAATTTAAACACCATTAAAAAATTTATGTTCTCGCTTCTTCTGTTTTTTTTTTCAAAAGTGGGTTAAGGACATAAGGGTTAAGGAATTGAGTTTAAAAATCAAAATTATAATTGAGTTTAAAATTGGGTCAAAAATAATGTTGGGTTTAAAAATGATATTGGGTTAATGAGTTTAGAATTTAGTATTGAGTTTATTGAGTTCTAATTTTTAGAAATATTATTGGATGTTGTTGATTATTGAATTAATTACTTATTTAGTTATTTATGTAATTAACTTGCTTATTGAGGCATCAAAATCTTTTAAATAAAGTTGCACACATCAATTATTTTTAGCACTAAGAGTTGCACACATAAAAATTTGTCGATTGCACATATAAAATTTTTAAAAATTTTCCAACACGAAACCAAGTTATTTGGGAGGGGACCCGTTGCCCGGGCCACCCTCCCTCTTCAAGTAAGTCCGCCTATGGGTTCGACTCCCGTCGGAGGCAAGTTGATATTTAGATGGAGAAAGTAAATCTTGGGGGCAAATGAGTAGTTTAGAAGTATGGGTAGGTTAGTTTGTCGTTCAAAAAAAACATATTTGTGTATATATGTTGTTAATAACATAAATCCACAAAAGTTAGTGATAAAAACTATAAATTGGGATGGTGAAGTACAAACTTGACAATGATAGTATCAATTGATGGTGAAAATAGTAATAAATTAGTGTTAAAAATAATCATAAAATATAAATTGGTGATTCTATTAATTAGTATTTGCTAGAAATTTACAAAATTTTATGATATATAGATGTGGTAATCTGATTTTTATTGACATAACATACAAACGTTTTAAAAACCTTACTCTAAAAATAATGAATTTAAAGAAAATATATATAGATGTAAGTTGTACCACAGAATAAAAGATGTCGTTTTACTAATTTGATATATATTCTAATTATGGCAATCATGTAACTCATTGATTAACATATATACATGTATAAATATATTTCAAAGTTGACTTAGTAAGTCAACAACAAGAAGTATGAGTAGTTGGTCATCCCTACATATCACTACTTTTTTATATATTAATTGGTGCTTATTCTTCAAGTATTCTTTAATTAATGTATTTTATACTTAAAAAATAAACAAAAAGAGAAACAGTATAATTGATCATATCTAAGAAATTATATATGTTCTCAAACAACATAATGTTGGAATACTTATTTTAAGATTCGTTGAAAGATGATACATATATAATATATATGCTAGTGGTATAAACAAAAACGACACTGATCGAAAAATACTAAAACAACAATGGTCTCTTTCAAAAACGTTGATAGATATAATATTATAATATTTTTAAAAAAATAAAGTTAAAGATCAATTTATTATATTTATCCATTTTCAAATGAAACTCTCTTAAAAGATGATAATACTTTCATTTTCTCTCCTTACGTCTTTTTCTTCTATTATATATTGGTATTAATTCACCAGAATTTTTTTTTTTTTTTTTTTTTTTACCCTTAGTCGTTTTTTTTTAAACTGTTTTCAAAATAATATTCATAATCTAATCCTCATTATTAAACATGATGATATCAGTTAGGGAGTGTTTGACTCACCAAATAGAATGTGAAGAAATTGAAATTTTTATATATTGAAGTATGGAATGGTGTTTAATTGTAGTTAATAGTATGAGTTGTGTGAATTCGAGAAATCTATATTTATTTACAAATAGCTAAGATTGATAAATTCCGCAACCATAGATTTTGATAAAATCCATACACATTTTTATTGATAATTTGTGCACGTAATCCAAATTTTCAAATACACTATAAACAAATTCTAATTTTTTAGAAATTTATTCCGTAAGCCAAACACCCCTTGATGTTATGATATTATGTTTAGAAAATATTATGAGTTATTTATAATATTCTTCATAAATAAAGACAAAATTATTATTTAATTTTGTTCTGATAAATAAAAACTTATTTCTCTTATTAAACCTTATATCCAACTTCAATAAAACAAAAAACAAAATTCTCACTTTCAAAGTTTTTTTAGAATAACTATAAATATTAAATTTAAAGTAAATACAATGCAATTTTACAATCTTAACTTTATTTCGGTTTAAATAAAAAAAAAAGTAAATATAATTTATTTTTTAAATTTGTCCAAATAATTTTTTTTTCTTAAATAAGTTGAAACAAAGATATGACAAAATAAAATATTATTTTTTCTTATTAATTAAATCTTTTCCTATTTACAAAGTCAAAAACAAGAAACCACTTTATACTTTGAACAAATTTAAATTTGCAAAGCTTTTAGTAGTAAATCCCAATATACATATGTAAATATTAGTCACCTTTTTTATACATTAAAATAGAGTAAATTACAAAAAAGACGCTGATTTGCATGAATTTATGGATATAATTCATCGTCTTTAAAAATCATAAAAACAGTCTCTAAAACACTATTTACTTGCAATTTTGGTCACTATTCGGTTAGTTGGCCGTTAAATTTTTTTAAAATGACCTTTTAGCCTCAACTATCTAATTACTTCCAAATAAGGTCCTATTTGATTATTTTATATTAATTTTAAATTTAATCAGTTAATTATTAATTTATGATTTGTTTACTCATAATTAACGCTAATATTTTTATTAAGTGATTATATTTGACTTTTTTTGTACCTCTCTAATTATTTTTAGTACTCAATAAATATTTAAATATACATAGTTTTAATTATACCTATTTTATAAACATATTTTTTTTATTTAATAAAAAAGATTTATATTTTTAATTTTAACAACATGTAATAATTTATTTAATAATTATATATATTAATACTTTTTTTGGAATGTTTAACTATTTGTTATTAATTTAAAACATATATTGTAAATTAATTAACTTTGTGAAACTAATTTCCAATTAATAATTATTTTTACATTTATGTGTAAATTAATTTCTTACATTAATTTAAATTAACTATTTTTAGGTTATGCTTAATTAACTTTATTAAGATTTATTTAGTTAAGTGATAAATTATAGTTTAATTAGTTAATTATGATTTCATTAGTTAGTTAATTGATTTCATCTAGATATACATTCTTTTTATCTCCTTTCAACATTTACGATCATAAACTAATATAATATTTGTCTGTTGTTTGGGTAATACAATTATTATATATTCAAATTGTTAAGCATGCATATTTTTTATATGTAAAAATAGCATATTATATAATTCACAAAGTCAATCAACCATAATTCCATGTAGAATTTAACAAATTTTATACATGTAATTTAATAACTATTGCAAATTCAAAAAAAGCTTTTGTTAATACAAAAGATAAACTATAACAATAATACAAGTAAACCATTGTAATATCATGTTAGAGTTAGGTGAATTCGCACACTTATTATCTAGAACTTTGATAATGTTTTGGATCTTTAAGGCGTCTCCTCTTTTTTATATGAAATTACTCGTACAATAAAATATCTCAATGTATGTTTGTACATATAATTTACTCTGTTGAGTTAAAATATTAGAAAAAACAAATATATTTGATGATGGAGACAGGGGCGGAGGTAGTATAAAAATAGGGGTGTCACTCAATACCGATAAAATTTAAAATACTGAGTTACGTATGTATCAAAAATTCGAGTGACAACTAGGATTTTTTTTTTGAGTGACACCTACGAAAAATTTATGAAAGTATTATCTGAATATCTAATATATATTTGTTGATTTCGTTACCCAAACTTATTAAAATATTACTGAGTTTAATCCTAAAAACTTAAAAGAAAAAACAGAAACCCAATAGCAATCAAAATAATAAGAGACAAGATTCAAGAACCAGCCCAAAAGATTATAAAAAAAGGTGAAAAAAACTAGCCTAAACATTGTTGAAGACACCGGTCCAATTGGTTGAAAAAACCCTAATTGATATCATCGTTTCTCATCAGTTATGGAGGTACTTAAATATGTTGAAAACCCCCTGACCGTCTTTTTGAGACTTTGATGCATCAAAGTTATTAAAGTTGACGGAGATGTATCCGAATGATTATAAGTATGATGAGAATGTTAATCTTGTGCATCAACTTGAATACTGTATTGAGAATGTGAAATACGATCCAATATTTTCTAATTTGAATGGAGTTTGCGAGCTTGCTAAATTAATGGTGGAAACTAGGAAACATCTTTCGTATCATTTGGTTTATCAATTGTTGAAGCTAATATGTGTTTTGTCAGTCGCAACTACGACGGTTGAGAAATAGTATTGTACGATGTACTATTTTAATTATAAAAAGCCTGGTATTTGTTAATTTTGTGTTGTCAACCCGTTTTGCTGACCCGATTCATATTAGAAAATATTTTGACAATATGTATTAAATTAACTCTAAAAAAGTGATACTGATAACAAAATATTCTGAATCCGCCCCAGGGTGGAGAATGATAATATTTAGTATATTAATAATTGAAAGTTGGTTGATTCTTATTAATGTGATTGATTCACTTTTATTTTTCCAAATTCAGAAGTTATTTAAATCCTCATTAAACAAAATGTTAGGCAGAAAAATGTCAAACATTTTCTTTATCTCAGGGGATATCTTTAATCAAACCTCATAGATACACTTAAGGGGAGTTGTTAGGCTCTTAAATGTCTCAATCAAACCTATAGACGATTTGTAATATTATTATGAGTAATTTGAACACTGTTACATTAGTTGTAACTTGGCAGTTGGTCAAAACTATCAGCATCAGTTGAACATGTTTGATAGATTATGTCTAAGTTGTTTATGTTTGTTAGACATGTTTGACATACTTAAGTGATTTGTTCTTTGTGAACAAGGTTAACACTTAACTGAAAGTGTTTTCAAGTCTTCATTTAATGTTTTCAACTTTGGGATCAACCTAAAAAGTCAAGACAATGTGGAAAAACAGAATTGCTAAAGTCAGCTAAAACTATCTGTTACATGAAAACAAAAAAAAATATTTGAAAAGGGTGACAGGTTTTTTCATATATCAAAATGGCTTTATAAGAGTTTAATGTATATAAATTGACTTGCTTATTTGGGATAAAGTTAGAACAACAGAAGACAGAAAAACAAGACAAATATTATATAGTACAAAGACAAAAATGCTTTTTGTCACACTTGACTTTTTTTTGAAGAAAAATAAGTTTGTTTCTTAGTGAGACATTTTCGTCTTTCTTTACAACCAATGAATAAGCTTCACTATGATTTAACATGAAACCTATATAAAAGAGGTGTCAAGGAAAGGGAAAGAGTGAACAAATGTGTATGTGCAAGTGCTGAAAAGAATTATTCTTGTGAGTTAATGCATGTATCTATTACTTCAACTTAAATGGCTGAAGCAATGTGTATCTAAGCTGTTCTAATTAAGTGAACCAATCTTCAAAGCTGTTTAGTATTCTCAAAACTGATCAGTTAGTCTTGTATCTAAATCACTTAGTGTGTTAAACAATGTGTGAATTTTAGTGAATCATTTCATTGTAATTAATCTGAGTGTATCTAAGATTAGCAAAGCTATTGTTTATTTAAACTGTATTCACCACCCACTCTACAGCTACTCTTGAGATGCTTGGGATGTACTTTTGACACCTATATGAAATTTATTATTTAAATTCACAATTTAATTATTTGTTTTGAATTAATAAAAAAAATTAATATTAATATATAAAACTATTATATAAAAGGTTACAAATTCTTAAACTTAGAAAATAAAGTGTGAATTTTAATATTAATGTATAAAATCTTAAATAAAGGATTACATATTGTCAAATAAAAAAAATCTTTTGTATTAAAGAATAAGAAATATATATTAATAAATCAGTAGAATTAAATATATGTATATTTAAATAATCATTGAGTACTAAAAACGAATACAGAGGTAATAAATAGTCAAGTATAATTAATAAATAAAAACTCTTAACATTAATAATAATTAAATAAATCACAAATTATTAATCAACTAATAAAATTTAAAATAAATGTACAATGGATAAAAAGGATCTAAGCGGAAAGTAATTAGATAGTCTGAGGGACGAAAAATGAAATGGTAAAACGTCATTTAAAAAATAGTAAATTACATAAATGGTTCCTGTGGTATCACATAAATTATGGATTTCGTCCTATCGCAAACTAAGTATATAAAAATAAAAACCTGCTCGATTTTGGTCCCGAAAGCTCACTTTCGTTAAATGGTCAGTTATATTCAAGGGCATTTTTGTAACTTTAATACTCAGGGACCATTTACGAAATTCTTTAGAAAAATTTCAATTTCTTTTGCTTTTTCATTCTTTATAGTTTTACTATTAACTTTTTATATATTATGTAATACACACACACACATAAGTTTTAAATTTTAGTTTTACTATTAACTGACCATTTAATAAGAACTCCAGTACTACGATCAAAGATGGTACTCCCGTAAATCTTGAAAACGCACACACACACAGATATATATACACACACACACACACACACACACACACACACACACACACACACACACATATATATATATATATATATATAATATACAGTGAGGTTCAATTGAGATTTTTTATGCATCGAGGTACAAAAGAACCTATATCATCCATTAGAACAAAAAAAAAAAGTATGGATTAGATTAATGACAAAAGGGTAAATAGTTGGACAATGTTATGCATAATGTGCATTGTAGAAACAAACAAGGTTAGGGAATGTGCATACCTTATGAAATTTTATATTTTATCAAATAATCAAGTAATAAATGCTAAATAAATTCAATTAATACACTTCCAAATTTAACAAAATATACACAAATTCATCTATGCATCGTGTTAATCGTTATCTTCATTCATCATCTATTTTGTTCATTATCTTCATGTTCATTTTCAGCTTCTTGATACAACTTCGTTCATCATCTATTTTGTTCATCATCTTCATGATCATCGTCTTCGTGTTTGTCTTCTCATAGATGATGGCCGTGGTGAATATCGGTGGTGGTTGGTGGTGCGGTGGCCAGCGGTTGTGATCGGCCGAGAGAAAAAGAGAGGAAATGGAGGCCGAGAGAGAGAGAGAGAGTGAGAGAGAGAGAGAGAGAGAGAGAGAGAGAGAGGCGGTGGACAACCATGGTGGTGGCGGTAAACTACCATCAACCATGGTGGTGGTGGTGGAGAGAGAGCGAAATGTGATGGTGGAGAGAACGATGTACAACTGTGGAGGCTTTCTAGCGGCCGAAAGGAAAAGGCGAGAGAGAAAATCGTGGTGGTGGTGGAGCCACAACGGTAGTTCTAGGGCCGAAAGAGAGAGGAGGAAAGGAGAGAGAGAGAGAGAGAGAGAGAGAGAGAGAGAGAGAGAGAGAGAGAGAGAGTGTGTGTGTGTGTGTGTGTGTGTGTGTGTGTGGGAGTGGTTGAGAGAAAGAGGGGAAAGAGAAAGAAAGAGGGGAGATTTAAGGATATGTAATTAATATAGATTTAATTTCCATATATATTTTTATATATTTAATTTCAAATATAATTCGTATCCGTTAAATATCCTTTATGCATCATTAGTAGATTATTTGTTGCATAAAAGTTCTCAGAGTTCCCTCATTGTATAAAAGTTCTCAATTGAATCTCAATACACACACAGATGTGTGTGTATGTGTGTGTGTGTGTGTGTGTGTGTGTGTGTGTGTGTGTGTGTGTGTGTGTGTGTGTGTGTGTGTGTGTGTGTGTGTGTATATAGGGATATAGGGGTGGGTTCAATGGAAAACCACTATGCACGTGAAAACCATGGAAACCTACGCATACCGTCCGATTTGGTGCATTTCATGAAAAACGCGGTGGCATGATCGTAAATAAAGTGACGCATCACGCGGTAAATTTGATGCATCACGCGGGATTTTGATGCATTACGCGGGGATTTGATACATCTGTAGTGGTGCAGTCCGGTTTTCACAAGTTTTCAGGTGCATTGTGGTTTTCCGTTGAACCTCCCTATATATATATATATATATATATATATATATATATATATATATATATATATATATATATATATATATATATATATATATATATATATATATATATATATATATATGGATGATATCCATTGTGAATAAGTTATCGTTGTGAACAAATTAAAAAAAATACATATAATCATTCATATGTATCACAAGTGTTTATAACATGATTCATATGATTCAAATGGTTCATACAAGTGTACAACAAGATTCATAACATTCAAAAGGTTCATAATAGTTTTTAGGGTAAATTACAACTTTCGTCCCTGTGGTTTATTAGAAATTATGGATTTGGTCCTTTAACTTTAAAAATTGCACTGACAGTACTTGTGGTTGAAGTTTTGTTACGGTTTTGGTCTTTTGGCCATTTCAAATGACCGTTTTATCCTTACTAGTTTAATAAGTATTATTAATGTTGTTTTTATTATTATAAAATAATAAAATAATTCGAAATAATTTTTAAAACTAGTATAATTAATTTAGTGTAGAACACATAAAAATAAATAATGAATTATTTTTAAAGACATACCGATAATTATTATTATTAATTAAAAACTAAAAATTAATGTTTGAGTTTAGATTTTTTAATATAAAATGTAAACCTTCTGAAAATCATAAAATAAATTATTTTTATTAAGTATTCATTTTTTATCATTTTGACGTTAAATGATTTTTAATAATGATTAAAACATCTATAAAAACATATAATTGTTATTTCATCATTTTGATAATTAAAACTAAATCTAAAATAGTCTTTTAACTTTAGGTTTCCTTTTTATTTTTTGTAGAAAAAATTAAACGTTCGTCATTTTGATAATTAGTTTTTTCAACGAAAAAACTAATATTTTTAATTTTAATTCATGTAAACGTTTAATTTTTTTAATAAAAAATAAAAAGGAAACCTTTTAGTTTTAATTATCAAAATGATGAAATAAAAATTTATATGTTTTTATAGATATTTTACTCATTATTAAAAAATCATTTAACGTAAAAAGGATAAAAATAAATACTTAATAAAAATAATTTATTTTATGATTTTCAAAAGGTTTACATTTTATTTTAAAAATCTAAACTCAAACGTTAATTTTTAGTTTTTAATTAATAATAATAATTATTCGTATGTCTTTAAAAATAATTCATTATTTATTTTCATGTGTTCTACACTAAATTAATTATACTAGTTTTTAAAATTATTTTGAATTATTTTAT